>JAOXXN010000471.1:16718795-16733037 GCA_026770055.1 Myrmophylax atrothorax | reverse complement strand
AAATGGTACAAAAAGTGACTGTCAGCTGTCACCAGCTCTTTTCCGAAACACAAACACTGGGGAAGCACTTTTCAACTTAGTCCATACAGCAACTCCAGAAAGACCAGAGTAATAGTTGGGGAGTTTGGGCCATGAAGCTCATACAGCATAGGACTACAGGTACTCTTACAGACAAGGGTGGTTTTTAAAATAAAAAAAATTAGTATGTTGAACCTTCTGCTGCATTTTCTCTTTTGATATATATATTTTTTAGCTGAATCCATAATTGGTCTATCTAAATGATTGACAGTGAAGGTGAAGGAACAGCCTGTTAGTCTTGACTGCTGGAGTAATGAATAGAGAAGTTGACATGTTAAATTTCTTCACCTCCAATTGGAATTATAAATTATAGACTTCTTTTACATTATCATAATACCAAGTTCATCTTAAAAATAGAATGATTCCTTGGGGGTGTATTTATAGTGAAAAAATACATATCTAATGCTGTACTTAGCGTATCTTCATATTTTAATAAAATTGGATTGATTGTTCCAATTTTGTTCTTATTTTTGGAAATTAAGAAGCAGAATCAGATCATCTCACATTTTTTACAAGGTCCATCATTTTGCTTCTGAAGGACATTTTGAAATTTCCAAAAGCTCTCTGTAATTTAACATACTCTCTTGCTCTCCCTACAGCTACTTGGCAGGTGGAATCTTCCCAGTTTGGCCAAGGGCCACTTTATCTGAGTCTGTACAAACTTTGCAGAGTACAACTACGATCTGTGGAAGTCTGTGGAAATAAAGTTTCTACCCCATAAAACCCCCTTAAACTGGCCTTCATTCTTAAGCAAACAACTTTGCAAAACAAATCAAATTAATCAGTTTGTGTGAAAGCAAACAGAGCCTATAAATAAAAGCAAAGCAATAAACCACAGGGAAATGCCTCCAAGCCAGATACAGTGCATTTAGACTCTACAATTTATTTCACATGGAGAGGGAGGGGACAGAGCTCTTAAAACTTTTGTCTAAATTAGACTTCATTCAAATCATGCTGGTACAACATCTCAAGGTCCAGCTCCTAATGGTGTAACTGCCTGTGAAAGTGCAGAGGAGACAAAGATGATCTGCACTGCAGGATGCCACGAGGACAGGGTTGCAACAGTCCTGTCCTCCAGCTCAGGGCAGGCCCAGGCAATAAATCCCTTGATCTGCCCCAGAATCTTGACACCATCTGAGGTGGTGCTAAAGTCATGTCAGAGCAGAGTCAAAGGGAGATACCTTGGCCATGGTTCTTTCCATTCACCTGAGTTTTCTACAATGTATATGGCCCTGTCAGCAGTGCTGCTTCCTACTGACTATCCCACGGGCAAAAAAAAAAACCTCAGCCTCAAGTCATCTGCACGATGAATTCCCCTACAGCTCTCTGAAGTGCTGCCTGCCTTCAATTACATCGGTGTGCCTTGATCTTAAGAAATATTTTCAATTTCCAGAACAGCTCTGACATGGAGAGAGAGGAAGGGACAGCAAAGAACAACACGCTTCCAATAAAATTTGATATATTTCAGGATTTCTTTCACCTCGGCAAAAATATCCTCTAAGACACAAATAAATGTAACTTATTAAGTTAGAATGATCTTCTCCTAATAGTTCAATTAGCTTTCATAGGAGATAGGCCCATGTACTGTCTTGAGAATAGACTCTCAGGCATATATAAGCATGTAGTATCAGGCACACTTCTCTCAAATTAAGGAGAGCATTTGTCATTTCCAATGCTGACACTGAAAAAGCAGTGTTTTAAACGCTCTATTAGCATAGAATCCCAAGGGATCTCATGAGCAGTGCCTCTCAAAGAGCAAGCCCCTGCATCAACTCTTGCAATTCCCTTTTCACTGCCTGAAGGAGAAGCACTGCTAGGGAGCATCACTTACATGGGAGGAAGCAGCACGACCCACAACACTGCAACGAGTTCGTTAACAAGTCACAGCTAAGACATCTGAAAGACTCTGATACTTTACCTCTTGCAACCACATAAGGAACCTCTGCAGCAGTCTCATCCCATCCCAAACTACTACAGATGTCCATAGCTCACTCCCTGACTTTGTTGCTCTAACTTGGTGAAACACACGTGGACATACCTGCTCATTGGCTACCAATGAGCAGATTAACCAAAAACAACTTTGTTTTATTTCAATTACTGCAGGGTTGGTAAATTGTAGCTCTTATCCATCAATAGGATGGTCTTCATTAGTCTGTTCCCCATCATTTAACATGACTATAAGCCATCCTCAATCAGATTATACTGACTATTTTACTAATATCCCATATTCAGCAAATGGGGGAAGAAAATTTATTATTCTGCTAACTGATTCATGTTTGCCATCAGATACATGAGGCAAATGTTTCCAGGAAATGCTTACTTGCCCAGTGTCATCCGATGGGTAAACGCAGACACTGTTCAGTTACAAAAAAGCCACAAGCAATAACTACAGGAAAGCAAAGCTACCACACAGACTAAAAAAAAAAAAAAAAAAGCTAAGAAATATTGTCATACCATATCCAAGCATGCAACACAATGTTTTATTACACGCTCAAAATTAGTATGTGCTGTTTTGTTGGTATCAACACAGGCTCGAAATGCCTGATCCTTCACACTCCACAAATCCTGTGCAGTGACAAAACCAACTCTAATGTCTGGATGGCAGCAGTTATGTTTCCCATTGGCTGTTTCTGTAACCTGAAGAGATCCAGCATTTCCAGAGCACAACTTGCATGGTGGACAGGCAAAATAACCTTCTGAGGGTGTTTATGTTTCTCAACCAACCAGGACAACAAGGCTGTTTATGCAGGTACCTGAAAGACATGCATCCTCACCCAGCTGGAAACCATCTGATTCCACTGGTCTAGGCTGCAGGTGGGGGACAGAAGGACAGCAGTAACAGCATGCAGCCTTGCACCATTTCCAGCTTCTCTTCAGCCTACACTGTTCAATATCTGGAACATCTAATAATTATTATTAATTGTGCTTAACTGCAAACTGTAATATAGATGTGAGGAATACACAAATAAGCTCTGGCACACCTGCAGCTCAGATTCAGCTCTTCACTTGGGTTCAGTCTTACCACGCAAAGTTTGACCCATCTGTTACATACGTGCTACAATCAAGCTTTACAAAATCCATCAACCTGCAAACATTGGCAACAAAACCAGCCCAAGAGATGTAAGCGGCAATCTGAGAAGATACTCCCCAGGAATTAGATTTTGTAAACAAACATTTCAGCTAATTGCATTCTTGTTCTCAGTGAAATGAAGGCCCCATTTAGCCAAAGCATTTGTCTACAGAGTTTAGTTTCTTCCATTTAATGAACGCTGATCCTGTCTTAGCCTCTGCAGTTACATCGTCAGGATCAACATGAAATGCTAATGGAGAAAGATGCTTAATATCATTTCAAGTGTTTAAGTTACAACTGCAGCTATTAAAGCAAATCCATTTTACCTGTTCCTTCCTGGCTCCCCAGTGAGACAGATTTAAAAGTTTCCATGGGGAGAAGTGATTCATAATGGCTACACAGATGAGAAAAAACGCCTTTCACCATTAATTACAGCCAGCATTTTCCAAACCCAAGCTGGTCATTTCACCAGCACAACACATAATTAGCAAGGCTCATTTTATTTTGTTGCCCTCACAAATTAGTTCACTTTGTAAAAAGCAAGGTAGCTGCCTCCAGCAGTAGGGATAACTATGCCGACCAGACAGAAAAATAAGGCTTTGCCATCTGCTTGTAGTCCACAGCAGAAAAATCCAACAGGCCCCAGTTTTCAGTCCCCTTGATTGTTCAATGCAGAAATTAGTGTCGCTCCCTGTGGTATCCTGAACATGAGACTTGTGGTGCACCCATGTGAGGCAACCACCGCAGTGTCGTACATCTAGTTCTTGGCAGTGAGAAAAGCTCCCTCAATTAAAACTTTCCAACTCTTACGTCAAAGTGCAAGACATGCAGTAGCCAGAGCGGTGAGGAAGAAGAGGATGCTTCCTGCCCCTCATCCCTGCAGAGCAACTGCAGTGGGTCCAGCCCCAGTGGCATCCATGGCATCTGTGCAGTGCATGCTTTGGGGACATCACAGACATAGCAGGAGGGGATGACACATTCATCTGAACTTACCTTGTGCAGAGAAGTGAAACCTTTCCAGAAACAACCCGCATTTTAACGCAGGACTGTTTCTTTCTTTCCACGGCTTGGACTGCCCCTCAACCTCTTTGAGGAGCAATTTCTCCACAGCAGAGACGCGTCAGGTAGATGCATCAGACAAGGTCCCAATTTTGAACTAGGCACCCAAAATAGTGATTGAAGTCCCCAGTGCTTGCTAGGCAGAGTATGCTGCTGGCAGCTGTCATTTGAAACACTAAAGTTATCCTCATGCAGATTTTAAAAGGCCACTATTTATGCATGTAAATTCTGAAGGGCATTAGCAGCATCACTGACACACACTGACAGCCAGCCCAGCTCCGGGAAGGGAATAAGCAGCAGCGACTGCCTGAATAATTGATGTGCTTTTACTCTGCCCCATGGCCCAGTTATTACATTGCTCACTCTCTTCAACTGCCTGTGGTTTCTAAATTAATTAGAAATCTTAATGTCATGGCCAGCCAGTTAAAAAAAAAAAAGACACCGAGAACAAAAGAAGAGAGTGCTTCTCATGCCCTTCAGCCTTGGGATCTCTTCCTACAGTCTGGCCACGCAGGGAATAAAAGCACAGTCTCAGTTTCTGAAGTATCAGACCCCACTCACTGATGCCAACAGCAGCACAGCATGAAACCCACTCAATCTGCAAAAAGTCCCCATTGCATGGGGGAGAACACCCCCATCAAGGTCAGTGCTTCCATAAGATGGGGCAAAGCCTTTTCTAGCAGCTGTCTTATGCACAGAGCAGCTACGCTCTCCTCAGTACAATGAAACACATCTGATACATGCCTAGCCGAGCCTTTGCAACCCAGTCCCATGGAGCACCAAATGAAAGGACGCCACTGCAGTCTGAAGCAATAAAATAGCTCATGGTTGTTGTGCCCACCGAGTTGACAAAACTAAATGGCTCTGTGGGATCCCATTCATGTGAGGAAAAATATTTGTGTGTAACCTGACCTCAGAGAACAAGAGATCAAATACAACAACATGAGTGGCCTTGTTTTTTTCTACATATATACCTTTATCTACTTACAATGTTGCTTAAGCTTAAACTTTAAAAACAGTATCTATAGCTATTAAGAAACCCAGTGGGAGTAATTCTCATGTTTGAGCCACATTGAAAAAGCACAGGTAGCTGTGTTTCAAGGCCTTGTAAAGCATTTAGCCATGATGAATCTGGGGATCTTTTAACCTCTTACTTGCAAAAAGAAATAATGCTTTTTAAAAATCTCTTTACAACTATACCAAAAGCATAAATAAACATAAATGTCAGAATTTGCAGAGATAATTTTAAATTGCACAGATACTTAGACTAATATTTCACCTTTCTATAAAAGAGCAGTAAAACTCAACACTGCGGCACAGTATTCCTCTTTGCCAACACATCATGTCATACTGTAATCTCCAAGATCCTGAGGGAGGGAAAGGTATAAACCACCCTTCCATTACTTCCCTTGGGAAATTCATTATTTCAAAGAAATCTGAGTTTGCAATCTTCCCTTTTGACAAGGAAAGTTATTGTACATCTCCCATACATGGTAAGTGCCCAAACATGACAGTTCCACAGCAGTGATGACAGTCACCACAGCTGGGGATGGTGACAGAAAGCTTAACAGAGTTTTAAATGGCACTGTAAATCCAAATGGAAGTATCCAACAAAACAAATCCCATTTGTTAGCATGTGAAAGGTAGTTCACGACACTGTGAGCCCAAACTACAGGAGAATGTGGTTCTCTAAACATTTATTGTACTTTGATCAAATGTTTATTTGCTCCAAGAGCTTTTTCCTCTGTCTGCTATTTTTCCTCTGCCATCATAATTTTGCATTGAACTGATGCATGCAGAGACCATCACAAAAACAAATACAGAAGATTCCTTGCAGGTTGCAAGTTTAGGCCCTTTTAGTGTTTTTCAAAATGCTTCTTGAGATGTCACTTCCACTTGCAGGGTAGGAAGCTGGACTTCCAGCAAATTGTACATGAAGAAGGCAGAATTATTCCACCCCACGACTTGTTTGCATTTTTCATCTGGCTTCATCGTGCCTCTAAAATGCACGTGCTAATTATCGGCAGAATGGCACTGCAGATGCAGTGAACACAAGATGTCACTCACAAGCATTTTTCAAACCCAAGCAATGAAATTAAGTGTCTCATAAGAACATGTCGTGTTCATACAGAAACTTTCCTGACCCTGGCAACATCTGCTGTGTGTCTCTCTCTTCATATCTGTGTTTTTAAATCTCACTATGCTGAAGCTTTGCTTTACTCAAAGTACAGACCTTCACACTATGCATTACCTTTTGCTCTTCCTACTGTGGTATCTACATACATCTCTTCTCACTTTGCAGTTAATATATTAATTATTACAAAAACTTACTGAAAGGCTCAGGTCATGTAAATTGCTCTAGCCTACCCATAGTAACAATGAAGCCCTACACAGGCTTTAAAGCAAAGGTTCCTGATTCCTCTTCTGGATCACCAACTGTACAGACGAAAGGATGTACCACCTGAAGTAAGACTGACATTCCTCAACACGGCCATGCCCTTTTTGTCCAGCCTTTATAACACTCATCTCTAGCAAAGAGCAAAGTGGAAAACCACACAAGGTCCCACAGAGGTGATCACCTCTCAGCCTTGGAAAGAAGGTAGAAGGAAAAACACGAGACAGCAGCAGGGTGTTAGCAGCACAGCTTTCCTCACTGCTTTTTGGAGCCCAGTCTTTCAAGATGCAGCCCCTGGCAAAGTGTTTCATGAAAGTTTGATGAGCAGCATTTTGTTTAACACCAGCAACTGAGCCACACAGCCCTGTCAAGCTGCGTTGCCCAAACAAAATGTCATGACCCAAGAGGATCAAGAAACTCGATTGCAAGAGGTAAGCTTGCAAGCAGCAGAAGAGCCCACAACCTCTGGAGCAGAGTGCACCACCCCACAAGTTACTCAGTTACTGAAACACAAGGAGGCTGCTGTAACACTGATGAACACTGAGCCTCCATCGATACTTGCCCGGCATGTTGCAAGGCTGAGCTAGGCAGTCTTGCAAATAAAGAGAAGTACATGACCCTTTTTCCATTGGCACACATAAACCATGGGCTTTTTCCCCCCCTCTTTTACCCTTTTCACTTCTACATTCACTGAAAAAATCCACAGTGTGCTCTTCCCTAACATTTGCTTCACCATTTTCATGCTCTGCTGCTTTTGTTCCCCTGCTCCCTTTATATAAAGGAATATTCTCAAGAAACAACTGCGTCTGCATAACTGGAAATACACAAAACCCATAAGCAGAGACAGTGCTGTAGGCTCATGCAACGTGATCAGGTCTAAATATTTTAGCACAGCAAACAAATGAGGAAATGAGGCTAGACTTATATGGCCTGGTAATTACCTTTTCTTGTTCTTCAGGTGCTAGAAATCCACACGCTGTTTTTTGCAGAGTACTGTATTCAACATTTCTGGGGGGGGAAAGAGAAAAAGAAAAAAAATTAAAAATTTTTATATTTGTCTCTGAGGACTTCTGAGACAGTCACGGACTTTCTGCTACACATTCACTAGAGGATACAGCAATGATCAACCGGTTTTGGTCAGCAGGTCTGATTTTGTAAGAATTTTTCATCTCTATGAAGCACATTTCTGTAAGACAGTATAATAACTCATAACCAACAATAGCTGGATGAAGAATCACTGGATGCTATCACCACTAATAATAAAAAAAAAACCCAAACCTAAAGATAGAAGTAGTTACCAAACACAGATCCAGATGCATGAGCATCTCTTCACCATAACAGATTCTAATGTGATCTGGACAAACCCTTGTTATACTAGAGGGTTTATCAGAGATTTTAAGAGGTTGCTGTACCAGAATAATAAAGAAACATCTAGTTTGAAAAGAAGAGAAAATAAATTATGATTGCAAGGATAGTAATTCCTGTTCCTCAGCAGTTTACAACTTAAAATTCCTCTGTCCCTTTACATCTTCAGTATTTTCTTTTAATTATAGTGTTAGATGCTAAACATAACATTAATTGACAAAACCATGAAATGGATGGATCCAGGTCAGCCTCCTGGAAGTGTTGGTTTTATTAGGATTAATTACACATGAAAAATTGCTTCTCACAGTTGAGATTTCTGCAGATGAAACTTCAGTGAGCATCAGTCTTGACAGAGTCCAGCCGGATGGTATAGGACACCAGGACCTTATCCCATCCCAGTGAAACAATTAGAAAACAAAATGCAAAACCCATGCAAGGGAAACAGCAGTGGGTCCTCAAGCCTAAAATTTTGCTTCCTACATTACATGCAGCTCATTTTCTGCAAACTGTAAGGGAGAACACAGGTCATTTAATTTCTAAGAAATGTATTAAAATGAAAAATCTTAAAAGCCTGATGAAAATAGAATCTAGTGTTAAACTGGGGCCAGTTATTCCAGTTGGAGCAGCAAGTCCCCAAGCCTTTCCCTAGCCAGGGTTGAGGAACAGCTTTCACCCTGCTGCCACAGTCCCACATGCTGGACCAGCCTACATTTTAAAAAAGCCGTAGACAAAGAAATGGTGCTAGGGCTTCACTTTCACAGCTTAGCTAATCTGGAATAGTCTTACTTTAATCTTCAATGGCAAAAAAGGGAAGTTGCACTCCAACTCTAAGCACTCCTTGGCAGGTATTCCCCTGAGAGTATGAAAAGAAGGAGGCTGAGGCATTGGTTCCTAACACACAACTTCACTTACTATTTACTGAAGAAGCAATTGCTTCCATTCAGTAACCTTGGAAGTCAGATAAATAAATTAAAACTTTAACCAAGGCTTGAGAGTCCAGCACGCATGCTGCTTTTTGAGTGATTTCTCTGTAATAAGCAAGTATGAATGCTCTGGAAGAAAAAGAGACTATTCCATGTTGCCTGTCAGTAAATTGCCTCTGTAAGCAATTAACAGGTTTTGGGTCATCTAAGAAATTTACAGACAAACTCAGGGTAAAACCAGTGATTATTTCTCCTTGTACAAATGAAAAAGTCTCTAGATGTAGAGACTATACCTATTTTCAGCTTTGGATTTTGATCAAATATATACAGTTTCAGTAGAAAAAAAAGACTTCTACAACTGTAGAGCAGACCAGGCAATGTCTCGTAAGGGCATCCATATACTTGATTTCTACCAAAAACGCTACTTCTTTAGACTACTCCACTTGTGTTTTATAGCAAGACCTCCACCTGGGTCCAAGAAGTTTTTGGAGAATAATTCTCATTTGATAAGAGCAGTACAGAGCAGAGAAATTATAGTTTGTCTAGTTTGAAGAAGTTAATGTTTGTTACCCCCTTACCTAGCAATGGCTTTTTAAATTAAATTAAAACAAGATCTTTGTTTCATTTATGATACCCCACATTTAACTTTTGCCTGGAGCATAAAGGGCTAGAGATAGCACAACATACAGTGGTTTATGGCTCTTCTGTGTCATTTTAGGATTCAGCACACGCTCTCCTCCCAGCTCACCTTTATTTTATCATAATGTGAGTGTACTGACTGGTAAATTTTTCTTGCCTTCCCTTCCCAAATGCCAAATGTATAACCTTGAGTTGGCCTCTGCCATATGCTATTTCTATGCAGATTTCAAATGCAGATTGGGGAATTCTTGTTCATATTAAAATAAGAAGGGAACTATACAGCAATGCCTGCAGAGCAAAGATCTTGCAAAATACTTGCAAGAGAGTCAGTGCTCACTGGCAGTGAGTGCACTGCAGGAAATACAGGGATTTGACATTAGCCCTAAAAGAGAATGAACACACTAACAAAAGAGATGTTGCTTTTACCTCTGACTCCTACTAATACTCACAGCAGTACAACACCTGACTCATAAGCAAGGGAACCTCATTTTGATCATCTTTTACTGCTTTCCACACCACTTGAATAACCTGTCCCCACCTCAAACCTACAGTACTTTTCAGAAAGCATTTGTTATTTCTTCCCAAGTTCATCTCTGGTCATACTCTGCCTAGGCAATTGCTTCTCTCCCTTGTTTCATCTCCTATTCCACTGGAGCTCTATGTGCCAAGACTACTGCTTAATGAATAATGTAAATACCTCAACACAGAGACCAGTCTTACTAACAGGGCTACTGGTGTTCATGTGGCTAAATATTTCTAAATCCTCTGCTATGGTGAGTGATACATCCACCCCAATAGGACAAAGGCATACCGTTCTGCATTACTAGATGCCACAAGAAGGGCAATTAATTTGCAAACTAGCATGCTACTGCACCTCCATCCGAAACCAGAAGCTGCTAATAAGGAGAGCAATAATAAACAGCAAAGGCTAGAAGGAGAATGGATCAAGATGGGATGGCTAACCCCAAGCAGCTCTCGCCATTACAAAAAGCCAAGCAGTCCAAGTTCAGTCACAAATGCTCACAACAAAGGGACCCAAAAAAACACACAAAGTTTTAGGCAGCCTTCTGAAAAAGCCTTGTTTGCTAAAACGTACCAAACATCTCACTTCTGACTCTGTTGAAGCAGAGGAGTGAGCACCCAGCCTCCTGCTTTTGGAGATGAAGACCCATATGGAGCAGCATTGCATTGCTCCCAGGCATTACCATCTCTGCATCAGCCTGATGAAACCAAATCAGCAACTTTCACCTACGTTGACTTAATTAACATGCACCCTGCAGATCTCTCCAAATCCGCCACACTGCCACCCTCCATTACCAAGCTCTTTTGATGAAAGTGATTAAAGCTAACAATTATAATTTCTGTTAGAGATGCCCCTAGAGGCTTCAGCAAGGCTCAGACTTCATTGTTCACAGAACACAATGCAAAGAAATCTCTCTCCCCGAGAGCTCATCCTCCAAAATGATGAAGCAATCAAGGAATAGCACAAAGAAAGACAGACAAAAAATGGTTGCTCAAGGTCAAACAGCAGGCCTTTGACAGAACTAGAAGATAACCCTACTTCTCCAGAGCACTCCTGAGGCTGTGTTGACCCTCCAATACTAAGCTGATCAACTAATATACTTCATTTACCAAGTGTCAAAAGCAGATGAAATAGTTAACTGTGTTACTTGCTGTTACATTTTTTTACCACATCTTTTTGTGGTGGTTCCCCAGGCAAAGCTACTCATGACAGCACAAGAGTTACCTTCCCTTCACCTTCCAAAGAAATGCTTCCCATACTTTTCCATGCAGATTACTGACAAATCAATGCCTCTCAATTTTTTTATTCTTCCATCAATGCTTTCAGCAAAGAGTGATTGCTCAAGCACCCTTCTCAACCTTGCACTTCCAATTTTTTAAAGAATGGTCAAACTCAATATGCTTAATTATAATTGCAAATGGATCGTTTTATCTTGTACTCTTCTGTTTTAATGGGATTATGTACCATCAAATCTCTACAGTAACATTTAAAGCAAAAATTTCCTACGTCATTCATATGTGTCTTAGATATTTAAAACATTAATATGCAACCTGTGATATTACAAAAGGTTAGATTTCTAACTACCTGGCCCAGTTATGACACCATAAATCTGATATAATTTTCACTGATTACTAGAAAAATCTTTCCAAGGCAGTATAACTGTAATTTGATAAAACTTCTTGACATACAATTCATCAGGAAGAGTGGTTCTGTTGTGCTTTGTACAGGGGCAGAACAAAGTACAAGTGTGCAAAGCGAGTGAAGCTTTTAGTCCTTGCAAAAAACTTCAGTGTATAAAATATTAAAAGCAATGCTAAACTAATCTCTGGCAAGAACTGCAGGCGATTCACTACAACTCGCATTACGAATGCCTTTGGTTTACCATTTAAAAAACATTAGAGTCTACCATTATGGTTGTGTATCACACTGCTGTACATTAACTTCTGTAATCTTCCAACATGGTATATTGCAGTAACACAAATTAGGCTATCTGGCAAAAAAAAAGCTTAAAAACATGCAATATTTAAAAAAAGCAGACAGGAAAGCTGCTCGCTCCTTCCTGCCAAAGACAGCAGGAGAAAGTCCAGTCCTCTTTTCCTCAAAGCAAATGGTAAAATCCCATTAATTTCCCCTGGAACCGAGAGATCCGCAGCATCTGGGAAAGGATTCAGTCTAAATACATCGCAGACATAACAGATCAATGATTTGGGGGAGAGGGGTCGTCTGCTCTCATTTTAACACTTCTGCGTAACAGCAACAGAGCAGGTCATTTCTGTACGCTTGAAAATGCTTTGTGAGCTTTCAGTAGGATTTTCCCTTCAGCATTTTTTGCCTTCTGTCTCCATTTTATTCTTGTTCATATGCTTAATGGCTTTCAAATCTGTTGAGTGTACATGATGCTTAAAGCTTACACTTGATATTTACTAGGACCCACATGGATGAAGCATTGTTCTCCTACAATTAATAGGAAAACATACACATTTCAAGTATTCTGTAACAATTATGTCTTGTCCACTAAGGAAACAAACTGGAAGCTAAATTTTCACTTACACATTATATGGAAGTTTTCATAGCAAGACATCTATTTTAGATACTGAAAAACAATCATAATAAAATGTTCATCATGTTTGCAAATTATTCTCATTACCATGATGAAATTTGTCTGCTCAGAAATACCTGTAATAACTAAACCAGAAAGATTCATTTTGTTTTCAAAGATTTTTTTTTTCTTGGTGGGATAAAAGAAATAAAAATGTGCAAAAAATTGAGAAAGAAAAAGAAGAAAGAGGACATATCCAATGCTAAGACAGCAACACTGACCTGAGGCATGTTGAAGTCATGCTTCTGCTGCGCATGATGCAGAACACACAAATCAAGACTTCAACCTTCCCACTTCCCCTGCGAGGCCACTGGCATGCTGCTCTCCTTCCTATATAACTACCTGGCTCCTTTCCCTCGCTCTCCACTTTTAACATACTTGAAGCTCCATCCAAACCCATATGCTTCTGTTAAATATATTGAGTTTGAGGAGAAAAAGGTCAGCTTCCTTTTGTCTCCACCAGCTCTAGGTCCCAGCTGTCGGGACCAATGGGTGCTGGGATTAAGCAAGTCTTTTTGTGCCTGTCTTTGAAGCAGAGAGCAGCCACTATTTCAAGCTGGCATCCCAGGGATTTCTTTTTTCCAAGCAATATACCGGTTCCAAGTGTTTTTTGAAGCAGGCAACCAGGCCGTTATGTGAAGCCCAGGATCTGGTATTGGAAGATCCAGAGAGTTCCCCAAAACAGACAGGCAGTTAATGATAGAGGAGAGGGTAGTCTGGAGTCCTGCCAAATATAATCCTGGCTATACATGCCACAGCTGGATTTCTTCAAGTAGGGGCTATTACACTGGCATACTGCTGACCAAAGTCTTCTGTTTCGTGTAAATTCTCTGCAAAGACCTTAGGAGATAAAACTGATTAATCCTAATTAAAATGAAAATCAAGGAAATGACACAGTCTGTTGAATCTACTTGATGAATCAAAAGCCTCCCTCATTTCTATGTTAATTGTCTTTTTACAAATGTGCAGTACTCTCATACTCACAGAATAATGTTTTCATATTTTTCTTCACTTGGAACATTGCGGGACAGATGTTAGAAAGCAACGAGAGAGCCCTTCTGCATTATCAGGCCCCTGCAGAAGTGCCTGACTGGGTGCTGACTCGTTTCTGAGACTTCCCACAGCTTTAATTAAAAAAAAAAAAAAAATCACATCCTGCAGCAATACAACAGCCCAGACATTGAAGGTAGGGCAGGACCAGCACTGGGCAGGACACGGCACCTTCCCAGCATGCTGAGAAGTGTGTGAGATGCTCCATTAGCATTCAGCAGGGAATTACCATAAGTTAAATTCAACCAACATAAACACATCAAATCCCTGCTCTCGATTTGCATGAGTCTGATAACACTTCCATGAAATATCATTGCTCAAGTTTTCACCAAAAGCCTGCTTCCACCTAACACCGTATCTAAGTGAGGACATTTGGGGAAGCAATCAACCAGCAAAGACATTCTTGAAGTGCAAAAATGCAGAACAGACCCTTTCAAGGACAGTTCAACTTAGGATGTGAGTGATTTAAAGAAGAATGAACCAGTACACTGCTAACAGCAGCCAATTACGAGGTGGAATGCATAGGAGGCTGTTTTTTCTA
>JAOXXN010000471.1:16697125-16710211 GCA_026770055.1 Myrmophylax atrothorax | reverse complement strand
GTTGTCCCGAGAAACTGCGGATGTCCCATCCCTGAAAGTGTTCAAGGCCAGGCTGGATGCAGCTTTGAGCAACCTGGTCAAGTGAAATATGTCTCTGCCCACAGCAGGTGGGTTGGACTAGCTGATCTTTATGGGTCCCTTCCAACATGAACCAAACTATGATTCTATGAAATAGCCAGAATATTCTTACAGAATTAAAATGAAATATCAATTCACCTTTATTCAGGCACAAACCATAGTACAGTGAAGGCAATGTCCATCCAGGTAGGGTAAGACAGAAAACCATTGTATTCTGATTTAAAGACTAGTCTTCAGAGGATAAACTATTCTGTCACCTGCCTGTACAGCATCAAACACGCAAGTGCTAATCACATCACAAACTAGTGATACAACCCACAAGCAAAATTAAATATTTAACCTAATAACTGACAGGTATGTCTTTAGGGCAGATTAGGACTATGTCTTCTCCTCAGTTTGTGCTAAATTTTATATAAATTTTACCTTAAACAGGCATTAGACAAATGTGTAATCCGCCCCCTGGTTACTACAGTTGAGGTTCCATGGTTTTGCTTTAAAGCCTGCTGTGGTCTCAGACTCTTGGTAGTCAGTCCAGATCCCTCAGTTTCAAAGAGGTCCAAAAGTCCCTACCATTATCCTCCAGGTTCAGGGGGCCCTACAGGCTTGTAAAGCAGTCCAATTTTAACTTGAGGCTGCTGTTAAGAGAAAGCAATGATTTGCTTCTAGCTGAAGAAACATTTAATTAAATCTTTTATAAATTATACAAGGAAGCCAACAATTTCCAACCCTGTAATTACTGTTATTTTTTCAGCTCACAGCTCTTTTATAAAGAAGCAGACTTCAGTTCCAGCTGTGTGTTGCAAAGATGTACACTGCAGGAGTTAAAGTAAAGTAAGGAAAGAAAAGGACTACTTGGACCAAAGAATTCAGAATAATTCTGCTACCAGAAAATTACTGCTTCACAGAGACATTTCCTTGGACTATAAAAATTAGAGATTTAAAAGATTTTATACATAAACCAAGGCTTTCTTTTTTGTTTATTATTTGATGTAGGGTTTTTTTATTTTAAAACCTACAAGCAAAGACTAGTCTTGTGCCTAAAGTCAGAAGAATTCCATTACTGTTCAGTTAGAAGTGAGTTCAAACAGAGAAGCAAACTGTTACTAGTTGGGAGCTAGTAAGTCACCAGCTGAGTGTATGTGTGTATGTATGGCCAGACTTTCTGAATGAAGATTTGGGCAGGGCTCTCCCCACATGCCCTTCCAGCCTGCACAGTGGATTTTTTAGGTGAGGCTCAGCGTGTGCAGAACTGGCCCCACCCTTTAACTGCTGTGGTTCATCTGCCATGGCCGAGCAAGCTTGGACGGCGACAGTGAAGTCCCCAGGACTAGAACCTACAGACCCCGGTATTCCCAGGAGGTCTCCCATCCAGGGCTGACCCTGCTTAGCTTCTGAGATCTGACGGGATCGGGCGTCAGGTACTATATAAACCTGTGTCCAACTGGGTACCCAATCCAGTGAGTTAAGATAGGAGGTTGGACCACAAAATGAACCACTTGTGACCCTAGAAAAAGACAACTGTATTCACATGAACTCTTGATGAGCCAAAGGGCACCCCTGCTTTTCTGAAAGCTGTAACGCTGCTGGTCTTTACTGTGGGACTTTGAATTAGGGATTGGTACAAAGGGCAGGCAAAGCACAGGTTCCTGTTCTTAGAAAAAGGGCAAAAGAAAAATAACCAAAGGATTAGAGAAACCATTTGATAGTTTGTATTGCAATCAGAGCCATACTGCTCTGATGGTGTCTTTGGAATTTTTGTTTAGCATAATAATTCAACAGTGGGAATGTCTGAAAGTGCTGCAAGGCTTCCAGGTCTTTGAGGGCAACCAAGAGGTCTGGCATTTACTGATAGCAGGTAGGAAACCTACTGAGTAACCTTCTGAGAAGCCTTCTGTTTTCATTAAAGTCATCACAGCAGAAGTTCACATGCTTCCTGCAAATATCAACCCTCATCAAGGAGTAGTAGCACTGACAGTTTTACAGGAACTCCAACTGTCAAATTGGCCACTGTGAGGTACAAGGGACAATGCTGCTAGGTGCACTTGGTGCTCATCCCACAGCTACACTGCTTCTGGCTAACACAGTGGTCTCATCCTCATATTTTCTTGGGAACAGAAGCTGAAGCCTGGCAACTTGGCTGAATCCTCAAAAAGGAAAACAAAACTCTCAGAACTTACTTGCATGTTATACAGCAATGCTCCTTTTTCTCTCATTTCCTCTTCTGACCTGCACCATACCTGTGCATTCTCACCTGGCAAGATTGCTCAGGACCCTCTGAAGTCAAGAGCAGAGGTCCCCCCCAACCATGAAAGCAAAGTCTGCAATGGGGATCTGTATCTATCAATCAGCACTTGTCCTGCTATCAGAGTAAGAAACCCCAGAAACCCAGGCAACAGGGAGAACAATGCTGTCTCTCATCTCTACAAGAAATGTAGAGTAACACTTTCCTTCATAAGGGCATGATGGTAGGACGCCTGCAAGGTGAGGCACAAGCACAGGCAAGAAACAAACTGACACCACAGATCTCCAAACCAGCAAAAATCATCATCTTCTAGAGGTTTAAAATACAACACCTACCTGAAAACTAAACTGGTAAGAGAACAATAATATTCTTTTGCACCTCTCTGCCACAGGAGAGGCTGGCAGAGATGGGACACTTGGTAGTAGGCATAATGGCCACAACAGGTCACCTTCCAGTGAGGACCATTACCCCTCCAGAGATACCAAGACATTTTAGAGGACTAGACTGGAGAAGAAATAGCATTTCATTTTTAAAGGCTTTGCTTTTGTTACTATTTCCCAAGCTAAGACACCCACTTGCTTGCTCTCAGTCCACCAGCTGCTCCTTATTTCTCATTAGCAGACTCTGGAGGCAGGACCATTTCCACAGCACCGTAACTTCCCAGGACATTGCATATCCTTGAAAAGGAGCAGCTGGCATACGGCACAGAATAATGGCAAATAAGGCACCCATAGCAGGTACGTACAGGCAGCAGCAGGGATTGCTGGCCCCACTCTGGCACTTTCAATACAAGGACAACTGGCTTCAGCTTATCATCTGTTTCCCTTGCTTAAGGGCAAAAATATGCTACACTGCATGATGAGGCCAAGGAAGAGGCTTTGATAGCTAAGACTGGAAATGAGACAACACCAGGAACACATATATTAAGGGGAAAGACTTGGCGCTTTAGGAGCTCTTCCCCTTTTCAATTCCTCCACAATGAAGAAGTCTTCACAATACCAGTAAGGCAGAAAAGAGAGAAAGCAATGGGATCCCAAAACAGAGGCTGGCTTCCAAAATCCACACAAACTTTTTATACCTTTCAGCCATTTCACTTCTCAGGGAGGAAGAACTTCCTGGCACAGGGAGGCAGCAGTGTGGCTGCTCCATAGTGGGGAGACTGGACCTGTATAACTTCTGTGCTCTGCTGGGAGGCAGCAACACAGCCCTGGCAAGCTGCATGGAGCCAGTTTGCATCTGGAACAAAACATGCCTTCCTTCCCCAAGAGAGTCACCATGGCAGGGTCAGCAGGCAGTGCTCATCCAGGCTTCCAGGCTGTGGCTGGAAGTCAGCCAGAGACAGCTTAAGGCTATGGAGAAATCAAGACCCCCAAGTGCCAGTTAATTTTTTTACACAGGTAAATAAGAGTGAAGTGCCTAGAGGTGATGCTTCGCCACTGAAGTGTGTAGAGTCATGGCACAGGGCCGCTCCATTTACTCCAGCCAGGAAGTCCCTGCAGAAGGTTGGATGCTATTTTTGAATCCTGCAGGCAGCATCTCCAGCAGGCTGACAGCCGAATTCCTGAGGCAGGGAGCCTCACAAGGGACTCCACTGCAGGAAAATGAACTCAGCTGTGCAAGGAAAAAGCATATTCAGCAGAATGCAGCACGGCTAGGAAGCACACAGAGCCAGGCAGACAGAGATGGCAGCACCCAGTGAACTGACAGCAGGAAGGTGCTGGGAGGCACTGGGCACACAGCAATACTTCACAGAATCATAAAATATCCTGAGTTGGAATGGACCCACAAGGATCATCAAAGTCCAACTCCTGGCCTCGCACAGGACCACCGCGAGACCACCACAGCACCACTTCACTGGAGACCTAGCAATTTCTCTGCTCCAGCTTTTGGCAACAAGAATTGATTCATGTCTCTGGCTTTCCCAAACTGGATGCTCCCACAAGAACAATGCTGTCTATTTCTTATGCTGCCAGATGCCTTTTCTCCTTGCTCCCCAAAGGCCCTCTGCATTGCTCCCTTCTGCTCAATGCATGCATTTCCAAGAGTTTCCTGTGAAGACCTGAATTGCCTTGAGGCAGAAAGTGGTTACAGCATTAATGCCTTCCCAGTCACCAACAGCATCCTCCTCTGGTTTGGGCCCCTTCATCAAACAGGAGTGAATCTGAAAGCTGAGATGGGAGTTGAACTTTGAGAAAGATAAAGGGAAATATTTCCACTGCAAAAGTTTAGTGCACGCAAAACTACAACTGAAGTCAGGGGAGCTTGGGCTTTGAATAAACAGAGCATAACACACTCTCACTATGCAGGAAAGTCTGACCCCAAATCTACAGCCAGCAGGTAGAGTTCTCCAACCTTGACTTCTCCACCTGCAGAGTCACCCAAGTAAAGAGATAGATAGGCAGACAGATATTTGCAATAACCAGGAGAAAATAAATTTATCACTGCTTCTGGAGCACAGTGATACACCTGCAACAAACAGCACAAAGGAGTCAAAATTAATGTTAATAACTCTCTTCGGCAATTCAGTGCTTTGCTGGTAACAAAATATGAGGCCAGCAAATGAGGGAATACAAAATACTGTGAAGCTGCTTACTGGACACCCATTGTCCCTCTTCACACCACAGTCAGACCATGTTCAGGAGGTGAGGTTATATTGCAATGGAGAAGTACTAAGGGACAGGGCTGAGGTGCCTAAAGTCCACTGTTATAGGATTTCTGAAAGTTCTTGAGCACTTAGCTTTCAGGAAGCATTTCAGAAAGGCTTTACCCTCTGCTACCAAGCAGGTTAACTTCACTGAGAGGGAATGGTTTCAGGGGAGGGGAGACCTGATGCCTCGTTTCTGCAGGCAGGTGTTTGGGACAGATGGGAACCTCCTTCAGTCATCTCCTTGCGTATTACACATCAAGACACAGTGTGGCATTTAACCTCTTATGCTATTTGGGAATACTGCAAACAAAAGTTTAAGTGCAGTGCTGCTGTACAACCCAAAACCCTAATGTTTTTAAACCAGTAACTTCCATGAAGGATGGAAGCTACAGGTGACCCATCCCATGAAAAGCAAACAGTAAACATGAAACTTTCCCCCTTTCCAGGCCAGGTCCCTCCCCCATGCCCAGGTCTGAGCCCTGGGTGCCTGCTCCTGCACCACCATGAGCACTAGCAGGGATGTACACTGTGCCCCAAAGTGAGTTTGCAAAACACAGCTACTGGCAAGGCTGGCACATCACTTTACAAAGCTCAAAACACCGACACAGATGTGCTCAGTTTTTTTCTCTGGTAAGCGAGCCAGCAAGAGTGTAGTGAATGTTACCTACATGAATGATATCTTGTGAACTGAGGATCTTGTTGTAAGTAATTTACGTGAATTTTCTAGAAGATGTGTATATATATATACACACACACACGCAAAAACAAACACATATGAACATACATATATACGTATGCATGTATATACAGAACAACTGACATGCAATGTGCTTAGGACTAGGAAACATAACACTTACTTTAAAAGAGGCATCACTGACTTGAGATGTACCATCCTACAAAATTAAATCATAAGATGTTTTAGATATTCTACTGCCAAGTCTGCAACTTGACTCTGAGATTTTCATAACCCTGACAAAGTGCTTTGGTTTGGGGTTTTTTTTTGGCTTGGGGTGAAAAAAACGGAGAGGCAAAACACAATGCAAATCCTTGAAGCACAGAGGGGAAACACTAAGTGAGCAACGTAAAAACAGATTCAACCCTTCCAGTCCATATTTAGTTAGCATTTACAACAACAGCTGGTTGGGGCAAAAAATAATAATTAGGCAATCAGGTCATTTTTAGGATAAAGAGTGGCCCTTTGACTACACACAAATCCTGCTCCCACTAGACATTTAACCTGTCTTTGAGGGCTGCAGAGACCTGACTAAAGAGAAACACAGCATTTCACCATTCATTTCAAATTATGCTTGTTTGCTTCTTTACTGGATTATTTTCAAGGGCTACAATAAAGACATAGGCTGCCTAAAGGTTTACATCATATTTCTTTGCCATCTTGCTGCATTTCAGGCCAGAGTAACATGAAGGAATTTTTTTCTTTCTTCTTCGTGTTTGGTACACTCCACTCTAACAATCTGACAGCATATTGTATTGCCTCAGGCAAGGATACACTCTAGTAAGTTAGGAGAAATAAACTGCACAGTAACATCTTACAACCATCTAAGTCAGTTTTCATATTCAGATCTAAATAAAAAGAAGCTAGAGTAATAATTAAGATCAGCACAACAATGCTCATCTGCTACAGCAGAAGATCCCAGACAACTTTCCATCAAAGTTTCTCTACCTTCTTTCCTACAGGATTTCCAATAGATCTGGAGGAGGTCCAGCTATCTCACGTCATTGCTCAAGAAGGGAGACACCACAAAACAAGCAGCATCATGCTAAAGAAGCCTTCTTGATGCAGCTGGTGGAATTCAATGCCACAAAGGAGCAGCAGCATTGCTGAACATGGTAGAGCATGGTACACAACACCTGACCACATGTTGGTTCCTCATGGTCCAGGAGTACAAAGTCAGCCCAGGTGATGAGTATCAGCAAGGATGAAGAAAAAACGCCACTTTTTGGTGTGCAGCTACATCCAGTGCCTCTGCCTGTCATAGCAAATTGAACTTGCATACAGCATCTTGGCTGGTTTTTGCTGTACTTCAAAGCCCTCACTGCTCTTGTCCTTTGAAGGCTACAGTTGCATCCTGCAGCCAAAAAAAAGACGTGACATAAGGAACAGTAAATTTGTGCCTCCAAAATTCTGACATAAGATACCAGAGTAAGATTCAAAACATTAGAATCATTGCTAAAGGATAATTTGGCCTGCATAACCATACATTTTCTCACACATTTATAATCATTTCCACAGGGGAGGGTGAAAAGAAGAAGAAAGTAAGTATGAATTGGAACTATTTTAAAAATTCAAGTCACTTTTTTGTTACTAGAATTGCCTTGATCATTAGCGACAAAGATGTTGTTAATTCCAGGAGAAGGTGGAATAGGAATATCTGCTTTTAAAAAAATTTAATTATGGAAGGTGTGTGCTAAAGCACCATTCAGAGCATGAAACAAAGACTAAGTAAGCTCACGGCATCTTATAGTTACACCTATGCTTTACAGGCTTACAATGTGGATTTTCAAATTATTTCCAAAAGGTTAAAGAAAAATCAGTTGTGATTCAAAATAGGAAGTGGGGGACCACACCAAATTGGCTTGATGTTTGGAGATCATGTGTTTACTACCCCATTCTCCACCCACAATAAGCACACATTTTAGCAACGAACAGTTGGAGAAGTTGCCAGTGAAAGTCAAACACTGACATGCAGAAGGCATCTTGCTTTCTTTTTTTCTTTTGTGTTAATTCGGAAAAGAAAAGCTGCTTCTTTTAGACCCTGGGATTAAATAGACAGTGCTGAGTCCCTTGTTATCAGATAAGCTGCTACCCAGGGAAACCACAAAAAGATAAAGCTAACATTTTTCGCTTTCTCTGAGAAAGAGGCCATGACCCTTCCTCCTGCCCTGAGTGAAAGGTCGCTGATGCCCTAGGCAATACCTGGTCATGCCATGCTCTTGGCTTACCACCAAAGTTATGAAGGGAAGAGCTGAAGAAGTTGCCAGAGTGCCAACGGGGCAGCACACTGTCTCCACAGTACACGGCAGCACCTTTGGCCCTCGAAAACACATACATCCTTTTTATTGCCAACTTACCATAAAGCAAATGTATATTTTAGCTATTCCAGCAGATGATGAAGCTCAGTTTAATTAATTTCCAATCACTCTTAAAATTATTCATCCCTGAGAGCCCTGTTGGCCATGGCAAATGGCAATTTTACAGAAAGCAATTCTGAGAACCAGCTGAATTTGTTTTTTTTTAAAAAAAAAGATTTATTTAAGAGCCACTCTGTCTAATATATTCGAAAACCATTCCCCAGCAAGTCTAACTGCAGATTTTCAAGCAAACTTTTTAACATTTTGTTCCAGTGTATCTCTTCAAGCCAGGATGTGACAAAGTTTGTGGAAGCTTGAACAATGGTTCTTGACAGTGGAATAACACCCTAGACTTCTCAAGGGCAAGCCAGGTTTGTCTTCTTTCAGTTTTTTTGCTACTCTCTTGAATTTTTAATATAGCTTCAGCAAATAATGAGTTTACAGACTGGGATTGTTACCAAATCAAGGTACTTGCAACTGAAAATAAAGTAAAAATGCACAATGTCCATCGGTGGCGTAAGTTACATGTCACCCATCAATCGTTGCACAGACTAACAGTCATGGGAGACCATTTCAAAGCCAATATGGTAACTTTATAGGCAGAAAAAGGGTCAGAACGGGAATGGTGATAAAGTGGGAGAAAAGCAGCGTGCAAGTTATCATTCATTATTTTACTACTACCATAGTACCCAAAAATCCCAGTGGAGTCCTAAGCTCCAATCCACTAAGTACTGCACACAAATATAGTAAAGCCCCTTCTGCCCTGAACAATATATATTCAATACGTCTGAGGACAAAGACCATGAAAGAGGCAGCGGCACTGTCCCTGCAGTGCACATGGCCAACCAGGGCAGCAGGAGGTTATGCACCTTGTACAAGGTCAGATGAAAAATCAATAGCAGGCGAGCACAGGTCATCTGAATTGCAGTCTGGAGCCCTCTGCAAGGTCAGCCCTCCCCACTCTGATGTCTGGGCCAGCACTGCTATATGCTGCACTTAGGTACTTCGTGCATCCTCCTGGAATGCCACTCTTTGCTACCATGAGTTGTTAATGCAGAAAAGAAAAACAGTATGCCTCTCAATGTCCTGCAAAAAACCCAAGTGTTTCAGAGCTGTGTTCTGAGCCTCTCTCAGGATTTTAGGACCCAACAGATATGCAAGATAGTCAAACAGATACCAAGTGTTGAGAACACATGCCCCTTAAGGAATGCAAAACCTTCTGACAACCTCCCTAAAACAACACCTTTCCAGTTATAAAACTCCATGCAATGCTCGGGACTTACTCATTTTTAGCAAATAAAAGCAGGAAGGGCCCTGTTTGCACAGAAAACTGGCACAAGCCATTAAAACCAGTGATCAACAACAGAAAGAGAAAGGAACTCAACATTGCAGTTCTCCCTGGAGAAGCTCATCCTGGCTCAGCCGGATGGCTTACTAGTGAAGGACCAGAATTAAACCCAGCAGTGTTACCCTTGGCCCCTAAATGTAAGACCATGCTATGTTCTCTATTTTCATTAACTTCACAACTATTACTATCCCACCCCCCTCTGAAATGGTGGAAGATGGCTAGTCCTTATATTGCAGGGATTTGAAAAACTGACACAAAATCAGTAAGCCTTACCTGCTGCAAACACACTTTGCTGTAAATGGTAAGATTTGAGTGGCACCTCTGCAGCAGTTCCCTCCACTAACTGTAGATCAACTGGGGGTTTTATATACTTTGGTGAAAGAATTTTTCAGAGCTAGACACCCCTCGTTTCTTAGGATCATCACAGCAAACAGAATACATCTCATCATTTTCCTTTTCTGTCAATCAAAGCTATTTATCACACAGGCTAAGAGTTGACTCATTAATGGGATAAGGATTCCTAATCTATCAAGAATATATGCCAACAACTAATCATTAGATCCTCTGTAAGCTTATACATTATTTACTTTTGACATAACACATTGTACAGCTTTTTCTTTTATTAAAAATCATTTCTAGACTCACATCGCTCTAACAGATGAAGATGGCTACAGAGGCAAATTTATTTTAACACCAGAAGAACCAGAGAGCCTGTATCAGCTCCTCAGACAAGGTAAATCAACATAGCCACTGACCTGATTTCAGTGGCACTAAGCTAATTTGCATCAGCCGAGATCCGGGCCCATTATCAACCAATTTGGAAATGAGCAAACAGATGCAAAAAAACTCATTTGGCATTGAGAGAATGGCAGTAAGAGGCTCTTAGGAAGGTTTCTTACTGAGGGTTTGGTTTTTATGGTCCCAACAGTGCATGCCTAGCTTCCACACACAGTCTGTGGATCAAGTGCTTTTGGATACTATGGTACAGGGCTCTTCCAAAGCATGGTTACCAGTATGGAAAGGGTTTGTCACACAGATGATTTTCTTTCCTATCCCAAGGGACCAAGGTGGCTGGGAGAAGGACAGGAAATGGTTAATGTGATGATATACTCCTCTCTCTTCTCAAGTTACCCCTTTTCCACCCCAACACCCATTTTGAAGAGTTTCAGCTCAAAAAGGAGCTTGGCCATCCAGACTTGGTTGTTTTTATAGTTCTGGAAAAGAGATGATAATCCAGACTCGAGACTCAAGTAAGAAGATAACTTCCATATTTAAACAGCTACACATATTTTCAGCCTATTTCAGGAGCACAGGGAAGATAACACAGAGCTCCACTTTCCAGGCTTACCATGCTAAGAGGATAAAAAGAGAACTCTTGTTAATACTTGTGCCTAGACAGTAGAGCATTATGGCTTGGATTCACAAAAGGATTTAGAACTCTAAGTCCCACTGAAATCAGGAAATGAATGGGACTTAGGGTCCTAAGGGCCTTTGAGAGTCCTAGTCTAAGTGCCTCCTCCTTTTGAAGCCAATGGGAACAATGCCATGACATTAAACAAGGGCAGAGCCTGCCCACGAAGCTTTAACTCTATTAAAAGACTAGAGGTTATCTGGTGACAAACAGGCACAACACCCTTGGTGAAGAGACTTCAGCCTGAATGCTTTTAAAGCTTCAACTGCGTTCCATCAAATGGAGCTGAAGCAAAGTCCATACACGTCAAGGAAAGCTTTGCAGTGAGATTAAGATTTCAGTCCAGGTCCTCAAGTCAGAGGCACAAGAGTTGCCACAGGGAAGTCAAACAGTGCCACATTAGCAATCCTGGACCATGCACTGTTACTGCATAACTGCATAAAGCTCTTCAGGTAGGCAGGGAACAGTGCACAGTGGTGTAGTTTCACCAATTTGGTTTTCAATGATTTCAAGTTTTAAAGCTTGGTATCCCCTGATCCAAACTAACTTTAGCAATGTTCTGTGAAGTAAATACAGTGATGATACTTGTACTTCATTCATTATTGCTATTTTAAATACACTTTTAATAAATTGCATGTGCTCCTGTAGAACGGAACAGGCTCTCCCCATATAGGTGGTATCAGCATAACCGAAATTTTATACACTGGTGAGGCATGAAAAAAGCCTGACCCACCTGCTGTACTCCTGAGCACAGATTAAGAGAAATAAAGGCACTTTTCTAAGCAAATGTCAAGTGTTTAAAAACTGCTAATAAGCCCTTCATTGTGCTGGTGCAATATGTCTCTTTTGCTTATGCAGCTCCAGAAAGCTTCATAACCCAAGACAAGGGTATCCCAATAGATGACCTAATGGAAATTACACTTGCATGCTGAAAACCTCTCTAACCAGGCACTTGAAGGTTTCAGTTACTATTCCCTGTTCCAGCAGAATATTGAGGCTGATATACAAACTGCTAAGTGTTCAGCCTCATCTGTGGCACTTCTCTATTGGACTTTGTCCACAGCACACAGCCAAGAGGACCATGAGGCTGCTTTACAAGGCGTAACATTTTTGATAAATGATTTTTCCTTAAAAAGCATCCCTGAAACCTTCCAGTGTGTGCTGTAGACAGTTTGACACGGGGTCAGAAAAGAATCATCATCACTGCAGCAATACTATCTCAACCCCCAGAATACGTAGCTAAAGCTGCCTCTGCTCTACCTAGTCAGGAGGGAGTGAAGGGAAAAAAGAAAAAAAGGGGGTTTTTTCAAAAAAGGAAATCAATAAACACCAGCACTTCATCTCTGCTCAATTTAGCCCTTTCTGGGAGCATAGATAATTCCTGATGGCAGTTGTCCAACGTGTCCAAATTCAGACAGTCTGATAGCCTTTTCAGTAGGGTTAGTCCTGGCAGAGACAATAATCAGGCCTCCCACGACGAATTTCATTCAACGAGCGGTGCTGATTACGGGAGTGGTTTGAATCATCACACAGTATTGACTGGAGATCAATTTTCGGCTTGAGGTATTGTGGAGAACATATAGTACACAGCTAAGCTAAAGGCGGGGAGTAGGAATTCAATAGCCTACCCAACCATGTCAAATAAAAGCCTGAACAGATAGATGCTACAATTTCTACCCCCTGAAGCCCATGTTTTTAAAGGTACACTCCATGATGAAAGGGAGCCTGAGGAACTGTATTTCATCATTACATTTTGCTGCATCGTTAAAATTATCAATTGGTTTCTCCACTCCAAATTTATTTCAATAGTAAATGTGTTTCACATTAAAAAAAAAAAAAGACACCTTGCCCAAACAGCTACTCCTTTGATCCCATCTTTCCTTAATTAAAATTCTCTGAGACAGGTAATGACTGCCCTTCCTACTGCAGGTGCCTCATCTCCCAGCAGTACAGTATTTTTCACCTCTACCCATGCCAGAAACCACAAATTTCAGCTCTGATCCCACACCACCACCATCTTTGCAAATGCTATCCTCCTTGAAGACCACATGCTGCCAAACATTGCTGCATGCTTCAGCCCTTCGCACTTTTATAATAAAACCCAAACAAACTAGCTTTGCAGTGAGGGAATACAGCACATCCTAAAAATAGTCAAAGAAGAAAGAAAAGGGCTAGATGGGCCCGATCCTCCATCCAGCTCCTAATCCAGGAGAGGGTACACTTGTCCAAGCCATGGGCTACCAGCTTTTCCAGGAGTATATTATGGGAGA
>JAOXXN010000471.1:16653815-16696982 GCA_026770055.1 Myrmophylax atrothorax | reverse complement strand
GTCTGGTCCCATAGACTTGTGAGGATCCAGCTGGCTCAGTAAGTCACTAACTATATCCTCCTGGAATACAGGAGGGCCACTCGGCTTCCTCTCTCTGTCTACCAGCTCCAGACGCCAGTTGCCTTGAGGGTCACCTGTCTTACTGGTAAAAACTGAGGCTCAGTGCTCACTGTCATGTATACTACAGGATCACTAGTCCTTCAGAGCATTCAAAGAGGAAACAAGGCTTGATCCAGCTCTGTGGCAAAGAAGAAAAGGTCAAGGTCCATTAGGCCTGTCTGTCAAGTACCAGCTCCCAGGAAAACAGCTTTCACATAAAGAAACCTGCACTAAAAGTAGCTTTCTGCTTTGCTTCTCTGGCCCCCAATACCTAGTTGCATTCCTCAGCATACAAGAGAATGCTAGGATCAAGCATCACTGACACTGTGGAAGGAGTTGAGTGAGAAGAGACACATGGAGCCTTGCACAGATGCTCCCAAATCTCCACCTTCTGGATGGGACAATTTGCTGTAGATAGAGTGGCTTTGCAAATGCACAGCTTGACAAGCCTGCTTAAAAGCATGGGGCTTCTACCTGGAGAAATCGTGTTTTATTTGCAGGGTGAGAAACAGAGTCAGGTACACATGTGGGATTTGATCTGTTTGCCCTGAATATTATAGTGACTGCTTAGGTGTTTTGTGTTTGGCTTTGGGGTTTTTTTGTTTGGTGGGGTTTTTTTTTGGTTGTTGGGGTTTTTTTTCATGTGTGCAAGTGTAGAGAGCTCAATCTGGTACAGATCAAAAATTCTTGACAGTTTTTAATGGATTTTTTTTCCTCATCTAGTGTTATTTATGGAATCAAAGCCAGTCATATGTGTCCTTTAAAAAGGAAGACAAACTTGAAAACGGTTAATATAAAAAAAAACATCAAATCACAGGAAAAGTAAATGCAGCATCAGTGAACACTGCAAACTCATACACTAACACTACATTGTAACAAATTGTAGTGTAGCAAGGAGGTACAAATTTCCAAACATCAGCCTGGCCACCAAGAGATACAATGTATATCCAAGTCTAGCACAGGAAGTAATAAATCAAGAGAGACTCCCAGCCAGAGCAGGTGAAATCACAAATCAGCAGCTGTACTGAGTTGACTTCCCACATCCACAAGCAAAAAGCAGGAGCTTATGCACATGCAGTATTTCAATGTTCTGCATAAGATCCTACTGTTTCTCTTTACTCACTCATTTTATGTTTTCTTCTTGTTTACTTTAAGCTATTTCAGTTCTCTTACTTGCACGTATTTTTTTTTCAGTTTTAACTGTTCAGAAGTCCTTTTTGTGTTCTCTCCAACTATTCCTCTGTCTGAGTAAGCTAAACATAAAATCAAACCTAATTTGACCATGAATGGGCAAAGAAATATAACTTTGTGGCCTAGAGAAAACCATATTAAATGATCCCATGCAAACTTAGCTGTAAGACAAGAACTACCAACAGTATTTAAAAATGGGGAGATGTCAGAAGATGGTTTTAGGTTTTTTTTTCTTTTGCCTATTTTTCAATCTGTCAAAAAGCAAATATAAGAAAAGGACCAAAATAAATATGGTAAAAACAGTGCTGAGTGTTTGAAACAAGACAGTGAAGTCAGTTTTAAGAGTCCCAGCTTAGGGATCCCTCATCTACATAAGCCTTCAAACAATGATGTCTGCTAACAGGATAAAGTGTTAAAAAGCATCTGAGCAGTAAACAGGGGCTTGGTATCCTGCAGTGACAGAAAATTACTGCTGGATGACAGGGCCTGCAAAGTTAAATTGTATTGCTTTAAAAGAAGAAGAAGATAGGAGTACTGCTAGGAAAGGCAGGCTGTTATACAGTAGAATATAATGTACACTCACCAGGATCAGAGGTCTCTCTTATTATTCTGATATTGTACTGGCCAAGGCATGCCAAATGAATTAAGGTACTTCATAGTGACTTAGAAGCAGAAATAATTTCAATTTAATAAAATCATATATATATGACATGGCCTGAAGCTTTATAAAATCTCAGAATTTCTATTATTTAAAATATTAAACAAGAAATTTACCTGCTAGTTTCATGAGTTGCCTTCTGCCCTCAAGAAGAACAGATGAGATGTTCCTCCTTTCCTAACTTCAGCCAGCTACACCAGTTTTTTTCAAAGATATTCCTGTGCCTTTATTTCCAGCTCCTCCCCTCTGCAGAGCTTTGTGTTACGGTGTAGCACTTTTCCCAGGACCTCACCCTTGTCGTGTAATGTACTAAATATTTGGATTTTTTCCTACTTCCCTTTCTATAAAAAGCATCTTTTAGTCATCTAGTTGCTTTCAAAAAAACAACTACTTTCAGTGTGCAAACGAATCTGCCATCAAAATACTTTTAAAGGCTGCATACTTGCCCTTTAAAAATAAAAATAAAAAAAAACAAGTTGGGCTTCTAATAAGTGCAACCCATAAGATTTCCAGTCTGCTGGAAAATCACAGCCGTAACTCTTAAATTTAATCCATTGTTTCTTATCTTTTCAAAAGTTCACCTCCAGTTGGTCAGTTCAGCTATCCATACAATAAATTTTAAAAATATGAATTTTCATTTCTGTAACATGAAAGTCTGTATTAATTGAACAAATTCAATCAGCAATCCTACAAACTGGCCAAAGCTTGCATTAAAATGAAAAGGGCTGAGATAAGATGAACAATTCAACACAACTTCCGTTTCTACAAGAAAAACTTAATGCCAGTCAAAATGTCAGCACTTGGGGCCACATGCAGACTGTGAAAAGGCTGTGACTGCTCCAGATGCACAATTTAAGCTTATTCTTCTTTTTCCTTTTACCACTGCACCTTCCCCATAATGTGACTCACAGCTAGCCTGATGAAGCTCAGGCAGCTATGGTTAAAGATACAGAAATAATCTGGTCCATCGCTGAGAAGTGCCGAGTACCTCCAAAACCTGTTCTGCGTTAACCTCTATGCCTACTGACGGCTTTCAGTGCCTCAGGCTTCAACTGATCAAGGGTCTGTCAATACTTCCCTGGAAACAGCCTCCCATCCTGCAGCACAAGGGTTCATTTGAAAGACCTTGCGTTGATTGCTAACATGTGTCCTCACTTATGATATTTTATTTCATGGTGAAATTCAGATGCAGTTATGATTTCAAGTTTTAAAACATTGTAGCGGTGGATTTGAGTGGATAAACAGACTAAGCATAGTTAAAAGTCCCACTGGGAAGTCTTAAAAAGACTAATTTATGAATATGCAAACACTTTCATGTCACTCAATCCTGATAAACTCCAGTTGCAAGAGCCCACAAGATGAAGGCAATCTGATATTAAACAAAGCCACAAACTGCAAGAATAGTAACTTTGAAAGGATTTATACTGAGGAATTTTATCCTATGCAAAAGAAGGTTTCCTCCTTTCAAACACACTGCTGCTTTGGCTCTCCTTTTCCAAAGACCTCATATACTGTCCTTTTGTGACCAATTTTCTCCTCATAGTAGTTTTTGACAACTGCATTAAACTAGCCTATGTATTACCATCCTTTCCACGCTAAGTGGCATAAGTAGAAGAAAAGGGAACATTTTTTCTCCTGACATACACCAAGTCACACAAAGAAGAATACTTTTACAGCTATTGCTTCCTTCGTTCATGTTTAGAAAGCTTATCACAACAAAAAAAACCCCCAACCTTGCCTAGTAACACTAAAGAAGTGTTAGTGGCAATGCACAGGATTTGCAAAATTATTTCTTTACAGCTTAATGGAGAAATCAGCAGTAAAAGTACCATCAGTAGCTTGGGGCTGTGGGGGGTGATTCCAGACATAGCCTTCAGTAGGAATGCAGGCCAACTGGGAGCATTTGGAGTAACCACCCCTCTTACAGAGATGTATCACTGAAGCTAGGATGCAAAACAAGTTTGGTTATTGAGAGCCAGAGTGGTGTGTGTCCTACACACTGCTGTGCATGGTCAGGGTCACATCCTCACCCAGCCGCCCACTTGGTTTCGGTGGCTCTCTCAGCACTCTCATCCTTGTCCTTGCTGTCACATTATTCTATCACGGATGATAAACAGAGGGGTTGACAAAGCTCTGACTGAGCCTTCCACTTGCATTTGATTGCACTGAGGTCATGGGACCAAATCACATCTACATTGTCAGACAACATGGCAGGAGGCGACACAGACACAGCAAAACATGGCAGCTTCTATAGGTGAGAGGTGCCAGAAAACTCCACAACTCAAGCAGCCACCAGGAGATGGAATGTGCCACCAGCACCTCTTCAGAGCAAGGGACTGATTGCTAAGGGCTAATTGCAAAGCTTAAGATCACAAAGTCCCTGACACCACATCTGTCCCTGGGCAGAGGTGGATTAAATAACTGTGGCCATACAAGTCTGTAAGTTAAACGGAAAGAAGTTACGGGCCCCAGACTGCAAGTGTGAGGTGGGTTTGCTCCTTTGAAATCTATATGTTTAATTGTTACTTCCTGTCTTGTAAGCCTGATTTGAGACCACCACCACAGCAGTATTTTCTCATTTGGCCAAATACACCCAGACCATTTTCAGAAATGTTTTCTGTCCTCCAGAACATGCAGTATCTTTACATGGTACCTGCAGCTCACAGAGATCACAGTTCTGGAAACAACTCAAACCAACAGGTTATTAGCAGTCTAAGGAGCCGGGTTTCAGCAAAGGGTGCTCCATCTGAGGACATCCTGAGATCACTGGTGACTGACACCAAAGCAGCAGGAATAGGGTCAAGCCAAGAGTACTGACAAAACTAAGATCTCCGTTATTGTGTTCTCGTGAGGAAAACAGACAAAGTTGAATTAAAATGCCTTCTGGGTGATTGATGGCCAAAGCTGGTCCACTCTGGTCAGAAAAAAACCAGTCTGAGCAAGGTTTTAGCTCAGTTTTGTCCTTCGCTTAAAACAAAAAAGTGTTTGAACTCAAACGGCTGACAGTGAAAGAAGGAGGTTGATCTGTTCGGGTTCTCAAACTTGCACAGAGGTCCAACAGTGCTACAGGACACAAAAAGGCACACTAGTTTTTTTTAGTGTTTAAAATATATTAACCCAGATAATGACTCATTTTCTTCTTGATTACTGAAAGATGACTATGCATCAAAAAAGAAAACAGTTTTGAATCTGCAACAATAAAAGATATGATGATATTTTAGAGAATGTGAAAGAATTATCTTTCCCCCAAAACTTCCATTTAAAAAATAAGGACATTTTTCTCAGGAAAATTTCTTCCTCTCTCTGAAAAAAACATTCTGCCCCTTGTAAACATAACTTTATGGTCAGCAGAATGAAGTGAGAAGGACACCGGAATGAGGACCAGTACCTGTAAAAACAGTGATAATAGGTGAGCTCAGGTGCTTGAATGCAACTTAGAAAAGGTGGAGACCCCAGAAAAGTAGGAAGTTGCTACCTGAAAGTACAACCCCTGCCAGGTGGTTTCTAGGTCATGATACAGCAGGTGATACCTCAAGATAATGCTGTCAAAACAGAATTATAGCCAACACGTTTGATTAATGAAGACACTAATGGAAATATGCCTTTCCTCCCTGGATGAAAGAAATTAGCAAAGACCACCAGTTGTGCTAAGAAAAGGGATTTCCTGCTAAGAAAAGGGATTTCCTAAGAGCTAAGGAGCAGAAATATGGCAAAAGTAAATCCACACCTGCGCTATGGTTAAGTTTCTTAGCCATGACTGAGGCACAGAAGGCACATATAAATCCAAAGTAAAAGCAGATGTAGGAAACCAAAAAGAGGATCAAAGTCCATATGATCAAATTGCAAAAGTCAAAAAGTCAAATCGGTACCTTTTAACTCAGCTGGTATCTACAGCCAAGGCAGGTAACAGGAAAAAGGTATTGATTTGGGTAAGCAAAGTGCAAAATACAAGATTAAAAGGAATTTTCCCCCAATAGCATGAAAACTCATGCCCTGAAATAATCAAAATGCATCAGATACAGGAGATCTGGAGAACTCAGAGTTTGTGTGTGTGGTGGGGCAGTTCAGGGGAAGAAAGGAGGACACCTGGTTTCATGGACCACCCAGTACACTAAGGACAAATTAAACTGGATACAAACACTACAGAGAAGCTTCCAAAAATAAAAGCAAGGCCTTCAGTTCTTACCCCTTCAAAAAAGGGTAAGCAAGTAGAAAGGCCTCACGACATACAAGAAGTACACTGAGATAGCTGAAAGAGGCAGACACCATCTGAGAATGAGACTCAGAGCTGCAGGAAATAACAAAGAAAAATAACAATTTAAGAGCAGCTGCTCCTCAGACAGAGTGGCAGCTCTGCCCTACCTGGATTACTTTGCCACATCTGTGTAAAGCAACAACAGCTGCTGCCTTTGTCAGGGAAAGGGGAGGCTGCAGTGCAGGAAAACCAGAGACTGTGCTACCATCAGCTCCTTGCCACCCCATTCCAAGCTCAGCTACCTCTCCAGCAGCTCGCAGCTTGCTGAAATTCAAAGCATACCTTGTGCACCATGCTGGGACCAAACAGTAATGGAGTTTTACACAGCTTTCTTAATATATCTTTAAAGAGCGTATTTCTTGAATGCTTATGGCATGTCCATTCTAGTAATGAGAATGGAAGATAAGTTATTTTCTCCTGCACTCATAATAAGTTTAATTCACGGAAAAGTTGCTGCAACCTGATACTTTGCCAGTCCTACATTTTGTAATCCCAGACCCCCTCAAGAAGTGCTGCCCAGAATCCTGGGATAGGAACCCTACAGGTATGTAGATGGAGAACCCTACCTAGGTGACCTGTGGACACAGCCTTGACTGACAGGGAAGTTTGCCTAGGGGAAAACAAATTTCAGGGTACAGGTTTCAGGATGAGCTTCCCATTGGGCATGTTAAATGCTGAAGGAGGGTTCAACTTGGCTTCATGTAGACCTCTGAGAAGAGATAGGAGGGGCTGCAATGCCTGTGCTTCCCTGCCTGCCTCTCCACCTCCTGAGGTGCCACAGCTGCAGGCAGATGGAGCAGTCCCCCCATTCCTGGCATTCAGATCATCATTTTCCAGCAGTTTCTGGTCTAATGAGTGTTAGACAAAAGATTCAGCTGCCCAAGGGCTGGTGGCAAAAACAGGGACATCAGCAGCCTAAATATTCACCAGACTCCTTTTATAGCCAGTAGAGATTGAGAAAAATGTAGTCAGGGGAATTCAGGGAGTGATTCATCTTGGCCCAGACAGGAGTGTCCACCAGCATATACAAAAAGCAAACTGTCTGCCAAAAGGGCAGGCCAGCAGAAACAATGCTTGTCCTCACAGCCTCTACATAACTTGTGTAGCTACTGCATAAAGATGTAATTACGCTTCTTCTCAGATTTCTGCTTAATTTCGCAAAGAGGGCCCCAGCAGCTAAATTGGGTAACAGTGATGAAGAGGATCAGACCTTACTCATCACATCCAGGCTGCATTCCCAGCTTTGAAAATGTAAATTGAACACACCTCAGCACAGGGACATCACTCTGCCCCTGTAGACAGTGTACAGATTGGATTCTGCCACATTGACAGAGCACTGAAACTGCACCAGGGTGTTGGGTAAGGTCTAGGAAACTATGGCACAGTCATCATTTTAATTTTTTAGGAAGTTCTTAACCCGGGGAAAAAAATGAGTGGGAAATCATAGAACCCTAAAGGTTGGAAAAGCCCTCTTAAGACACACAGAGTCCAATCTTTAACCCAGAACCACCATGATCACCACTAAACCATGTCCCTAAGCGCCACATAGGCGGTTTTTGAACCCTTACACAATGTAGATTCCACTGCTTCACTGGGGAGTCTGTTCTAATGCCTGACCACCCTTTCAACGAACAGTTTCTAATATCCAATCTGAACCTCCCCTGGCCATTTCCTGTTGTCCTGTCACATGTTATACGGGAGAAGAGATAGACCCCCCTACCTTTATACAACCTCCTTTCAGGTAGTTATAAAAGGTGACAAGCTCCCCTCCTCAGTCTCCTCTTCTCCAGGCTTAACAACCCCAGCTCTCTGAGCCACTCTTTGTAAGACTTGTGCTCCAGCCCCTTCACCAGCTCTGTTGCCCTTCTCTGGACTCAGTTCAGCACCTCACTGTCTTTCTTGTAGTGAGGGGTCCAGAACTGGACACAGCACTCAAGGTGTGTCCTCACCAGTGCTAAATACAGGTGGGATGATCACTGCCCTGGTTCTGCTGGCTACACTATTGCTGATAGAAGCCAGGATATTGCTGGCCTCCTTGGCCACCTGGGCACACTGCTGGCCCACATTCAGCAGCTGCTGACCAGGACCTCCAGGTCCTTTTCTTCCAGGTAGCTCACCAGCCACCCACATTTTCCAAATGAATTCTCCCCATCAGAATCTATTGCCTTTATTTTTTTCCCTTTCTTTCTTTATTGAGCATATCTAGACATAGTGCAAGATTTGGAAATTTAGATTTGGCCAGAAGATTGCAGCCCATCTCGCTTTGCAATGTGCCTTGGATATCCTGGGAAAGATACAAGGGGATTTTTATGGCAGATTCTCAAATACTGCCTGAAAGACCTGCTAGAAGAGCCCTTTGCCTCTCTCCATTAGTGAAGCACAGCTTTGACTTCACCCAAGAAGAGCCATCACTCACACCACCTCTCCAACTCTCCTCCAGGCTAGTGCCTGGGGGCTTTTCCCACTCATCCACAAGGCCTACAGTAAAGGCACAAACACAAAGAGAGTAGAATAACACTCATAAAAGATTGGGAAGAAAAATGAATAAGAGGTGAAGTAATCGGGGAGTGACTAAGAACTACTTTACAAATAATCAGGCTGAAGCTGCTGGACACAGATTCTGGGACCCAGACCTCCTGAAAGCCATTGGAACTCTACCCTTTTGATATGTTTCAGCTATGCAGAGGTGTAGGCTCAGAGCATCATCTGCAGAGACTTAAGTAGCAAGCTGTAGAAATGGAAGGAATAAGGCTGGGAGCCAAATTGGGGCAGAGGGTGTGGAAGGAAGGAAGGAGAACAAGGCACTTTGCTACCTGACAGTTTAGGAATGTCACTCACAAGGCTTGTTTTTTGTGTTTAGAGTTGCACAAGAGATTACAGAGCTCATATCTCCAACACCCACTATGTCCAAAAAAACCCTCAACAAAACAAGGAATATGTAAATAACCGGTAGTTGTGTTGCCACAGAATGGCCAGTTAAGAGGGGGTTCCCATGGGCCAGCAGCATTTCAGGGAGAAAGGAAAACACAGTCTCATTCCAAAAGGCACAACAGTTGAGGGCATTTCTCATGACTCAAAAATAAAAAAAAAAAAAGGCAAACAGAAACCAAAACAAACAAAACAAACACAAACCCAAACAAAACCAAAATGAAACAAACAAAATAAAACAAACAAAAAACAGAAAAGAGAAAAAGAAATATACTAAGAAAGTGCTTGACCACAAATATGAAGTGGCCATAGCCATAGAGTGGCTGTAGTGAGAAATGTGGAGACTGCAGATCAAACTTCAGCTTTAGGTTGGAAAGCCAATGCCATCTGCAAGGCACAGAGATGGCAGGTTACAAGCAGCTCCTGTAGCTGACCTAATATTTGAAAACAAATTATGTCATTTGAAAATATAAGCTCTTTGCACTTCACCAAAAAGAACAATAGCGACAAGTACAGCTTTAATGCTTTTCTTCTTTTCTGTTTTTTGTTACCAGTATATGTATGAGAATCAGTGAGGCCAGCTGGGTGGGACAAGAAACCCTTGTCCAGACACTGTACTTGTGCTCACAGAGAAAATCCTTACCAAACCTTTCCAGACCCAGTCTTACAATCAGCTAATGTCAGCCTTTGGGATCATCTGTTCAATTCTGTATAGTCCTCATGCGCACTTAAAAAAACCAAAAGTAATAAAAATGAACCAGTATATTTTTTTCCACCCATCTCCCATAAACATCCAAGTCACTCCCTCTAAGAGAGAGAGTTGCTTCCACACAATCAATAGTGGGTTTCAGTTGCACGCAGCACTACCTGCATAGGCAAGAAGAGTTCAGCAAAAGGTGGCAATGACGAGCACAGCCTGCCTGATGCATGGAAAACTACACATCCCTGAAAAGCCATGAGGCAGCTTTCCTTGGCTCAGCCGAAACAGCATGTAAATTTCACTTGGATGAATGAGGCAATGGCGCAGGCAGGGTATATCACTTCAGATTGTGGGACAGAATGACATCTGGATAAAGCCATCTTGGATTAGTCTGCGACTGGGCACACTCCAGCACTGATACCTTGCTCGATGGGACGTTTGTATTTGCCTACTGTGCAGGCCTACTGTTTGCATATGAGATGAAAGGAATAATCCTGCTTTACTTTATAAATTGCATTCCTTATCCTAATTAAAGAGGAGGAATGAAGCATCACACTCACATGATTATTGCATCTTTCGATGCACTCACTTGAAAAATAAAATGGTTGCACCAAGAAATACAGAGTCACTGTACTGGTCACTCATTTGCAATACTGCTTCCACATCATGAATAACCACCTTGCTTGCTGGGCTGTGTTATCTCCACAGCTCTACACATATATGCTAATACATCTGCAAAGGCATGGCAGGTGAGCATACTAAATCCTCCTGTCAAATGAATGGAACATAGAAAAAAGTCTGAGAAATAAAACATGTTTTAAAAACACCCTCAAAAATTGGGCAGAATTGAAGTGTTTGGCTGCACCAAAACATCCTTCAGAAAAATATGATTTCCTGAATGCTGAGGTTCATTTCAACACAGATGCTGAGCAAAACTGATCACTGACTTTGACACAAGGATATGTCAAAAAGCAGAAGATAGCTGCACTATTCTGCACATGCAAGAACCTCTATTTATTATTTTATTATTATTGTAATGCAGAAGCAGTTGTCCCAGTGCTTATTATTTGGCTGAATGAGCTGAAGTGAGACTCCCCGGGCAGCTGCTGACATAATGAATGATTGTGTGGTGAAGCTCAGAATGTGAATGATGAAGAATTTTGAAAGGCTCTGGAATTTGTGAATAACAAAAGTAGCTACAGTCCCCAAAATCTCACCATTTGTTCTCAGCAACAAAGGAAGACTCAAAGGCCTTTGTTTAACAAAATGATTCAAAAACAGGATAGGAAAGGAATTAAGGGTTATCTCTACTGGCATAATACAGCAAGCAAATTGTGTTCCCAAATAGGAAGAGTTATGAATGTGTTCTGTCGAACATATTGTTAACTGAATTACTACGTTACTGTTTCTTTTATCCCTTTTCCAGTAGTGTTACTATGTTTCCTATGTCAGTAATTCTCAAGGTCTTAAGGCCTTTCAGCCCAGACTCTCCAAAAGGAGAGCTGCTTATTCCACAGGAGGCTCTGGTCCTCCAATGTGCAAAGGGGAAGCATCTGACCATACAACCCCACTTAGACTCAGGGTTTCCATCATGATACCTTGCAATATCTCACTGCTTCAGTAGTACTAAAAGTAACCACAGTTACAATTATCTGAAATACTCACTCAGATTTTATTTAAAAAAAAAAAAAGGAATCACAACTCTGTTGCTTGCCTCCAGAATGGGACAAGATCTTGATGGTGCAAGGCACTGGATGATCATGGGAAAGAAACAGCCATGCCCCAAAGTGGCTGCCCTTCCCCTTAAGGGGAAATAAGCCTTCCAGTTTTGGAGCACTTACAGTGGGGATTACATATGAACTCAGTGAAAGACGACTGAACCTGATGAAGATTCATGCCACACTGACAAGTGCTATCCAAACAAATATAAATTCAATTAAAAGACTCTGTTGTGTGAGCAATAAACTGAGAAGTGCACTGGATCAAGGAGTGGAAAGCCAGCTCACCCGTGAAGGTTGTCAAGCATGAGAAATTAGACAGCAGACACAAACAACGCTGATGGTGAACCCAAAGGCAGACACCATAAATCAGGATGGCACTCCTGGGCAAGGGGAGGAGGAACCAACACTGACTGAGGGACAGTTATGGCATTGCTCCCTCCTCCCCTTGTTTGGGACCCTCAGCTGAGGTGAGGGTTTAACATCCCACAGGCTCCACTGCTCAGTGGAGGAGCTGCAACAAAGCCCTGGCTGTGACACACACTTGAAGGGATAAGCGTCAAGGACTCCTGTGCAGGATGATTATGCTGGTTATCTTTCTATGCATTTAGGCATTCATTTTATTAAACCATGCATTTCCTACTGCAGCAGCCAAAGTCAATACTACCTGTGGTGTCTCTTTTGCCAATTGCTATAATGCTGTGGCTGCAAGCAGTGCAATAAAACCTGCTTGTGCTACCCCGACTGCCTCCAGTCAATGCAAATTTGGCAATACTTTCCTTTCAAAGGAACCAGGTTTTCACCTTGGGATGCTACCCAGACCCAGAAAAATAAGTCACCCTGATGTTAATTTCTACAGGTGCCTCATCAGCTCATCCTGTCTCAGTGAGGAAACACTGATTAGACTACTCTAAAAATGCAGCATAAACCTATGGCTAAAGAGCATCTTCAGTTCCTGGCCTTCTTCAGTCCCCTTACTAGTAGTAGTATGACTTAGAGAACAAGAGGGATTCATCAGCATCTTTACAGAGACTTCAGTGCACCTATGCTGATATTGGGTGCTAGGTATTATTGCTGAAATATGTTTTTTAATGAATGCTGAAATTAGCACTAAATATACCAATTCCAGGAGCTGTGCCAGAAATAAAAAAAAAAAAAGAAAAAAGAAACCATGTGAATCATGATAAAAAAATAGTAAGATATGACAGCAACATTGAGAAGTTGCCTAGAGAACATAAGGTGAAGAAATCTGCTATCAAATTGTCATGCCCAACATGAAATAAAGCTCCTACAAAACAATGCAGGGCTGAAGAGGCTGGAGAGGCAAGCTTTCCGAGTAGTGGCACCTCTTGAAATACAGTTTAACACCTGTTATTAATCCTGCTGCCTGGCACATTTACACCATTACTTCTTCCATCTCAGCTACAAATTCCAAAGATCACATCTGAGCCAGACATTAACCCATGGAAACTCGGCAGCCAGAGTTCAACCCGTCCTGCACCCTCAAAGGGAAGCCTGCTATCCACCTTCGTGTTCTGTTAATGAAAACTCCTAATTCCAGTCCCAGACCTATTGTACCCCCCTCTCAAATCCATTTTAGCCTTTTGCCTTCACCAGTGGTATTTTATGAATAAAGATACATGGCATGGTAGTGACTGTATTCTAGCTGCTGATTTCCAAAGCTCTTAGGTATTGACCCTCCAAAAAGATATGTGGGTTCCCCAATGGAGGAACACATTTTTCACTATTTGTTTTCTAATATTGCCAGAATGGTAAGTAACAACACTAAATATACTGAAAATACAAGAACCTGACAGAAAGCAAACCAGTAAAACATGGAAGCAGATGCCTCCCAACAGAGCCACTCCTCCCAGCTCAAAATTCTGCATTTATTAGGGATTTCTGCGCTGTCAAGAGTTTGGCACTAAGCATCGCCTTGTCCACACTATCACTTTATGCTCTTGTCACATACCACAATTTAGCAAATACTTCAATGTGCTGGAGCAAAAACATCTTTCCACTTGGTTCTGCCACATCTAAAACAAAGACCTTAACAGCTCATCCAACAAGAGCATCCCAATCTTCAAACCATGACTGCCTTAAAAGTCCTTTGACATTCTCAGACGAAATGCTGTATAGGAAGAAAGCACTGCGGTTACACGGTATTGAAAAGTGGGTCTGCTCTTATCACTTCAGCACCTTCAGAATCCCATCTGCAGAATGAGACCAACAGGAAGATGGAGTGCCTGTCCCAAAGAGCATCCCACCAATGAGACACAGAGGAAGATACCAGAGCCAGTGGCAGCTTGGAGAAAAATGAAGAAAAGTTGGGCACTGGTGTCTGCAGTGCATCATTAGGCAAGAATGCTCATATGCCTTTCCCAGCATCACCCTGCCCTCATCCTGCCAGCATACAAAAACTGGGTTTAGACCCCGAATTTTTCGTCTGCCTCTGATCTCAGTGATCATTAATGCGTGGACAATAAACTCAGCCCTTATGTCCCCCCTGCTGTGCCCGGCAAATGACCTTTAATTGGCAAGGGAAACAATGGGAAACAAGAGCCGATTCAGAGCTGCTCCTGCCATCCATGTCACTTCTTATTTGCACTTGCCAAAGTACAATCACCATTTTTCTGGGGACAAAAAAAAAAAACCCAACAAAATTTCTGAATTTACTTTGTTGGGGCTCCATAGCAAGATGAGACAGGTTTGGGCAAAACAAAGCTCCAGCTGATCTATGTACTGCAGCACACAGGCACAGTGCCCACGGGGCAGAGGGGGAAACAGATGCTCAGCATGAAGAATACCCTGGCATATCATTTTATTTCTTAGAGACACCCAAGGATGGTAATTTTACTTTATGCAATAAAAGTATATTAAATTTTCTGCTGCAAGTTCAAACTCTCCCTGTAGTCTTCAGGAGCACTAAAAAAAGGAAAATCTCACTGATTTTCCCATATTTCTTCTCAAATTTTGCGGCAAAATAAAAACTAACAACAATATGAACTCTACTCCCTGCTGAAAACTCTACTGCACTACCTTGTGTCAGAAGCCCTATTTCCCAAGCCCCCTGGTCCTTTCTAGATCTACTCCTCTATCACCACTAGACACTTTCCCTCCTCTCCCTCCATACCTCATGTTGGAGACATCCCACCCAATTTAATAAATACTGAAATTCAGCTAAGTGGTGGCCTTGCATAATCTAACCTTACCACTCCGTGACTGCATCTCCTTTAGAACAGCCATAGGCTAAATGAATACAAAGGAGCCAACTTCCCTCTGGGAGAAGCAGCACCTTTTCCATGGCCCATCACTATTTTATTACACTGGCTGCACAACACATTTTGAGGTTTTGTACCCGCTCTGAAAAACTGTAACATTTGTTCACACATAAAAATGTCCCAGAAGTAGTACAATGTTAAATTAGCTATCATTTCTTCAGGTGGGTTGTTTTTCTTTTCTGCTGATGATTTTTATGCTCTTGGTGCACATTAAAGGTAGCCTCACCAGACAGGTATAGTGCATTAAAATGGAAATGTCAATATGGTGAAACAGTATGTGTCAGATTAAACAACATCATTATGTGTATTTATACTCCAGGAGGCAATGACCACAAGATGCAAAGCAACAGCAACTTTATCTGGACATTAATAAAAACTTGTACTTCTAGGAAGTCAGGTGTCATGGCAATGTGCTGCGTAAGACCTATTATTGGCAGCAAGAATGGTCATTTATAAAAATGTTATATTTTTAGAATTGCATGTTATATTTACACAGTAGGCCAAGAAGACAAATTCTGGAAATACTTTTTGCCTTAAAACATGAATGTTTAAAGTTGTTCAGCTTGTATAAATACATGCTGAATGCTTCTTAAATTTTCAAGATTCTTATCATAATGATGTCTCAGCTATGGACATTTGGGACTTGAAAATTAGCAAGTGAACATTCCTTTTCTGCATGTCACCTCATGCACCCACCAAAAAGATCACTCTGGAGACCACAGTGGTGTCAGTCCATGCACAGCTCCAAGATATAAAGCATCTAGGTAATTTCCCAGCACAGCGCACTAAGTATTTCACATGTAGCTGACCTAAATACCTGCATTTCTAGACTATTTTCACTCTAGACACAAATTATTCCTGCTTAAGTCATTAAAAAGCAGACTTCTGTAACTCAGTGTTAGTCATCTGAGCTTAAAATTCAAGGAATTACAATTTTGTTCAGCACACTAAAACTCCCTTCAAACTGGGGGCTTGAACAGCCGAGTTTAAACGAGAAATGTCACAACCTTTCAGATCTCCAAAGGAAGGCAGGGTTTATTTAAGCCTCCACCAGTACCCACTAGCTCTGCCACCACTAGGAGGGGAAAAAAATATCGCGTTATTTCCCAGGTGGCCCTGAAAACCGAAGTCCTTGCTCAGTGCCAAGTTTTTTGCTTGGAGCTGGTACAGCAGCAATGACCCTCAAATCTTGTTTCTTTGATCTTCCTTTACCAAGACTGCTCACCCACACAGCATCACTAGTCAGCAATTAAGCTGACTGGACAGGGGAACAACCCTTCCCTGCCCCTCACATCCTCCTGGCTCATGGTACAGTTTGGTGCATATCCTAAGTATCAGCTGTTTTCCCAGCAGAGGAAAGAGGTTATCAACAAGCTTCACGGGGAAGTTCTGCCCAAGAGTTCAACATGCTTCAGATCACAGCATTTCCCCCTGATGCTTCCATAATTTCCTCTTTTTCTCAGGGACTGAGGGCTGTGAAATCTCAATGACTTATTCATCTTGTCCACTCATAGGAACAAAAATATCTAAAGGAAAACAAAATTATTTTATTGCAAGGCTGTGAGAAGAGATCCAAAAGGGACCTCTGTTGCACAAGGAGACGCAAGTCCAGCTTAAGCGGCTTTTCATTTACTGTCATGAGCAATGTAAACAAAAACATGTCATGCTACTAAGAAATCCCTGCCTTGCAATATTTTACTTTGATACTAGTAAATGAATGTAACTTTAAAGGAGAAATTGCATGATCCAGCAGGTAGAACATTTAACACAGAAATAAAATTCTCAGAAAACTCCTTCACACACAGACAATGATGACCAGGTGCCTTAATGGGGGGAGGTGCTCAGGGATGTGTGTATCACTTTCTAACTCGAGCACCAGCAAAATGCTTACTAGAAAGCAGAGGTGACTGAAAAAATCAGTGAGAAGAAGGTGGCAGCATTTTTAAGTGTTTTATTAACCCCTGATGAAGAACAGATCAAGAGACACTTTTTCCTTCATGTTTTTTCTCCTTGTACTGCAAGCCTTGAGAAGGGCGAGAGTCCCCAATTTCCACTCACCCAGCTCAAGTAATTATTCTATAAACTGCACAGGGCTCTTGTAACACTTAGCAATCACACTCTCCACCACCAACACCACGTTACTTTAACGTTACAATGATAGGAAGGGAGCCAGGGCACCTGCATGACTCGGCATATCACCTTGCCCCAGGTCTACACCTTTAAGGCAACGTAACAGGAAGAACTCTATGCCAAAAATTCGGAGGTGCTCAGCTGTGACAGCAAAGAGGGTCAAAACATTCAAGCAGCCAGTAAAATGCTGCTCCTATATCCAGGGATGCTGAATTTTCTGTTTCAGAGTAATAGTACTTCCTCATCAGTTTTAAGTTAAATTTTCTGTTGACACTTCATAAGTGATGTCAGGCCATTCAGAAACATGAATTAAACACTGAACTAAAATTAATAAATAATTATTATTCTAAATTGTAACTAATTAGACATTATGACAGCAATCATACAACTGCTACTAAATCACAACAAACCCATCTTCCTAAAAATTGGCCAGACATGGACAAGCAATGAACAGCTGTCCGTGTTTCCATTTTTAGCAATAAATAAAGTTTTAACAGGGTTTTTCTCACAAAAATATCACCATCTACTATCTGGAAGGGAAGCAGCTTCAAACCTGATACATGCCAAAATTCAGGTGTCCAGCTCTCCCTACAGTAAACTAGATAATAATAAGAACAGGGCCAACTGATACTCAAATTGCTCACAAAAGAGGACCATATTTAAACTGAAGAGCTGTATTACTTCTTAGTAAGGAAAACTACAAGTTGAATTGCATCATTTATCCATCAAGATGGCTAGTGTAAATGCAAAATATATGAAAATATTGCACTTCATTTGGTCATGGAGACAAATAAGAAATGTTTACCTGCACAGCAAGCATATTTTTACAGATTGCTCCAGCACCATCCTGATGATGCATAACACGGGGTTTAGAAAACTACAGACCTCAGCAAAGATTTATTGTATCAGCATTTGGGGAGCAGAGTGCCATGCCAGTTTAACAGCAAAAATGAAAAGCCACTTTGGTGAAAGCATCCCTATCTCCAAATGGAGCAGGAAGCACAGCTGGTGATCTGCCAAGGCCACCAACTCCTCCATTCACCCAAAGTAATGACAACCAGAAGAATAATTGGAAAGGTCAAAAGCAACCTCACTCAATAAAGCTCATGTCGCTACAGGCAAGGTACCAGTACATCAAAATTAACAGATTGATTCGAAATTCTCCCTGCCATAGAAAGCTGGAGGAATGGCCAGTGATACTTTTTGAGACAAGAGTCTGGTTCAGCTAAAACCATATCCATCTCAGGAAAAATCTCAGGTCCATGCTCAGATCAAGAGCTTTACAGTAGGGAAGGAAGAATTGAAGCCAGCCCCCAAGGGACACATTATCCTTGGCTGCCAGGGCAAGAGAGATGTTGAGAACTCATCACCCACCTTGGCAATAAATGCAATAATCGCCCTTGAGAATTTACACCAGCTTGGGATCAATTCAGACACCAGAACAGGCATCCACTCTGTTTTCTTAATCCAGCATGTAATTCAGCCTTTGCCAATACAGCTTTATTTTCATATTAAACTCAATGGCATTTTGCTACTTTAAAACACGTTTACACTGTTAATTGAGATTTCAAAGAAATCAAGACTGATGCCACCAGACACTCTGAAAGATAAACCAGAGGTGCTATAAAAATCGCTCATTGAACAATTACTTGAGACTTAAAAATAGTTAAGAGAGACATCAGGACCCTCAGTGCACCAGCAAACAGCCTCTCTGAAGAGATGTCAGCAGCATCCCACACATCCCACAGTGAAACATCAAGCCAGCAAATCCTTCCTAAACTAATCGTGATTATTTCCAACTTCAGAGTCTGTTCTTTGGGGCTGTCAAGACTCCTTCTCCCAACTTCAAAGCTGCAAGACCTCAGAAATGTTCTGTTGGGTTTACACTGGCCAGCAAACCTAATATATTGGGTTGATACTGGCCAGCAGCCCATGGATTCTCACACCTGGCCAACAGACTCCTGCAAAAGCTGGGCTTTGCTCCAGAAGCTGCAATCTTTACAACCATTTCAAAGAAAGTATTTAACTCTCTGAATGCTCTCCCCTTTGAACCTCGTGCAGGGGCTGGAGAGGTCTGAAGGATCTCCACGGGATCAGTGAGAGGGGGGAAAAGTGCATATGTTTGTTTAGGAGGGTTATGTTATCTCTTCTACATCACTCTCTTTTTAAAGGCAGGAAAAATTGCTCAGAAATGCTTTCAGAAAGAAGCAAAGAAAAGGGTTTGAGAGAAGAGCTAAATTTAGCAGGTGAATCCCCAAAGCAGGCTAGCTGGCAGCAGTATCCAGAAAACAAGCCCTTAATTCCAAAATTTAAGGTGTAATGATTATTTAAGTATTCCTAGAAGTAAAGCAGGCTCTTTAGATTGAAATTTTTTCACTTTCTTTTCAGCTTGTTCCACAATTTATTATTACAAATTTCTTTTAACTGCAAACCATCAGGAAATTTTGGACCACCTCCAAATGTAGCACATGAAGCCAATGGCAGTATCTCGTCTATACACCTCTGTACCAGGGAAGCAGTGCTTTAGAAATACTTTTACAGGCACTCAGAACCTTCTAGTAAGTTTAAAATTGTTGTCACACCGAGGCTGTGTTTCAAAGTGATGGTGCAAGCCAAGGTTGGAACATGCCTAGCTGTAACCCTGCCTTAAGCTATCCCAATGAACTCCAAAGGAAGATTAATGGAGGTGGAAAATAATAGTCATGCTCTGGTACCACTACTTACTAAGAGCTTGTACTCGGCCATACTTCTTCAAATCCTCTAACATTACAGGCAGAGTTTCAAAAGACCCATCTCCCATCCAGCCTATCTTTAATGATTTGCTGGACCCTGTCAGCAGCCAGGGATGCTGGCTGTGTGCAGAAAGCAGACAGGAGAGGACAAATGAGGATTGTTTTAGGAAAGAATCATTTTCACCCAACGTAACTCTTAAGCAGAAAATATTCTAGATACAAGGCACCATCCTGCCTTCCAAGAGTACGTCCAGCATTTCTCCAAGGAAACCCTTCTCAAACACACTGCTATGAGATTTATTGCTGTTCCTGCCCCAATGTATGGGTTCATGCAAGTAAAATTTAAAAGGAGGGGGAAAACAACAACAACACAACAACTAAAAAAGGGATGGAAAAAATGTATGTCAAGATTGCAGCTTCATCTGAAACTCCAGTCAGAGATTTTCCTGCATGCAAGTCTTTGCAGATACATACCTTGACCCGGACAACCAGGAGCAGCCAAGCTGGAGGCGGGATCAGCCTTTCACAGCCAGCAGGCTGCGACCAGCCCTGCAGAAGAGCCTTGCATCAATCTGAGTGTGAATTTATTTTGAAAGTCAAATAAGAATTGATCTGCCTGCTTGCCTAAGGAGTTATAATACATGCTGTATTAACAGTAAAATGCTTTTCTTCTGCTCAGTCTTTGTAATTAAGATTTCTGTATCACTTTAGGGAAAATCAGCTTCTAATGTATTGCTTTACTTTCAGAAACATGAAGGGCCTCCATGGTTTCTGCTATGAAATAGAAAAGGCGGTGAAAAATGATCTTGGGACAAAGGAAGTGGACTTTAAGTTGTTTTAAATAGGAAACCTGCAATCATTTCAGATTATCAGCAGTGCCTAAGCAACTTAGTAAAACAAATTCCCACAGCTTCCACTGGTGTGTCTGTCTCCAAAGCTGTTAAATATGATTTTCACTAGTCCTCCAATGGTGTAAGCACACAAATCCCACTGACTTCATTGTAAAGTGCCCTAAGTGCTACCAGAAAGAATTTTAAAAGGTGTTTAGACTCCTATTTTGTACTGAAATCAACAGGAATTAGCCACAGACCTTCGAAAATATTACCCAAAGAAAATGCAGAACTGAACTTTCATGTTATTTAAAGGAGGTGTTTTTTCAATATTCATAAATTACCGCCTCTTTCAGTTCCTATCATTTAATGGATGAGAAAAAAAAAGAGAGATGGAAAAAATAAGAAAAACTGAAAACACCCACATTTCTCTTTTTATTGCAATGCTCTTGGCCTTATTTTCAGAATGACAAAGAAAGTAACTCAGAAGCAGAAAGACAAAGCAAGAAAAAGGTTGAAAAAGCTCACTAAGACACTTAGCAAAGTATCTAAATTTATAATTTCAGCTAACTTTTTCACTCCCATATTCCAGAGTTTTCTTTCTCGATATCATTAATACAGAAAACCCACAAATACAAGTACTCCCCCACTGAAACAATTTTCCATAGCCACAAAAGAAGGAAAGGAAACATCTATTTCAGAATAGCTTGGATTTTTTTTTCTTTGAGATAAAAAGAATGATACCTATGCAAGACTTTGTCATAACCTGTAGTGTTTAAATGGGGGCTTTTGTCTCTGACTAAGAGGATTTAAATACCTGGCTGGGCAGCACAAGTCTGTGGTTCTACAGAGAGGGCTGAAAATCAGCCTGTGGCATCTACTGAGACCTTCCCAACCTTCTTCAGGACTGTCTGCAAATCCTGCCGAACAACTGACTCCAGCAACAAATGAATACCTCAATAACTTGTAAGATAAAGTCTTTCAACTACTGGCAAACTGGTTCGGTGATTGTGATGCAAACCATCACCAACTGCAGCAGTAAATACAGCGGGGAAGGGGTAGGCTGGGAGGGCTTTGTCTGTCTCTAAAATGGGATGCATTCCTGGCTGAATGCTTGCCCCGTGGATATGTAAGGAGATGAATGTAGGGAGATGAATAAAGTCAACAGCCCAGAAAAGCTCAGCCTAGCTCAGACCAGCACCCACGAGTATCACCCCTGAGTAAACTTGGGAATGGCACAGCCGGGCTGGCACCCAACCTCCTTAAGCTTAGAGCAGTGAAGTGCCAGCCTGGGGAAGATGGAAACCTACCTCCTCTGGGAAAAGTCTGACATTTCAAAATTAAGTGGCATCTGCAGCGAAAGCATGAAATAAATAGTTTACTGAACCAGTTATAAACCTCTCTCCACAGAAAACATGAAATAGGAAGATTTTCCATAAATATTCTGGGTTAAAAAAAAACCAACAAGCAAAGCTGTTTTGGAGAAAATGAAAACTGTGTTTTACTGCCAACATTTCTGATTAAACAATTTACTCAAAAACCCTCTTTTATGACAAAACAAAACTTAAAACCCCTGACATTATTGCAAAACGTGTCTTCTGCGAGGATTTTAAAAGCTAGGTAGTAAACTTCTACTCCATTTTATTCCTTTTAAGGTTAAACCTTTTTCTTTTAAGAGTAAATTGAGACTCGAAGTCCAAAATTACTGCTTTTAGAATGCAAGAGTACAGTAGTTTGAGATCACAGTCCCTGTACCAATTTGTTCAGAATATTCTTTTTTACTCTAAACACACTGTTTTCAAAACTACCAACACAATATTTTTATGTAGTTATGTTCTGTACTCGACAAGTTCATGGCTCACACAGGAGGACCAATTTGGGAAAAGAGAAAGACAGCCTGTTTTGCTGTGTTAAAATGAAAACGAGGAAGAGAATTTGCCTCGGTCAGGATTTGTTTCAAGAACCTGCTCCCAGTTAGCAAGGGATATTGCTTTATTTCTTCTTTCCCTTCCACTACATAAAGCTGCTGAGGGATTTTTTTACAAGTGCATATAGTGATAAGGGGGAACTGCTTTAAGCGGACAGAAGGTAGATCTAGATTACACATTAGGAAGAAATTATTTACTGTGAGGGTAGTGAGGCACTGGTACAGGCTGCCCAGAGGAGTGGTGGATATCCCATCCCTGGAACTGATCAAGGCCAGGTTGGATGTGACTCTAAACAACCTGGTCTAATGGAGATGTCCTGCCCATGGCAGGGGGTGGCAGAACTAAATCATCTTCAATGTCCCTTCAAATGAAAGCATTCTATGATTCTGTGACATTCAACTTTTCTTGCTTCTTGTGTGCACACACTTTTGGTATAATTTTTTCTTTATAAAGACAAGTGGCTTTCTCTATTTCTTTTCTGCTTTAAGATATTTTTCTGAAGGAAACAGTAAACTTCAAACAACTGCACCACCACCCAAAACCACACATATGTTAGTCAGTGCAAGACCACGTGGATTAATTACAATACAGCAACTGAGCCATTCTTTTGCAAAGTTATAGAAAAATACCTAATTGTGAGGCCAGCAAAATTTCTGGGGCAAGAGCTCCATATCAGCTTCTTTGCTGGCCCATGCAAAGCACTACTGGTGTGCAAAATGCAAGACTTTTCCCCATGCAACACACGAGCCTCTGGGCCAGTAAATATGGCTAGCCCAATGGCTTAATGGTTAAAGCCTTACTTTTACCCATGGGTATTTAAATGCAGGGAAAGCATTGTGCTATACTTGTCAGCTGAGAACAGCAAGGATGAATAAAAGGCTTTCTGGCAGAGCTAGGAAGGATCAGCCCCAAAACCACTCAAGGATGTCTCTGAGGCATTGCCCCTACTGCTGTCCAGGGAATGCACAGAAAGCCAATGCCTTACTAAAGTCACTTGCAATGCCAGCCTGGAGGACACCAAAGCAGGTATTCCTCCCTATGGAGCACCTCTGCATTTGTGCATCCCACACCTGTGCATGCCCTCTGCAAAAGCAACCCCAGCTCGTGGCCACACGAGCAAGAAGGAGAAAGCAGGCAACTCAGCAGCATTCACCTCTCACAAACAAAGAAATCTGATCATCGTCAGTAATTTCCTTAGGATAGATTGCAGCAGAAGCCTAGAGCAAAATTAACTGGATGTTCTGTCAAAGCCATTAGGCCAGAACTGAACTCAAAGAAAATTATGTTCACTGATGCCTTCATATTTACTTTAAAATGCAGTCATTTTGACAGGTTCATGAGGTAGAAGATCTCATTTTATGAAGGTCTTAAGGGACAAGAAGAGAGGAAATACAGCACGCTGCTGTCGCAGTCAGCAAAATGATCACAAAATTACTTTACAACTGACTTTCAAAACTACAAATTCAGTTATTTTGAGTAATTTCAGCCTTTTAAAAAGATACATGGTGCTTCAGGTTGACCAAAAAAGCAACAAACTTGATAAGTATGATTGGGACAATTTTCCTTCCTTGTAAAATAATGTTTCTGCACATAACCACCTTCATCTGCTTCAATTCAAGAGTGACTTGAGGAGCACAGCATACCAACCAGACAACACAGCAGACTTCATTTGCAGTCAAGCCACAAACTTTGCCTATCTCAGAGTCTTCAGATGGAAGAAAATCCCAGGAAAACCTTCTCTCAATGCTGTGAGTGCTATGTCCTCCGCTCCCCCCAGCAGAGCGCTACTGGCACATGACTTTGGGTGCTACCTACCATCAGCACTATGTGATGTGTAATAAAACTATAAAGCATAAAACACCTAAATGACAAGAAGGAACTGGCATAACTTTTCTCTAACTTGAAAAAAAAGGAGTTTTGCATTGTCACTAAAAAACAGGAGTGACGCTTGGCCACAGCATCAGCTGCATCCCTATGTAATGGGGTACACATAAAAGCCACTCCAGAAAACGAGCTGTCTGCCCAAAAGGCTGCAAAGGCTCTCACCAAACTCAAAATTCACCCCAAAATCACGTTAGGATTCACTGAGGACCAGCCGAGGTCTCCTTCACCTCCTTATTAATAGTTTCCATCCAAAATGAGCAAGACATCTACATTTCCAAAATTTTCAATCCCCCACATGTAATTACTTGCCTGATTGACATCAAGGGTTTGCACCAGCCCCTTTTTTGAGATGACGTGGTGCAAAAATACCAACACCGGCACCAGGAAGCAGCATGATTGGCAGAATTCTTCTGCAAAAGAACCTTGCCACTAATGTCAGGATGGAGCTTTGGAAAGGCTCATCTTTCCTGCGGAGCCAATGCTCCTACAAAAGTGTTTCCCATATAGCAGAGGGGGAAGTACAGTTTACTGCCAAACACACAAACACGGGCTTACAGAAAGGTACTAAGAGTAGCTGCACTGGATATAATGTCTACTCTGCAAGTCTAGTACAATTAGAAAATATTATGGTGCAATACCAATTCCCTGGCTACAATTACTGCATTCCCCAGCTCTGAAATTACCATAGTGCCCAAAGTCTTGTTTGTATGCAGGTGCTGTGCTAGGGTCCCACAAAAATCAGGCTGATCTGTGCTGAGCCTTTCCACACAGACTTTACTCCTGCAGAAAACCTTGCTATAAGCACAACTGGGTGCACGCAGGATCAATGACAAAAGGAAGGGGCTTTTATTTTTTTAATAAATTGTGCCTATTTCCACTCTCAATGCTTAAAAGGCAATGCTCTTAAAATTAAAAAGTAACAAAAGTCCACTTTTTTCCCCTACATTTAAATTGATTACTTGCTTAGCTTCTACCTCCATCACACTTAATTTCATTTTCTACTCTTTGCATATTTCTGCAGCCATTTCTAAATAAATCCTTTGCTCCCTGTAGTCTCAAAAACAAACAAATAAATAAAGAGCAACAACAAAACCTCAGGAATTTAAGGGAAGGGAAATTAAGGAATTTAATTTTAACCCCACTGTGCTTGCTAGCATCAAGTAAGAACAACCTAACTAACACTGTAACAGCAATACTGCCCAAGATGTAATGTCTACTTTTTTGGTCTGTCGACAATATTTTCCCTTCCTCATGCCCTTTCAAGGAAAACGCTCCAGCATTACAAGTTGAGGATTTACCTCGGGAGCCTAGGGATGAGGCTGGCGAGTTGCATTACCTGGGTCACCCCTGGCTTGCCAGGACAGCCAGAGCCACCATTCAACCAAGGCCAGGAAGGGCTGAGGGAGGAACAGGAGCCAGGGGTCCCCAGCCCAGTCAGGGAACAGACAGCAGAGATGCTGCTGGTTTATGTTGGAGGCAAGAAGGAGCTATTATTTCTGCAAGCCCCAGCAAGCCCAGGAATTTAAATCCCTTCCCGGAAATCCACGGTGCACGCACCCTGCACTGCCCCGATGTCAAGGACAACCTCAATTAAATAGGGATGAAATAATTAGGCAAAACGTATCTTGTAAAATTATCAAAGGACATCTGATATCTGAAGTGCATAACATTACAATAACTGCAACATCTGCATAACCTGTCAGAAGCAATAGAAATAAATGAATGTTGCCGGTATTAATGCTGAAGTTGTCTTTAAGCCCATTAAAATCACCATAGCCTCAGACCCAGAGAGGAGAAAGGTAGTGTAAGACATCTGTGCTGATTACAAGGAAGAGGAATCCGGTCAAGCTGGTAGATACAGTCTTTCAAGCACACAGAGTGCTCCAAAAAAGCTGTTGTTGCTGGACAAAAAGGAGGAGGACGACTGGACTGCAGCAAGAAGCTCAAAACAAACTGAGAAAGAAAGAAAACAATTCTCAACTCCGCATTTTCATTTGAAACAAACCCCTTCTTCCCCCTTAAAAAAAAGTTAGAAATCGCATTTTTTTAAAAAAAATAAGTACATATGAATGTGGTTCACCATAAAGACGTGACTTGGCAAAAAATAAAAACAAAAAGGAAACTCAATGCAAAGCTTGCAGTCAGAACAGACAGTACTTGGTTTTGTTCTAATTAAGATTGACTTTAATGGATAAATGTTGGGTTTGGCATTCTGTCTCCGGTCCAGAAGCAGACACTTAAAATTTCTGACTAACACTGGCATTTTTAATTGCCCAGTAAGTGATACCATCTCAAGTTATCACCCTGGGACCTGCAAAGCAAACATGCAAATTCAGGATTTTTACAGGGAAGACTATGGCCCGGGAAGAGAAACCTACCTGTTCTGGTAGGTTCTGCTCATAGGTAGATTTTGCAAACACATAAATGCAATACACACACCCAGGAATGTACACAGTATGTTGATCATTACAAGCTGGTGAAGTGGAAAGTACATACTCTTCAATACATGTGTACGTAAGAGTATGTTTGTATATATATGTGTATATATGAGTATAGCAGTACACAGACGAATACATAATACTCATATATACATTCTCTGCCTAACGAGTATAGGCACTAAGGTGTCAAGTAAAGGGCCAGCTTTACATCCCAAGCACCCTCCAAGTACTGAAGGTGGGGTGGGATGCCACTGCTCTTCCCAGTTGAAGTGAGCTCCACAGGGGGCTCCCGCTGAGCACAACAAATCCATTCTCCAAGCGCTGCATTTTGATGAATGTTGAACAACACTGGAACAACGTGGTCAGCCAGGAGCACAGAACAGGCAGCTCAATGATTTGGATGGCCCCTCTCTCTTGCCCTGAAGCAAAACACCGGTTGTAACGTCCCACACTGGGACCTGAGCTGACCTCCATTCTAGCGGTGGATTTGAAGCACTGAGAGTTGTTAGTCATAAAATTTTTCCTCCATCAAAGGAGTCAAACACAGGTAATTCCTCTCACCGATAAAAGCACCCAAAAATATATTAGGAATGGCTGCAGCCCGATGAGACTGCCACAGCTGCACCTGTCTGCAAAGCAGACACCCCCACAGCTGTATACAGGATACACCTAAAGCGAAGCTCCTGTGTGGGTGCTTATAAAACTGCAAAGGGAAGAAAAGTCCAGCAGAACAGGTGTGATCCAAGAGGTCTGCTTTCATTACTGTGAATCTTCTCCACAGACAGGATCTTGTCTTATACAAAATAAAATGGAGCAGGGAGATCAAGGGGCAAAAGAAGCTTTACACTGCCAAAAGTAAGCCAGGTAACCCAAGTAACCCAGCTTTCACATGAAAAAATGTCATTTTTTTTCAGGGTTCAGCTCTCTGCAGCAATTCAACTGCACTGCTCCTTTTGCAGCCAGCAGCAGGCAGCTTGCTCAGTAGCTCTCAGAAGCAAATTGGTTTGCTCCTCGGGGCAAAAAGCAGGTTCCCTTATGAAGAAATCCCCAGGACTCAGCTTTTAAAGATTATTTTCTGTACTGGAACTGTTTATTATCTAAATAAATTTCAGGTGGCTACACATCCATCCTCCCACAGATGATCTAACTAATATTTCCACCTGCACATGGGATGGTTCAGGGCGCATGTGTGGCAAATGAGCTCGACACAAGTCACCATCCAGTGTTTTGTAGTTAGCACTCCTGATGTAATTTGTGCCATTGCCAAGCTCTTCTTTTGAATAATGTATCTACCATTTGATGCTATGAGGATCTTCTAGCATGTAATTAAGTCCAGGGAACTCTTTCATGCTGCAGTAGGTTGAAACTGATACAGTGCTATGTAAAGTCTAGCATGTAGCTTATGTAGTTGGTGGGTATATATAAATACATATATGCATATAACATCTCCATTCCTTCACACATCCATGCCTTCTGAACATATTATTAATAGCAGCGGATCTTGGAGTGCTGCATACGTAGGAACACTGTTGATGTAACATTTTGCATGTTTATTCTCAATGGATATTTGTGATTAACTCTGCAGGGCATATCTTTTGTATCTCTGTTGAGAAAATATTATTAAATGGAAATAGCACCACTACTTGCAGGTGGCCTGCAGATTTCATGTCCTGTTAAAAGGTTAGTTACAAATCAATCTGGAAAACAGGGTAGGAAGGACAAGTTTTAGTAATTTAATTAGAGCTCTAATACAACACAGTCCTCCTTTTGAAGTTCTCTTTTCTACGGAGCTTGCTGACATTGGAGGACAGTAATGACCAGAGACTGCAAAATCACTTATAAAAATCCCACTGAATTCTGTGAGGTCAGTAACTCTCCTATGACCTGGGCAGCAAACTATTTGATTTCTGTCAATTGCAAACATGACCCTGGATACACAGAAATGTTTCTCCATATAATTTTTGTTAAAAATATGTGAGAAATTACTTCACTGTGTCAAAATTTAATGGCCAAAATGTCACTTACAAACACTGCTGTTAATCATGTTGCAAAGAATAAAATCACAATCCTCATTACCACTCAGTGAGACTGGTGAAGTTGACTCACCAGTGTTTATTTAAAGTTGAGTACCAGCTTCTGATTAAAAACCATATGATAAGAAGTGAGCCAAAGTGTCAGCCATTGTCCCACAACTCATCTACAGCATCACAGATGAGAATTTTAAAATGGGATATAAAGAAATATCTGCTTGCACGCAGTGTGCATATGGAAGGCATTCAGATACCAAATAGGTGTTCCCAGTTCTTTCTCCAAAATTTTGTAGCTTTTTCATTAGCAAATAAATAAATACAAGAACGAGTCACACAGTGCTCCAGCAATGAATAAGTGGCCCATGGCAAGCCAGATAAATAAATAAATCTACACGCACACCTTTTCCTCCATCCAAGATTGTTCCTATACTCTTTCATTGACTCAATGAGAATAAATTCAAACTCCTACCTCTTATGGAAGGTAATCACCACAGGGCCAGAAATGCCAGTTTTTGGATGTGTGCCACGATTCGGAGCACCCAACCCTGCCCACCAGGGCCCCTCCATCCAGCAGTACAGCCCTCCTTTTCTTCCCCAAAGCCTAGCCAAGACAAGACACAGTCCTATGTCTTGCAAAGAAACTATGTGAGCTTAGCCTCAAATGCAGGGAAAAAACACAACTTTACCACAACCTTGCAAGGAAACTCTTGTCTGCACACACAGCTCTTGTTCACTTCGACTTGGGACTGCTCAACACATCCTCAGCCAAACCAGGCAGCTGCCAGGTTTCAGGGTGAAGGCTCTTTGCCTCTGGTCTTTGTTCCATGGCTCACTCTCAGAGATTGGATCCAACCCAGTTTGGATCTTGTCCTTCCTTAAATCAGTCCGTGATCTGGCACTGTTAAGCCTGTGGTGACACCCACCACCAACTCCATCAGCTGTGTGATCAATACAGTCAGGCAGCGCTGCAGATCATCCCATAGGTAACTGTCAGCTGGCATGCAAAGCCAAAAGCTGTCATCAAAAACTCTCTAGGAACCACACCTGCAGGGATGTAAGAGAACATTTGTGATGCAGGGACTCACTCAGCAGGACAACTGAGTTGTCCTGAAACGAGTGTTCCTGAGGACCTCCTGCTAGGAGAAACCAAGCTACACGTGGGACCAACAGCCCAGTTGTGCTGTGGACACACACAAAGAAGACACGTTAGCCTGGCAGATGAGGCAATACAGTTCAGTTTAGGGCTTGCTTAGGTCCACATCCACCTCCTTCTGCAGGTACACACATTGATGCAGCTCCACAAGCAGTCCAGTTGGCAGATGCAGCTCTGCTGCTCTCACAGCGCAACATCCAATCATGTGTGCGTTGGACCAGCCAATTCACTGGGAAAGAGGGATGACCAAAAGTAGCATATACTTAAAGAAAACTAATCTTAAAGGTTTTAAAAAGCACTTGTAATGAAGGTTAGAATTCTTCAGCTGAAATCTGTTACTTCCACATTTTCATTTATTTTTGGCATTCACCATTTACTGGAAGTTCAATGGTCCTAGTACTGGGCTGCATTTGCTTCCTCTCTAAAGCCAATGGCAGCATATTTAATGATTTACTACAACTTGTGCTAAGTATGGCTCACAAACCATAGCTGTAAATTTAATCCCTATATCACCTAAGAGATTAAATAGAGTCCGATAGAAACTGCTCAGAACAAGGGTGACTTTTCAGCAGCTCTGCAGTTCACTGAATTAGGTTACCAAAAGACGACTAAAGTGACAACTAAGGGGATAAATAACAAAGTAAGTTAATCCCCATGAGCATTCCGTGCAGCAGTCCTGCCACCCCAATGGTATCTAAGGTGTTCAGTTCTTAAAGGTCACAAAGGCAGTCCCCAGAAGCCCAGGTGAGCAATTGACAGAATAACAGATTCTTAAAGACAAGAACTTTGGGAGTCTTTCCACTTTTATTTGGGTGCCATCATTTTTAAGATCCATAATTAAAAGTTTTCCAGGCAGTTACAAGGTGAAGCAGCCAATGTGCTGAGATTCCCCTAGGACCACACAAATCTAAGTGATAAGTCCTGATGAAAAAGAGTGCACACTGGAAGGCACATAATAAAAATGATGATGAATTGGCAACAAGGGAGTTTTCACCTGAAGCAACGACATAGTATGAAATGTATTTCATAATTTGCAATTTCCTTCATTCAAACTCTAACCCAGAACAGCACATATTCAAAGTATGCAGTGAGGCTGTAAAACAGGCTTCTTGGTATTTAAGTGACCTCCTTTCTTATGGCAGGTCTGTAAAGAATCAGTATTAATGGGGTCCCAGTTGGGGTTCAGATTCTGGGAATTAGCCCACTACAAATAAATAATAAAAATCAGCATGAGAGAAAGATAAATTTATGGCCCGTCAGTGCATGGAAAAAAACAAACAAAAAAAAAATTTAAAAAAATTTGAATACTGCTTGCAGTACTATCTTTAAGAGTAAAAGCATTACTGCTAACAGAGCCGAGATCTGATGGCTGTCAGAGAAAGATGGGGACATTCAGTCTTCAATTTCTATCCTTGCTGCTAGAGTGCTGGGCAGGGTTTTGGTAAGCATCACAATAAATTCTAAACAGAGGGCAATAAATCACCATCCACAGTACACTGGCACTATCAGCACTGGGGCTGGATGCCCATACCTCAGCTGTGCTGTACCACACACAGCAAACGCTGGCTGCTCAGAAAGGCAATGCCCAATGCCTGCTGATGTCTTAAACCAGCTTGGCTCTTAGTGAAGCAAATATGACTTAGAGCCCAGTGTTGCCAAACTGGGACACCTCCGGTGAAACTGCTGCTTTCAGTACGTTATTTTTAGCTTTCTAATCATACAGTTTACCAAACATACCAATAAGGTTGAGTGGGCCCCTCCTTTAGTCAGTGGGGGGGAGATGGGTGGGGAAGCATGTGAACTAATTTCAATAAAGCCAAAAAATAAAAAAAACAACTACTACCATAGGAGACAATAACACACCAAAACCCACAGGTCTCACAGTAGAGATCAGCAACAGTACCATTTGGGTAGACTAAGCAACACTGAAAAACACAAGCTGGATGCAAGACTCCTGGGGCCAACTCCCTGCTCCTCTCCGCTCACAGGGAGCGCGGACCACTTGAAAATTAGACCATCCCCTCTCCATATATCCTGGGGCAGGGACTGACATTTCCAAGCACCTGGTGAGCTGTCAGCAGCCAGAAGGAATTGTTATAATAGATTGTCTATCAGCAGCTAAGTTGTATCATAAGCTAATAATAATATCCTACAATGGTGCCTTTTAATTTATTTTTAGTGCTCTAACACCCAAGAGCAGAGGAAGAATACATTTCCAAATGGGTCTGCTGGCTCGCAACCTCATCACATTTCTTCTCTAAAAGGGTTATAGGCTGCTGGCTTCAGGGTAAGGAGGGCTGAATATTTACAGCATGGCAATTGCTGGGGATAACCTGAGTTTCTAATCACTCTGACAGTGAATCCACCCTTTGTCATCACAACATGAAGTCTGATTGCTCTTTTCTTGCAAGGTTAGCAACAAATTTTAAAAATATGGATATAGTGCAGTTCAGATGCCTTGTGTGAAGTCAAATCTAAGAGAAGGTTGTTGTCTGATTTTCGGATTTCCACTAAAATGAGTTATTTCGACTTCTACATGTCAAGGCATGCCTCCACGAAGCCCAACAAACGAACTGCTGGGATTAATCACTGCAGTTTGCAATATATTCCCTTCCCCACTGCTACATGAGTCCAGAGACCAAGACACCCTTGAGTTCACAGTACATAAAGTCATCTCTATATCATCCAAAAATCACAGAAAATCATTAAGTGCTAAACCATCCATTTTTTTTCACCTCAAAGTTCTAGCATATGAGTGAATTAAAAATTCACACATAGTACTGCTATCCTCTCTCCCTCAGGAGGCTCCTTCCAAAAGCGTTTGATTTTTATTGAAAACAAAAAACAGTGAACAAAATGCAGCACAGGCTGCCTCTGGTCTGGGTTCCCTCCTCTCCCCACCAAAGCCCCATAGCTTCTCTTTTCAACTAGTTGTGATGTCCTAGCTTTAGGAGAGTTAAGATTCACTCATACCTATTTCCTCCCCAATGATTTTGTCAACAGGCAAGAAAAGAAGCAAAATATAACAAAGGAGTTGTAGAAGCACTCTGTCTTCTGAGCATAGGGCTAAAAGGCACAGAGCATCACAGCATACAGACAACACAGCAGCTCCTCAACCCATGCTCTCATCTTGCTCACCTGAAGCTCAGATTTCTTTTATTTCATTTTCTTTTTCTCTCCACTTGAAGGTTACTATTTCTGCAGGCCATTGATGTCCCAGTCAGAGAAAAGGACTTCACAACATGGCAAGAGAAAAGCAGAGCTGGAAAAAGGTCACACTATTACATGTCGTGAAGCTTGTTTGGTCCAGTTAGACCTTCTCTGACTGCAGGTGGTGATTTTACCTTTCCAGACAGCAGTTTATCTTAAAATAAAATAAAATGCAGCAGATGTTGCCCAAAATTGCAAACTGTCAGAGATCCCATTCACACAGCCTCTGAAAGTAAAGGTTTATCTCATCACATGGGTGCCTGAATTTCTTAAAGTAACCACATCATTGGCAGCATCCCTAAAATGCTAGCTTGCATCCCACTGTGATACTGAAGTTATGGACCATGTATTTCCAATAGACAATTCAATGTAATAAGAACAATCTCTAGAGTAAACATGCATTCTGCTTCCAAATCTAAACAGATTTAGTACTAGCTGGCTTGAAATGGAATGAAAAAAACACCATCACCTCCCCTAAAAATCATACAACAGTGGGACTGGGATCACTGGGAAGCTGGTGGGCTTTCATCCTTCCACCTTTGCTGGACCAGTTTCATAGGCACTGGGTACACACTAACAACCAAATGTTTTGTGCCAGCTCTGCTCTAAAACCTTTCAAGATCATCACAGAAAATGCAAGTATTATATCTGTGATAAGAATCAAAGAGCCACCAGACTGGATCTCCACCCATATCCTCAATAACTCCGTGTCTTCTCCCAAGGAGTCAATGCTCGGATGAAAATACCAGCAGTTAGTGCTTGGCTACCATCACCGCTACCTGCGCAAGGGGGGCCTAAATACCATTAACAGGTTAGCAGAGAATGGAGCAGGATAGGAACACTGCTCTGAATGGCAGGAGTTCTAAGGGAAACTACAGAAATACTGAATGCACTTTAAGGGCAATAAGAAGCATCTCCAGAGGACTGGCACGGGAAATCTGCTAAGCTTCTCCGTGGAAAGATTTCATCTTACTTCTTGAGCAGTCTATTTTAAGACAATTTCAGTGACCTTACTTACCAGAGATTATGCTGTGTTTCAATTAATTTTTACAGCATTATAATTAATATTTTGGTGTCTCCTGGAAAGCATGCTGAGCTGTGTAAAATCCACATGCGCGGCAAGATGACAAGTGTTATTATCGAGGCGGAAGGAAGAAGATAAGAGCCCTCCAACCTTGCCTGGCAGGGCAGAGCAGCACCCCTTCAGATGACTGCTCCTGTGAGGGCCCAGAAAACCGAAACGTGGGAAAGGTCAGCATTCCTCCCCAAATAACTGGGCTGATATCACTAGGGTGGGGATATTTTCTCAAGCTAATGAATTTGCACATGCACCCACACCACAAGCAGAGCTTCTTCTCACCACCTGCTCAAATAGCTGAGCCTCAGGAGGTGCAAACGGCCAAATCATCACAGCTTATACAAATGCAGTTTTTATCAGTGCAGCCTTTTTTCCACTCGGGCAGCTGAACCTTAGCTCATCTCTTGTGATACACTAATTCCTCTGCATGCTGATCACCTCTCAAGTAAACCATTCCCACACCACTACACAGGCTTCTTTTTTGCAAGACTTGTTTTTGCTTCTGTTCCATTCCTGGGCTTGCAGGAGGACAGAAGACATTGCATGATACCATTCCTCCAGTACCTGCCAGGCTCTCTGCTCCTGACACGTCACATCTTTAAACCAAGAGAGATCCAACAGCTTCACTATCCTCATTCACTCAAGGAAAGTTGATTCCTATACACTCATATAAATAAAGAGAAAAGGGACACTGAATTTACCCCTAAGTTTCTGGATGTGATGTTATTTCTGCAGCAGTGTTTCCCCTCAGTGCAACCTCAAATGCTCCATTTTAATTTCTAGCATTATTGCTTCAATCAGTCCCAGGTTTTGACACTTCTACTGAGAAGGATCATGGCACGACCATGCTAAGAGGTTCACAAGGATGCTGCTAGACAGCCATTTGTGTCTCAAATTGCACAGCTGTCAGAGCTCAGTAGATGTGAGTACATCAGCTGCCCTTTTTAAAATTTCAAACTCAAAACCAAAAAACCTTCCTAAAAACTCTGAACAATGTGACAGCAACCAAATTCTGCTTCACAAAATTCAGCAACTGGCCAACACTGGAGCACAGCCGTGAACATACATTTAATCACCTAAACCTTTGCAAGAGATCATGGTAGGATGCTGAACAGGTAAAGTACCACCAGCAGCATTGTTAGAGGCTGTTAAAAATGTTCTTCCTGAGCTTGCAACAAATCTTAAATCAGGACTAAGTGAGGGGTTGTCATACAGTGAGAAATTCTAATTGTGACTGCTCAGCAGCAGTAATTTGTGACCAAGGAATGATCTCACACAAAGGCAAGAAGTCCAACTACAAGAAGGGGCTAAACTGTCTGAAAGCAGGAATGACAGGGACAGAAGGACTTTGTGCAAGGGATCCAAGTTTTCCCTGGATGATGAAGTAAGAAACAGTCTGAGCATTGTTTTGTAGCCATGCTGGAACTGAAGCCTCAGGGGCCGAGCTCAGGGACACCTTTGGGCAGAAGAGCTGGGCTGGGGGATGGACCCCTGGCCAGGATGAGGTGCCCCATGCAATTACTCTTAGGATTGGTGCTGGAAGCCATCTATATAAGGAATTTGCTTGTGGTGCATCTTTGCAGACTCCCTGTGGAACTGTGTCCTGCAGCAGGGCTCTGTCCATATATTTAAGCACAAATGCAAGCTTAATTTGCCCTAATGGGTACAATAAAAATCTCCCACTAATTTTTTGCATTGTTCCCCAGTGCCAACAAATACAACAACCTCTGATACCATGTATCAAGTTGGAAATGCTGGCCATACCAAAGGTACCATTAAACAACTCAGGGTTACACTCCGAAGTACAGGTTACTTATACTTGTCACAGCCGAGTTATCAATATTGACTCTGGACTTCAACCCCTTCAAATCACCAACCAAGATCTATTTCCAGGACAAATCCGTATCTCATTGTTGGAGTTCTCCTTACCCAAACCATTCACAGCACTACCTGACCTACACAGAGCAAAGGAGGTGGAGCAGTAGCTATACTGGGCACAGGGAGGGAACCATCAACCCAAGAAGCCTGTTTATGCAGTGACAGATAAAAGAAAATGAGGTGTAACCTAATGAACAACACAAGCAGGTGCAAACACTGTTCATTTCTCTGTTTACATACTCTACCCTCTTTTTAATTGGAATGGTGTAACAAATTGAAGTGTTCGGAACATTTCAAGGAGGAATAACATTTACTGTGAGCTCATTTTATTTTCTTCCTCACTCTGAAAACAATTAGACATGCTGTTGATGGAGAAAGTGGTTTGCATCTCTATGAACAAGCCAAACAGGAAAAATTAAAGTTTAGTCAAATGCAAGGACTTCAATGTAAGGTCTTTGTCACATGCTTTCGGCTATCAGTGACTTCCTTGTCATCACATTTAGAAGCAACATGGAATACATGTTTCATGCCAGGTTCAGAGTGACAAAACAAACTGACACAAAGCAAGGATCTCAGGTCACATCAGCAGGTTGTATACAGCTGGCTTGCTCCTACCACAAGAGGTTTTGGTAAAACATTTGCCACAAAGCATGTAAGCACAGAACAAGTAAGGTAGTTTCAGCAAGTATGCACAAAAGGAGTGTATAGGAGATGGGGAGGGAAACATATTTTGGCAAAAGTCACGTATAAAATGGTAAGGGTTAAGCACAGTTCTTGCAAGCAGAAGCTGGGAAAAGAAAAAACCCAACAGAGCAGATCTTTAAGGAATGAATTTTTCTAAGACTCTCTCGGTCCTGTAAGAAGAGCAGTGATACTATACAATCAGTTGGTAGCTATTCTGACAGTTAAACCTAAGAGAGAACTAACTAGTACACTTACTGCAAGATCTAAATTCTCAAAGTATTAAACACCACGCTGCCCTCCTAAAAGCGGATTTAAAACAGGAAGGAATGGAAGAAGAGGACCGGAAAGAAAAAGAAGGGCAGTGTTGGCCTAGGGCTACAGTATTGATCCAGTCACAAGGAAGAAATAAATGTCAATTCTATATATTTTCACCTTCCCTCCTATGAAACAATCTATGCTCTTGCATTGTTATGTTTCAGTGACCTCTCAGAATCATCAAATCATTTAGGTTAACCCAGCACTGACAAGTCCACCACTGAACCACGTTCCTAAGCACAACAACTACACATTTTTTAAATACCTCCAGGGATGGTGACTCCACTACTTTTTTGGGCAACCTGTTCCAGTGCTTGATAACCCTTTTAGTGAGGAATTTCTTCCTAATATCCAATGTAAACCTCCACTGCTGCAACTTGTGGCCAGATCCTTTCATCCTATCACTCGTTTCTAGTGAAAAGAGACCGACCTTCACCTCACTACTACCTCCTTTCAGGTACTTGTAGAAAGCAGTGAGGTCCCTCCTGAGCCTCCTTTTCTCCAGGTTAAACAACCCCAGCTCCCTCAGCATCTTCTCTTAAGGCTTATGGTCCAGACCCTTCACCAACGCTGTTGTTCCTCTTCAGACACAGCAGAATGAACCAAGAACAAATAGCCTTGGGAGCCAATGTATGCAAAAAGCTTTCCTGCAATCCCACTTAAGAAAGGGCAACATCGCTGTGTAATTCAGTAAGCAACATATTTACTCACAGGCTGACTACATATGTTGTACTTAGATGTCACAGCAGATTACTTGCTAATTACACCAGGAAAAACCCAAGTAATTACTGCAGACTCTTTCCTCTGGTTCAGAAGAGGTCAGAGCCATACATTTACATGACAAATAATCACGCCTACAACCAGAGGTGGCTGCTTCGAGCAAAAAAGGACTCCTTGCCTTTGAAAAAATGCCATTAAGTAATGTTTTTTTCATTTTTTTAAACACACTAAAAACTGAGGATGTACCAGAAACGTGGAGACTGAAAAAAACTAAGAGCTCCTGCTGCTAAGGAGTTAGTTTGTTTAGGCCAATAGTGTAAAAATCAAATTCTTTCATAACATTTTATCTGATCTTTCAGGCTGATAAAAACTTCTTTTCTATTACTGAATGAAGGAAATCATATTACCAGAGCTGATATTTATCAGAAATATTTTGAAATGAATATGTGAACTGCTTTTAACTAAGTTCAAATCGATACCTTCACTACTGTGGTTAGTTTTATTGAATTGTACATTGGAATAATATAATTTCAATTATATTATGACAGTATTACCCTCCACTATGAGCTGTATTTATGCAGCTAGAAGGTGAGATGTACTACTTCTTCATTTGACAAATCAGACACACCATTGCTTTTGATGCTATTTTACTGAATGATCATTGACAGTTTACACTGCTACGCATGTACCACGCTCTTCCCTCAAAAGGTCAACACCTTGAAAAATCTTCATCTTTGATAGAATTTCTTTTTCCTTTCGGAAATAAAGCAATGGAGAGAAATTCAAACGCAACCATACAAACCCACACAAACAGCATATGTTAAGTGCCTAGGATCATTCATAGCTGTTTCCAGAGATCCAAGCAGGGGTTTGGATGCAAGAGAAGCTTGTTTTGCAGGGAGTGGTTATGCTTATAAGAATCATTTATATATGTGAGATGACAGCCAGATCTTTCTCGCTTCTCCCTGGGGGAAATGCAAGAGGGGAGCAGCCTGTCACCTTGTATAAGCTTTTGAAATTTTTGGTACTTGAAAGCATCCAGTTTTAAAGTGGGAGAGAAAAAAAACTAATATGGATTTGAGGCTCAATTCTATGTTTCTTCTCAAAATATTTTCATTTTTAAAGCATCATTTCACAGCTTCACTTAAACAGGACAAAGAAAAAGACAAATGCTGTGTATCTCAAATAGAGTTTAAAACCACAAAGAAGAGGCAAGCAGAAATAACTCATCACCCTAATACAGCAGTTGTCAGAGATGAATTTCAGAGCACTTTACAAAGGTGGTCAGAACCATTAACCCCATTTCACTGGGGTTTACATGCAATGAGGAGACCAAAACCAAAAAGAATGATGTACACACACAAGGGAGGAATAGAAACCTTCTCTCCTACCTAGCCATGGGAGTAATGCAAAGTCATTCTATATTACAACATTATGACCATTATCATAGATGTGCTCTACAGAAGGCTCCTTTTTTTCCTCTAAGCATCACCAACCTGCAAACTTCCATTCCTTTTATTTTATTTTGGTACCCCAAAAAGCAGAACCACTGAGTTTTGTCTAATTGTTTGACTAACAGTCATAGAAATCACCATTGTCTTCAATTACCTTGGCAGCAGTAAAAAAGATTATTTTTTCCTTTGCATGGATAAAATGCTACTGAACAGATTTCCACACAATAATCAACAATGACCTTTTAAGTTCCACATTAGACAACAATATTCTCTTTCCACTGACTTACAATCATGCTGTTTTTATATCAGCAAGAAAGGAAAGGTCTCCTTCCTTGGAGACAGCCAGATATCATTACCTTCTGTACCTGGGTCCATCTGTATATCCCTGACCTGTGAAAAACACATTGCCTCTTGCTTCCTCCTATGTTCACAATACCATTCCCAGAGATATCAGTGTCCACACACGCTCCTGCTGCAGTCTAGCCAAGAAACTATTAGCACTTTGAAGCCTTCAATTTAAGAGCATCAGTGTGTGACAATTAGCTATATTAAATTCTGTTAGGCCAACAAAACTTGTGATTTAACTAACAGAACAATACCAATAATTTACATTTATTTTTCCTATCAGCGATTAATCCATTAGACTTCATGCCTTGATCATGATACTTGTGGGTTTCACTTTTCAAAAAAACCCCATTACAGATACGCAGGCAAGTGCCAAGTTACACCACTACCTATAATTTCATTCTTGCTGCCAAGCTGAGCCTGGGTCTTTTACTATGCGTACAAATGCTAATTACAGCTCAACACTAATGCTAATCCTGACATCTGCTAATTAAAAGATCACATCTTCTGCAGAGTCAGCAGTGTTATTCAAATGAAAACATTAATCAGTTTAAAATTAAAAAAAAAATCAATCAACAAAGTAGGAATTTTAGTCCTTGGTTCAATTAATATCAAAGTGCAAACTGGGAGTACTCTAGAGCAAGTGTCAATACATTCTTTGAGAATATCTAATGCTCAGTAAAAAGGGAAAATTTTCAGCACTGTGTGATTTCTCTGTTCTCAGTAACTGTTCACTTTCTCTCTTATACCTTCTTAAATCCTCCCTTCTCCATAATCACAGCACCTGTGAAACTCAAGACCAGCCCTTACCAACATCTCATACTTAAAACAAGGCAAGCACAATGATCTATTTGTGTACATTCAAATACCTAAGAAGTGCCACATAAGCTTCATGAAACCACTCTGCTCTACAGGTAACACATGGACCTACAGGATCAGGGCTGTCATAGACAATTACAACCCATTAACATGCTTTACTATCAACAGCCTCTTGGAGAGAACAGTCCAGATTTGCTTTCCATGTCAACACACACAGTAGGCAGGAAAAAAGGATAAAAAGCAGGATGCATCCACCCTATGACATAAATACTGGGATGATAAACCCCCAGCAAACAGCCTATACACACCCGGACCTAACACATACAGCTGCTTGATTCACTTGTTCCTACCTCAACGCCTTTTGCTTTACATTTTGTCCCCAGTTCTCATTTTTCCCTTTGAAGGATTTCCCACTGCCCAGCACCTTTGTCCATTCACCGTGGAAGAGCCCTCCTGGACAGCAGTTTCACTGTCTCCATAAACAGAGGTGCTACTTCCCAGATCTTTCTTGCTGATTGCTTCAATTAGTTTATTTAGTGATTAGAAACCATGGCACAGGTGCTCCACATATAGAGTAGCTCTGAATAGACAAGAAGACTCGAACTTGGGAGCCTTCTCCACCTTTCTGGAAAGGCAGATGCTGCATAAGTAAGTGTTTCTGTTCATTCTGAAGCTTTTCCTATTACCCTGGCTATTTTTGGCCACCACACACTAATATCTTTGGTAAGGTTTCCAATGAGCCTTGTTACAGTTTGGATGGGCACTCTGTGAGCTGTTCCATTCTGGAGAAACACATTTCCCAGTGAAGGAGTAGATGGAGGTGTTGAAGTAGATGGAGGTGTTGAAGTAGCTTTGCCTTCACCCAGCCTTCGCTCCAGAGATGTTGTGAAGGTGGGTCAGCTCCAAAAGCACCAAACTCAGATGTTACTCTGAGAAACCTAACTCTGAAGAGAGCCAAGTCCAACCACAACACATGTCCCATACCTTACATTTTTTTCACTCTTTCTGGTCAGAGGCAGGATTAAGGGGTTATCAGAGAATCAGGCAAACTACTCCACTTTCCAAGGAAATAAGAATATGGTAGTAACTGGAGATTTTGAACAGATGAAGAGAAGGTGGTACAGCCCAATGGCATCCCAACAGCAACAGTCCCATATCAAGCAATCTTTTAAAAATCATGTTTACACTGTGCCAGAAAGATGCCTATCAGTAAATAGGAATGGGCATGGGAAATCATCTTTTAAAAAAAACAAACAAAAAAACACCTGGTCTTAGTGAGGCAATACTCCTGTAACTCTACAAAAGAAAGAATTCCAGTAAAAGAAAAGGCCAATGAGCAACAGCAGCTTCCAATGCAGCACTGGGAAAGCAGCAAAATAAGGCTTTTCACTCAATTAGCATGCTACTGTTCAAAATTTGTTTAAAATAGTCTGCATCATTTTGCTGTAGCACAATAGGAAAAGAAAGAAGCTCTCTGAATTTGTTATACAAGTTAATATTTTTGTTTATAAGGAAACCACAAATACAGTTTGCTGCCATTTTAACAATGTTAATATGAAAATGCTCCTTTGATGAAAGATGCCAAGGTTTTTTTTTCTTCTTTCACCTTCTCAGCTACCTCCTGCAATTGTCATCTTATCTACACTTTAAAATTTCCACTTTGGTGAATCTTACACTGTAATATATCTCTGGTTAATAATACACTGCAGCCAGTTATAAATTAATCATGTTCATAAGAGGTCTAACAGTAACCAGTATAATTCTATAACACAGAAGCAATATTGTCAAGTCTTATTTGAATAGAATAGGCAATTCAATCAAGAAAAAGATGTGACAGAGACTTCTGACTGCAAAAAAATCTTAAATCATTAATGAAACCAAGAATTTAATGTATGCAAATTAAATTATATATGCATATTTCAATGGGCTTAAAGTTTATGTGCATACTTTACTTGGGAATCTGCTTTGTGATACAATTAGAAAGAAACAGTGACAATTCAGATTTTTTATTACTTTGGACTGTAAAGTGTTCATCTAATTTATGTTCACCTAAAAAGTTACAAAACCCCATCAGTTGAAGTCAGGCTTCAGATGGTATAAATAGACTGTAGCCCCACTGAAGGTGCCATAAGCACTGTCTCAATATATCATTTGAGGATCAGGTCTCACTAGTCTCCACTTGTAAAAAAAAATCAAAACCTGAGGTCATGAAAAACTGGGCACCAGCTTTTACAGAATGCAAAGAAAATAATTTGAGACCTCTTCTCCTCTGGTAATTAAATTCAGCAGGAGGTTCAAAAGTTAGCAGAGCATGGCACAGGGCACACTGACCTGTGCAACCATTAAATAAGCTTTCTCTCCTGACAAATCACCTTTTAAAGGTGGAAAGGGAATATGTGATTAAATATTAATCTTATTGATTGTGGTCTAAGAAAAAAAGTGTTAGAATCAGATTGCAGAGGATATGACATTTTGTGGCTACTAAACATCTCTTAAAAATTACTATGTTGACATTTTCCCCCTTTTTAGTAAAGCAGGACAAAGAAACAATCCCCCAATCAAATGTCAATATTTTCGACATTTTTGACTTCTAAAATCCAAAACAGTATTTCTAAAACAATGCTGTAAGCCATTCACTAGGAAGACACGAAAATCCAGGCAGTTCAGGCCTTTTAGGAACTTTTTCCCCCTGGGCAGGGGGCCGGGGGG
>JAOXXN010000471.1:16640914-16653715 GCA_026770055.1 Myrmophylax atrothorax | reverse complement strand
GGGGGGGAAGTCACCAGGAGGATTATATTGATAAAAATACACACTTATACTGCCACAGTGAAAGCATCCATTGAAGCTCAAGGTAGTAAATGAGAAAAAAAAATGTCATTTTCTAGTTTGAGGTATAAATTTGCAATTCAATTTTTTCCCTTTCTTTTTTCCTTTTTTTTTCTTTTTCCTCACATACCAGATTAACAACACTCCCAATGAAAAAAATCACAGCAAAGGTGAAGTCTCAAGGCAGATGTTCCCAACCTGTAGCACCACTTCCAGCTAACGTAGAAATGATACCCATGGAGCCAAAACTCAACAACTTCACCAGCTGTGCTGCACTAGTGACTTCTGCCAGGATGCTGAGCTCTCTCTATCTGGGGTGAAAATCTGCTTTAGGCTCAAACCCAGCAAAGGCTATGCTCAACTGCAAGAGAGGATTTAATCCCTATTAGTGCATCTGTAAAAGGGCTTTGTTGAATTAAGACTCTGCCCATTTACACCTCTTCCTGTTATCATTTCTCCCTGGGCTATGACTAAATCACATAGGATCTAATGACCTAATTAAAACATTTCTTAACACTCGCAGCACTTTTTACGCCAGCTTTCAACACAACTAATGGCAAAAGAAGGTTAATAACTGGTAATTATCCTCCTTTTAAGATTTTGTTTTTAAACAAAAGAGTGAAAATATGAAAAACAAATTACAGCAAGAAAAGAGCAAGCATTCCTGAACGGTGGTAAACACTATGGACAAGAATAGTAGTTTTGGCTATAAATGCCAAATATTAAAAACATTCAAGGTATTTAGCAGCATGAATCTTAGAGACTGCACACTCTTAGAATTTCAGCTTTAAAAACGCCACTATAGGAACAGCTATTAAAATAATACTGTACTGATTTATAGAAATGAAACTGATGTCTTGCCAAGATACAACTACTGAAGTGCATCCTCTAACTTTTCATTACTCTCTGAACAAGCTTGTTCTTTGCTATGACTGTCCTTTCATATACATACACCAAACAAACCACATGACCCATTTTTACTTACAGAGTTTCAAATTTACATGCTTTAAAACAGAAACAAACAAAACCTAATCTTTAAAGAAATAATAATAAAATACTACCCCAAAATACAACACTACAGAAGTCTGAACAGCTCCATGAACAGTTTATATTAACAGCTGCTGTAAAACCAGAGGGAACACAAGCCCACATTAAAATAGTAAGTTAGGCTTCCACAACAAGACACCAGCAGATTTGCAGAAATACAGAATGATACTCAGAAAGGAGCCAGTGCTTGGTCTATTCAAGTATGTCCTTCAGTAGGGAAGGCTGGTCATAATGCAATGTCTCAAAGCCATTCAGACTTAATTGGTTCTTTCTCACAGAGGCAGATGCTAAGTTGTACTGACCAGAACCCATAGCATCTGAAAAGCTCTAACCAGAAACCTAGTTTTTTCCACTAAAAGGAAATTTGTTCAGATTTCAATTTCAAAAATATTCGGAAAATAACTGAAAATAAGATTCAACTACAATGCCATTAAATATCATGTTTAAATCCCTTGGACCCTGGCATTGCCAGCAAGTGTTACCTGGGAGAGGCACAGACACAGATTCTGAACTCATTTTTAAAAGCTTTACAGAGTTATAGCCTTCTAATGGCTCTAAAGTTTTTTAAAAGCAAATTAATTTTATTCAAAAGGAACACACATGTCTTCATGACCTCAAGAAATTTGCAGGAAGAGATCTGTGCAAAAGCACTTTGCTTGGCCTCAGTAGCTAGGGTATAATGCTGACCCGAAAGTACGTAAAGATGTTTGATGCATTGATAAATCCCCAGCAACTGGAGCACATCAACAGACCTGTGCTGTAAACAGACACAAACACATCGTAAAAAACTCTAATGAAACATGCACAGTTTCAGAAGACTATGAATATGCTTCATAATCAATGACTTGAAACAAAAGAACCAAGATGAAGGGCTAACAAGTAACCCTTAATAGAACATTCTCAATCCCCTAAATCAGAATTATTCATTTCCAGGAAAGGCAGCTAAAACTTTCAAGTAATATTATCCCTTTTTTGTCATATAAAATCCTTCCCTGGGTGTAACTCATTTCCCTTCAGTTTTTTAGCTAGGTCTGACAATTATTACTGTAAAGCACAAATAACTTTCAAGCCACATTCAAGTAAACATTCAACAACATCCTGCTTTGTTTTCATTGTTCATTTAAAACTTATTCAGGACAACAGAAGTCTTAAATGCTCCATCATTAGCTGTTATTCTGTATTTAAATAGTTTGATCAGTTCTCCTTTTATTTAGAGAAAGGAACATATGCCATTTTACATCAAGACTAAAGAACAAAGAAATCCTCCTTTAGTCCTCTAATGATGGCAAAACCATCCAATGCCATAACAGAAATTATACCAGCTGTTAAACAACACAGAACAAACAAACAACAAACTACCGAAAAACTTCGGCTACCAGTGTGGGACTGCTACAGTACCTTCCAAAAATCCCCATCACCATCCAATTCAAAAGTCAGGGCTGTTCAAGGATTTAGTCACCTGCTTAAAAAAATTAAAACGAACAGCGTGGAGAAGAAACCAGCACCAAATAATCAGTATGGGATGACTGAATTTAGTGCTATGTATCTGCAATATTGATGGATTCGGATATATGTTATGCATATAGAGCTTTGCTTTCACGAGGCAAGATGCAGTTTGATCTCGCGCCTTTCCTTGTCCACAGTTCTGTACAAATAGTAACATGAATTTGCATGATGTTGAGGTTCAATTCTGTTAGTTTTTATTGGAAGATATTAGAAACAGCAGGAAGAAAGAGAACAGAACACACTTTGCTTAGCAAAGTGCCATACATGCGTTGGAAAAGACCTTTAAGATCATCAAGTTCAACTGTCCACCCAGCACTACCACTTAACCCCTAAACCATTAAACCATGTCAGCCAGTGCCAGATCCAGATGCCTCTTAAACACTTCCAAGGCTGGCGACTCCACCACCTCCCTTGGGCAACCTATCCCAATGCCTGACCACCCTAACAGTGAAAAACTTTTTGAATATCCAATCTGAATCTTCTCTGTCACAGCTTAAGGCTGTTTCCTCTCACCACAGGCAGGGCAGAAGAGACTGGCCTTCACCTAGCTATAACCTCCTTTCCGGTAGTGGTAGAGAGCAATGAGGTTTCCCCTGAGCCTTCTCTTCTCAAGACTAAACAAACTCAGTTCCCTAACCCATTCCTCATAGGACTTGTTTTCCAGTCCTCCCACAAGCTTTGTTGCCCTTCACTGGACACGGTCCAGCACCTCAATGTCCTTTTTAAAGTCAGGGGGCCAGACCCGAATGCAATACTCGAGATGCTGCCTCACCAGTGCTGAGTAAAAGGGGATGATCACTTCCTTGCCGCTGCTGGGCACACTATTGCTGATACAGGCCAGGATGCCATCGGCCTTCTTGCCCACCTGGGCACACTGATAGCTCACACTGAGCTGGCTGCCAACCAGCATTGCAAAGTTCCTTTCTGCTGAACAGGACTCAAGCCACTCCTCCCCACCCTGAAGTGCTGCCTGGCGTTGTTGTGACCCAAGTGCAGAATCCAGCGCTTCATCTTATTGGGCCTCATGCAGTTTGTCCTCTGCCCATTGATCAAGTCTGTTCAGGTCTCTCTGTGGAGCCTTCCCAGTACTGAGCAGAACAGTAGTCCCGCTCAACTGAGTGTCACCTGCAAATTTACTGAGGGTGCACTCAATTCCCACATCCAGATCATCAATAAAGACGTAAAACAAGACCAACTCCAAAAGTGAGCCCTGGGGGAACACTGCTAGGAACCAGCCACCAACTGGATTTAAATCCATTCACTCCAACTCTCTGGGCCTGGCCATCAGCCACTCTTTAACCGATCTAAGAGTCCACCCATCCAAGCCACAAGCAGCCAGTTGTTCTAGTAGGATACTGCAGGAGATGGTGTCAAATACTTTACTGAAGTCCAGATAAAGCACATTCACAGCCCTTCCCCCACCAACCTTGTCATAAGAAGGAGATGAAGTTGGTAAAGCAGGGCCTTCCTTTTATAAGTCTGTGTTATTTGGGCTTGATCCCCTGGTTGTCCTGCATGTGCTGTGTAATGACACCCAGGATGATCTCCAGAACCTGCCTAGAACAAAGGTTAGGCTGACAGACTTGTAATTCCCTGAATCATCCTTCTGACCCTTTTTGTAGATCGGTGTCACATTTACTAATTTCCAGGCAGCTGGAACTTCTCCATTTAACCAGGACTGCTGGTAGATAATTGAGAGTGGCTTGGAAAGTTCTTTCGTCAGTTCCCTCAACACTGTGGGATGGATTCCAACAGGGCTCACAGATGTGTCTAACTGGCATGACTGATCACTAACCATCTTCTCCTGGATTATAGGGGCTTCACTCATGTCCCCAATAACAACCTCCAGCTCTGGGAGCTGTGTATCATGAAGACAACTGGTCTTAATATCAAAGACTGGGGCAAAGAAGGCATTAAGTACACATGCATGTGTAAATACATACACATTCCTACTCACACATACTCATGTAATACATACATGCAATGTTCACTATCACCTAGAGAAAGAGACTTAGCCAACACATTGAGGACTGACCTTCAGAGCACCTATGGTCGGAAACAGGAAGGTTGGGAGAGCTTCCAACAGCCCAGAGGAAACCTCATACACAACTTAAGCAGCTCTGTGCTGTCCTGCAGCTTGTGCTACTACCATGCAGCTACACAAAAATCAGCTGTAAACCAGGCAGGAAACTGATCCCAGGTGAAAACAGCTTAGCAAGAGCTACAAACCCAATACAGATTTTAAAATTAGACCTTCCTTTCCCAGCTTGGTTCCCCATACAGCCACAGAAACAGATGGCAAAATGAAGAGGGTTGATTTGAGGATGGAAGGGAAGCAGTGAAAACTTGCACTGAAACATCTGTCCAAGCTGCAGTTCTCAGGGACTCAAGAAAGCAGAGTAGAAAATTTTTTTGAGTCCTGAAGAGACTAGTAGGATCTACATATACCATATTCATAGGACATAGTTTTGTTAGATAAACCATTAAATTGCCTGGAACCAGGAGCTTAGCGCTGCAATTTGGGAAACACCTCTTCCACTAACTGGCTCAGCATTCCAGGGCACCTACACAAGGGGTACCTTGCCACATGAGTCAAGGCAGATACATCTCCCAGCATCTGCCTTTTCAGCATCTTCACAAACTTTTATGTTTCAGTCCTTGAAACAAAAAGGGAGAACAGAGCTCAGGTTTGCAGATTACTCCATGTTCTTGAGGAAAAAAAGTCCATGATGGGAGCCCCAAGAGGTACAAAAGCCCATGATGGGAGTCCCAGTCAGAATACAGGACTGCACAAAATCTTACAGGAGCAATCCCTCATATGCCACCATGCTTGCATTTATTTTTTGTGGTATTTAATGCACATGTCTTACATCAACTGAAGTGAGAGCTCCTCCAGGGCACAAGCTTTGTGAAGATCAGGGCCATCTCAATTCCTCTCCATGCACTTCCTGGTGGATCAGCTTTGCTGTGCCACGTACCAGCTTATCATGCAGATTCACATTTAAATTGGAAATGCATTGCAAGTCAAGGAGAGTAATTTCCTGGGGTGGGATTCACCTCTTCCATCTTAAGGTATCTGCAATGTAAATGTCTCTATCTGGCTTTGGCACCTTAGGCTTCCTTTACAGTCAGTGAAGAGAAATAAGCTTTTAAGGATGCAATTCATCTGACATATTTTAAAGGTCTACATGAGAAGGAAAGGAATCATGATTCCTTTCCTCAAAAGTGCCTGCCTCTTTCCATTAGACAAAAGGCCAGTTTACATTATTAGCTTGCATATACACACCTCTGTTCAACCAGATAAACAAACCCTACCTCATCCTTCTTTAAAAAGCAACCAAAAAAACCACAGAACAAACAAACAAACAAAAAAAACAAACATAAAAATCCAGCCAAAACACCCCCATCCACAAAATCAAAAGACCACAAATGCCACACCCACTAATCCCACAGCAAAAGTAGGGTGCAAAATAAAAGAATAAAATTGTAAAAATATCTATTATCTAAACAAACAGGCCAGAACAATGCCCATTTCTTGTGCCACACAATTCAGCCTTGCAATAAAAGCTTGCTAATGAGCCTGTTAACTGTACCAGGCTTATTCACCCAGCAGCCTACAGCAGTGACCACCCAGCCAACCAGCCACCATGTGCCAGCAGATGCTCTCCAGAAGCAGCAGCATCTCACTCTGTGTGGCTCATCCCAACTCAGTAACTGGGCAGATACCAGGAAAGCAAGCAGGCACTCACTGGGGTGCTTTTATAGATACTCAACCAGCTCGAATAATTTTGTTCAGTTATTTCAAGAAGAAAAGGTAAATTTGCGAGAATGCCATACTCATCAAAAAGTAGTCAGTAGAAGCTCAAGCAATTTGGAGCCAAGGTTAGTTGTAAGGAAAAGCTAAGCATTTATCAGTATTAAAATATATACAGTTAGGATCAAGGCATCAACCACTATTAATAATTTTTTTAAAAACTCTGGTATTTTTGTTTCTTTCATATCCAAGGTATAACAAGTTATTATTTCTGCAACAGCAACAATTTCTATGGTATCTTCAAAATTCACAGGTTTTGGAACATCATGATTTTGGTGAAGTCACTGTATACATGCAACATTGTACACATTGGAGTGTTCACACATTGTTTTCAATCCATGACATACTTAGAGCTGTCTAAAGAGAAAATACACAATATAAAGTTCAGCACAGGGACTGAGGGAAATTCAGCAGATGAATTATGGGGTACAAGGGGATTACACTGTGACAAACATAGAACTGAACTCAATACTTCTGCTGCTTGTATCTGCAGGCAATGGTCCGGTTAATCATAATGTTAAAATAAATATATACATAAGAGGTACATAGTAACCTCTGAGTTATTATGTATCAGTAAAATAAAGTGACAAGACATTGCGCTTTTTAAAGAAACTTCAACTTCCCACATATTTTAGCAATATTATGAGTCACCACTAAACCACTTTTCAAATGCATCTCCAAATTGAATGAAGCAGATATTTGCAAGCCTCTTCAAGCGGATTCACCCTTTACTTTTCCAGGCAACCTCTTATATGACTAATGTGCAGGAAAATTCAAGTCCACAACATTGAGCTCTCAATTAGAGGCTATTTTAATTAGCTACAAACACTATATCCAAAGACTGTATCAGCAGCAACTGGCATGAATCAACACACAGTTTTTGAGGAAAACAAACAAAGAGAGCCCACACAAGAAAACCTCTGCTGGCCTTCATCCAAGCATACAAACTAAGGGACATTTCCATATCACTTTGAAGATTTCAGAGGATTGGTCAAAGCCAAACTAATTAGGGAAAGACTGGATCTTCTCATTTAAAAATGGAAACTAACTTTTTACTATACACTTACATGACAAGTGCAGTATAGAGACATGGACAACAAAATCACACTAATCTGAAAAAACAGGAAATACATTTTCCTTGGTCTGATACCTCAAAAACTAAGTAAGATGGGAGCCAATCAGCAAAGTTGTGAGAAAACTCAGAAGGGAAGGAGAAAATATAAAGTCTCATCCCTTTATCATCTCTCACTGCATCCAGAAAACAGAGGCAAGTACTCATCCTCCCCCATCGGCACATGCCAGTATCCTTTTTGCCAAGCTGTAACACCAGTACCTAGAGCTGAACACCACAGCACAAACATTACAAGGCAACATCAATATGTCACATGATTTATTTGTGGCTCCCTGCAGGTATTCCCAGATAACCAAGTGTCTTGCCAGCTGCTGAAATCTCAATACCAAGACCACAGACCTGCTTTAAACAAAGCATTGCTCCTGCTATTAGTTTATCCCACCCTGTTGATGAATGATGTCCTCTTGATTAATTTAAATAATTGCTCCATGTTACAACAGTGTCAGTAGATACACATTGATCATCTTTACATACCCTGGATTTCTGGTGTCATCAGTCTAGAAATGCAAGTGGAGAAACTGTGAAGAAAACAGAGTAGACATCCACCTGAGAAAAGGCTGGAGTAGCCAGGCATCGGTCCCTTGCTGGAAGGGAAGACACTTGTCAGGACACCAAGCGATCCTTATTTCTCCCTCAATCAACACAAAATTAGCAAGGAGCTTGTAAAGTTAACATAATTACCCACTGACCTTTGAACCTTATTACTACATACACACACACAGGTGCAATTGCATGGCTGTCATTAGTACCTTACTCCCTAACACAAAACAGGTGTGCTAGGCAAAATTAGGCAAAAATTCAACAGGAGTAGAAAGCAAGCAATGTTGCCAAGAGGAATAATTAGAATGCACTGCAGCAAGACATCTTATGTGCCTCCAGCATGGGCACTATCCCCTTCTTGAGGTATTCTGTAATGCCTGGCCAGGTGGGTTTCCTTGAGTCCTAACGTGACACTGTAAAAGGAGGAACTTTCCTTCCTTGTGGCATGTGTGTAATACTAGTTTTTGTCACTGAGAGTGCTGGCACATCTAGGACCTTCAGCAAGGACTGCAGCCTCCAAGTCCACACAACTGTACAAAGCCCTCAAGCTGTGCACAGATGACTTCCAGACAGGGAAATGGAATCATAAAATACCTCCTGGTACAGGAGCAGCACTGCTCCTATGCACCCTTGCCAAGGGCCACCACATCTCTCAGGACAGGAAGCATCAGTGGTGCTTACACAGTGTGCACCAACCCACTGAGCATGAGTAGAAAGCAATTTTTTTTTAATTAAAAAAATCAGGTTAGCTTTGGGAGCAACAGAATGCCAGTAAAAAATGCTACCTCCCTTTTTAAAAACACACGCTAAAAATTTATTTGTGATGGATTTTTCTTCTCATTTTTGAGTCCCCTTAGAAGTTAAACATTAGGTGAAATGCTATAGCTCTGTAGCATTTACATACAAAAAAAAAGAACAAGTTGACATTCCCAGTTCAGAAACAAATTTTCAGCTTCAGCTCAGAAACAGACACCTATGGATTTACTTAAACCAAGTTACTTCTGCAGAAGAGCACATGTCAAGTAGACTTCAGTCCAGGTAATTTTCTGTCTTCCTTTTCCTGACTGACTTCTAGTTTTACCAGATCATAATGGTAGCATTATTTCATATGCAAATTTCATCACCATAGAGAAGCATTTTTAAATGTTTGGGGTTTTTTTAAAGGCTGGATTATAACCTAGTTTCCATGCAGGTACACAGGTGAGACAAGGCCTGTCTGAGTGCTCCACAGAGCTTATGTCAGAGCCAAGAACACCTGTCATCCTTGTGCAACCAGCAAAACAGTTATAAATCCAGCTCTCCTTGCCCTTACCCTTTCCCTCTGTCCACCACCATCCCAAGGGGATGATTTCATGGCAGGCAGTTTCACCACCCTCAGCACCACACCAGTCCTGGGGACACCATCTAGGATGCTCATGAGGATCATGTTTGCTGGTCTTTAACCTATGGCTCTGGGCTTGCTGTCTCTTCTATGAAGATGACTTGTACCCAGCTGCAGATCTATGAAGAGACCCTTAAATGATGGCAGTGATGGAAAGCTACATGTTTACAGGGCGTATACCTCAGTATACCACATACACAAATTATCTCTCAAGCAGAAATTATCCCTCAAGCTCAAGCATGCATCATGGCAAAACATGCAGGGCTCACAGACACATGAATTCCTGTACTTCACACTCAGCCCAGTGAATTCTCATTTGGCATCTGGTGGGATTAGCTGTGCACTAGGATAGAAAAATAAATCCATAATTAAAAGTTATAAGAAGGTCCTGAGAGCTGAATAGCTTTTAAGAAAAGCATTAATGGTAACCAAAGAGCTGGGAAGGCAAGCAGCTGGAGCATCAGACACTGGAGGACTACTAAGTTGGCACTTCAGAATATCATCAGGGCATGGTGCTCACATCTTCTCCCTACTCCTGTAAGAAAAGGTTTTGTTTTTACCTCTAGAAGGAGAAATCACTTAATCACCATCTAACCTGATGTAAAGACAGCTGCTGTATAATGCAGCAAGCAGCGGGGGAGATGGGGATTGATCAAAACACAGTTTTACAGCAGAGTCACTCACAGACTGCTTTCCTTCAAAAGTGAACTTTCTAGATAAAAAAGGCTCTTTTGCAGGAGAGGACTAAGCCACTCAGAAAACTTACATATCTCACCCTCAAAGATCACCACAGTCCACTCCTGAAAAAGAAAATTTAAAATTTCCAAGTACTCGTGTTCCTTCTCAGCTTTGTATTGGGAAAAGCAAGGCATGTAATCATGTGTCAACAGCCAAAAATCTTGTGCAGTTCACACATTCAGTGAACTTTTACTCCTGTGAACTGTATGGAAAATTATAACAAAGTTGACTGTTTTGCTGGAAAAACAGATATATAACATGGCATGTCCGATAAGGTTTCAAAACTGGAAGCCTCATTTAGGATATTTTTCCCCAGTGGAGAGTCCCACAGTATCTGTGCCTAACATGAAAGCCCTGTGTCTGCAACTGTCATGGTTGAACCCCAGCTGGCAACCAAGCCCCACACAGCCACTCACTCACTCCCCTCAACAGAATGGGGGAGAGAATCAGTCAAAAGGGTAAAAGTGAGAAAACTCACATGTTGAGACAAAGGCAGTTTAACAGATCATGCAAGCAAAGCAAAACAAGGAATTCATTCACCACTTCCCACAGGCAGGGCTTTGGCCATGCCCAGGAAAGTAAGGCTCGTTACTCAGGACAACAAAAAGCCGTCACTCCAAACATCCCCCACTTCCTTCATATTCCCCCAGCTAAAGAGCATGCTGAGCATGACGCCATATGGTATGGAACATCCCTTGAGTCTGCTGGAGTCAGCTGTCCTGGCTGTGTCCCCTCCTAACTATTTGTGCACCCCCAGACTCCTCACTGGTGGGGTGGATGAGAAGTAGAAAATGCCTTGACACTCTGTAAGCCCTGCTCAGCACTGACTCAAATACCCCTGAATTATCAACCCTGTTTCCAGCACAAATCCCAAATATAGCCCTGTAACAGCTACTACAAAGAAAATTAACTCTACCCCAAGCAAAACCAGCACACCAAGGATAAAAACAAGGAACATCAGAATATTTACCTACATTTCACATTTCCTCATTGTTGGACATAATACAAGAGGTTAGACACCCTCTGGCAAAGCCTGCCTTCCTTATTCACCAACTAGCCTCCTTCCCTTAGTCGCACTGTTTAGATGGAACTATTATAAACCATAGGACTGCTTAAGGGCATCAGCACTGATCCCAAGAGTCAACTACCATGACTCTGTGGTTTGTTGTTTGTGGACTTTTGTTTGTGGGTTTTGGGGTTTTTTTTGTATCTGCAAAATCTAAGCATCTTAAAAGCTCCAGCCAAAGCATCAGATTATTGATACAGAGAGATATATGTATATACCACTTGATATGCCAAACCATATGTCAACAGGGAGGTCCTGAAGCATGTAAAGCTTGATCCAAAAATAATTCTTGGCAGAATGGTGGCCTGATTCTGCAACATATGATAATTTTCCTACATCCACATCCTATTCTCACACATGTGCATTTGTGTTATCTTCACCCCCCAATCACAATGCAACTCCCTACACCCACAAAAAAAAAGCCCAAACCCCCAAAACACGTTGCACAGCTGTCTCACTGTCACATCTGTTATTCAAGAAAGGTCTCATTGAATAAATGCCTGTTCAGAGGCTCTAAACAAATTTCATTTCTGAACACCCCTGTCTGCAGCCCAGCAGGCCATTTCACCAAGATAAGATCACACATTTAATCAAACGCTTCAAAAAAGAAATACACACCGAGTTTGCTTAATAACATCAAATAATAAAAGTGCAGCGCTGGCAGCATACTAATTTTTAGTGCTCTTTCTTCTTTGAGGGTTGTCTCAATAGTCAAGGTCAACCGTACATGGGATTTCTTCTAATTAGGGCTTCTGGTAATGGTTAGACCTGCTCACTCTCACCACTTAGCCATGGTTTTCTCTAAAGACATCTCTCTTTCATTTTAAATTAAATCATTGCAGCATCCCACCCAAGTGAGACAGACAAAACTGCATAACACTGCTAATTCAACAGACAACGTAAATGGAAGACAACAAAAACCACATCTTTGTGTTCAGCAAGGAATCACCCACACAAATGTCTATGGTATAAAAGGAAAAGCAATTTACAGGAAAAACCCCAAAGCATCATTATCTGTTTGGTCTTTTTTTTACAGCTCCTTCTGCAGCCCAGCAGAGACCTATTTGAGTCAGAAATTAGAAGCGGACTTGGCCCCCCTAGGTGAAAATACATTTTGCCATTTATTTTATTGTAGAAGTTAAGAGGATCCAGCTCAAAGAAAGAGCATTACATTACTACTACTGTAAAATACATCTGTATTACTACAGACCAGACTTTCACAGTATTCTTCACTAACTTGCCTATTACTCTGGCTATTAATATTTATTTATTTATGCATTTACGTAATCAGCTTTACCACAATGGCTACTGCTGAAATAAGCTTTGCCCCCAAATTACATGAACTTGGGAGAACCCTGGATCCTCGCTGTGCTCAAGCCTGCAGCTTGAAAAGGGTCAAACAAAAGCTGGCATCCTCACCCTTACAGCTTGGCTCACGGGTTGTGCTGGTCTGCCCTTCGCTTGCATAGGATGAGGGAGCGATCAAGCATAAAGGCATTGGAGAAGACAACCCCCCATCT
>JAOXXN010000471.1:16630254-16640908 GCA_026770055.1 Myrmophylax atrothorax | reverse complement strand
CAAACCTGAAGAAGACAAACAGTGAGGCTGCTCTCAGAGATATTCCCCACCGTATCCCATCCTCCCTGCCACAAACATCCCTGCAGACACAGTGGAGGTCCAGATTCTCCCCTGAATGAGAAAATTGCAACTTAGTTTAAGGCTTGCATAAACAGCCACTTGAGTCTACCGGCAAACATCTTTCTACATCTTTCAAACATCTTGTGTTTTACCCAAGGTCTCTGGCCCACTGCAGAGAGCTGCTGAAGTGGGCATATCCACATGCGCTTAGCGATGTGCCCTTGTGTTTCTCATCAAAACATGGACACTTGCACAGGTATAATTCCCTTGTCACCATGAAAATTGTCTACCTTGACTTCAGCAAGGCTTTCAACACTCTCTCTCACAACATCCTCATAGGCAAGCTCAGGGAAGTGTGGGCTGAACAAGCGGACAGTGATATGGATTGAGAATTTGCTGATATGGATTGAGAATTTGCTGATTCCAGAGGGCTGTAATCAGTGTCACAGGGTCCAGTTGGAGGCTTGTCACTAGGTGTCCCCCAACGCTCAGCGCTGGGTCCAGTATTGTTTAACTTACTCATCATGACTTGGATGAAGGGGCAGATGGCTCCTCAGAAAGTCCACTGATTGCCACAAGGTTGGGAGGACTGGTCGATACCCCAGAGGGCTGTGCAGCCCTTTGGAAGGACCTTGGCATGTTGGAGATGGGCAGAGAACTGTCTGAAATTCAACAAAGGCAAATACAGGGTCTTGCACCTAAGGAAGAATAATCCCATGCACCAGGACAGCCTGGGGGGCTGATCTGCTGGAAAGCAGTTCTGTAGAGGATTTGGGGGTCCTAGTGGACACCAAGCTGTCTGTGAGCAAGCTGTGTGTCCTTGTGGCCAGAAGGCCAATGGTATCCTGGGGTGCACTAGGAAGAGCACTGCCACCAAGTCAAGGGAGGAGGTAGGTGGTCCTACTGCTCTACTCAGCCCTAGTGAAGCCTTACCTGAAGTGCTGTGTCCAGTTCTGGGCTCCTCAGGATGAGAGACACAGAGCTCCTAGATCTGGTCAAGCAGATGGCAACAAAGATGATTAAGGGACTGGAGCACTTAGAGACGAAATTCTTTACGGTGAGGGTGGTGAGGCACTGAAACAGGTTGTACAGAGAAGCTGTGGATGTCCAAGCAGTGAGTGTTCAAGGCCAGGTTGGATGGGAAACTGAGCATCCTGGTCTAGTGGGAGGTGTCTGCCATGCCCATGGTAAACAGGTTGGAACTAGATGATCTTTAAGGTCCCTTCCAATCCAAACCAATCTATGATTCCATGATTCTATTTCTCTTACTAAGATACCATTGGCTGTGAAAGTTGGGCCTGTTCAGCCTTGAGAAGAGATGACTAAGATGGCACCTCATCAGTGTATACGAGTACCTGAAGGGAGAGTATTAAGAGGATGGAGCCAGGCTCTTCTCAGTGGTGCCAAGTAAAAGGACAAGAGGCAATTGGCAGAAACTGGTACACAGGAAGTTCCATCTGAACACGAAGAAGCACTTCTTTACTGTGCGGGTGACCAGGCACTGGAACAGATTGATCAGAGAGGGTGTGGAGTCTCCCTCACTGGAGATATTCAAGAACTGTCTGGATGCAATCCTGTGCCATGTGCTCTAGGATGACACTGCTTGAGCAGGGAGATTGGCCTAGATGATCCACTTGGTCCCTTCCAATCTTACCCATTCCATAATTTTAGCCTCCCTTCAGCAAACTGGCAATGTTGTACAGAAAAAGGCTCCCCACACCTGCAATCAAAATGCCTCACATAGACTTTAGAAAGAGTCATTGCAAATTGGTGACCTACTTAAGGAGATCTATAAAGTATATTACAATTGTAATTGTGGAGCCCTTGTCAAAAGGTCAAAAGTTATCACTCCATGCAGTACAATTGCTGTATTTCAAATATCTATCAGGATGAGTTTGACACAAGATACATATTGTTTTGGAGTCGTATCAAATAAAGCAGTGATTGTAACATTACTGTTGTTTAAAAAAAAATAGGGGGGAAAAAAGACACACAGCCATTCCACACATCTGCATCCATTAAAGATAATCCAAAATGACATCTTCTTGAAGAAGTCTGTGATGTGCAAATTGCAAGTGCAGTAGTCACATCATAATTTCCCTCAGAAGGAAGTGGGATATATACACCAAACTTTCAAACTATTAAAGCCCATGATTGCAATATCCAAAATCCACAGAAATGACATTTTAGATTAGACACACAGTTCCAGCGAGGTCAAGATGAAGCACAATGACCAATATAGAAATCTGCGGTATGCTAGAAATGAGAACGGCCGTTCTCTGGACACTCTGGATAAATCATCTACTACAGGATTATAGATCAGTTTTGTGTACCTCCAGACAGCCTTAACGTAAAAATCATTCAGTATACAGTTGCAAAGTCTCCTGTTACTGTGGGGAAAAAAAAGGAGGAGACAAAAAAAAAGCAAATAAAAAATGCAAAAGAACACGCAAATGAAAGTGGCAAATAAGAATTCACATTACAAGGCAGATATTTCTGGGTAAAAAAAAGGCAGCATACATCTTGCTGAAACAAAACCACCCAAACAACAAAATCCTACTCCCTTTGAAGTCAGTGGTGGGAATTTGCACCATTTCAAAATCACAATGTTTCAGTCAGAAACACACACACGCAAAGGCTGTGTGAAAGAAAAGGAGTCAACATGATCCTTGAAATTCTCCTCAACTGTCTCCATCAGTGAAACCTATTCAAAGGGACAGCTACAATGAGTGCTTTTTTTTTCTTTCCCCCAGCAGTTTTTGGGTCAGAAAAAAAACACAAAAAAAACCCCCAAAAAACAAAATTAAAAAATAAACCAAAATAAAAAAAATACAAATTTTTTAAAAAAGGGAAAAGGAGGGGAGGAAAAGAAACAAAAAATCCAGAGAGCTATTGAAAATCTCCTTACAGGGTCAGCTGTCACTGGAATGCATTTGAGTATTCAGGGTACCCACCCATGCAGAACATCAAAAACTGGGCTTGGGTCCCTCCCCTATTCTCACAGGCTTAAGCCAAGGCTTGGTTTGCAACACGGCGCTAATAGCAAGGCAGTGCGGTGCCTCTGCAGGGCTTGTAAACAGCGAGATCCACCAATCAAACAGAACAGTGGCGTTGCTTCTGCTGAAGGCTTCGCTTGTCTCCCGGTGTCCTCCAACACGACACATGGCGTTCGTTAAAAAAAAACAGTGGACACCTCGGCAGTTCCCAGGGCTGGGCCCTTTGGAGCTAAATTCCCCATCTAACCTAGATCTGCCCAAAGTTAGGTAGCATACATAACAATGTGCCCCCTACTCCTCGATTGAAGGAAAATGTTGACATCCCCAAGAAAGCTGCAAACAGCACTTCTGCAACACAGTGATGCTTCTCTTCTTCACTCTGAGGGCAATGAAAAAAAAATCTCATTAAGACAGGCTTGGGATCAGCAACTTCAGAATGGGAACAGCCTGCTACCACAAATAAGCAAGGACCAGCACTGCCTCAGCACATCTGAAAACATGGTTGTTTTAATTTGGTATTGCACTACTAACTAAGCAACTCAGTCAAAATTTTAAAAATGCAGGCCTGTGCACAAGTATTTACTTATTTTCCATCACTGCAGCTATCAAAAAACAGTCAGAAAATAAATAAGGAGTTTTTCCAGCAACAAAAGTAAAAAAACTAGAACCTTCCATGCATCAGCATTTCACAAACAAAACCTATGCTATGCACACATAAAGACATACAACTGCAGGTATATATGTTTTGGGTATGGGTGCAATTCTTAGATTTCACCTATACTCAAAATTCTTCTTCACTTTCTTGAGTTTGACAAAAAAATCAAAAAAACCTGTGACTGTTCCCCGAATCATGTTATTTACATGTCTATGGATAATAAAGGGATGAGCCAAAACTGCATTAGTCAGAATGTTCCTATCCTGAGAACCTTAAAAAGTGTCCATTCATGCAGTGGCCTCACCTCTGGAACTAGATTATTGGTTCCTGTGGCATAGGAAAGGGACTTACTGTAAAAAGTCACCTACAATGTGTGCAATGACTTACAAGCTAACTACTTGCCATTGGTAAAAAACCACTAAGAGTCTTATCCAAAAGTGCCAGGTTTAGACTAGACCTCTTCTTAGAAAAGTGCTGTGCAATGCTGGCACCTTTGTGCATGACTTTACAGTAGCGCAATTCATGACCAAATTTTAAGCACCACTTCTACAAAAGCACAGAGAGTCCTATTTCACTTCATTTTAACTTTGCATTGCTGTAAGAAAACATTCGTGTTGGTCTTTGTATTTATGACATTTTGCTCTAAGTTCTCGAAATACATAGCTCCATTCCAAAGTTCAAAATCAATGGCTTTACCTGATATAAATCAATGCAACTGCAATCAAATCAGTAAAGCTCTTACAATTAATAGTAGCAAAGCTATAATCCAACCTACTCAAAAGACTGTGCATAATACTTCAAAGCTGTTCTCTGACAGGTATGCACTGCAATGAATTGGGAGTTGTGCTACAGACCTCTGAAGCATTAGGTCTGCAGCCACTGAAATCATTCCTATGTAGTTACTTACATGTTGATCAACATGCTTTAAAAAAGTAATTTTAAAAAATCCTAGCAGTGTGAGACCATACACCAAAGGATGGTCTGTAACAGTTTATTACTCTTAGGCTTTTAAATGAAATATATAGCTTCATATTGCTTAACTAGGACAGCTGCCAAACTCTTCTTTTGCTTCCTTTCAGAATGGTATCTATTTCATGACCCTTGAAACTGAAAGCTGTCAAGTCTCAAACAAAAGTAACCTGATTTTAATTGTTGACTGTTTTCGGGAACACATTTTAGAAATGTACACAGATTTCAACCCTTTATCTTCAACAATTGCTTTGTTCAGCCTGAAATGCCACCTCTGGCAAAGATGTTACAAAACAGTTAGTAGAAACTTGATGCTGAAGCCAGGGAATGTTGTTGAAAAGGTACATCTGAGATCCTGGAGCTTCTTTTGAGAAGATACCACATTTGAGATTCTTGAGCATCTTCCCCTAACAGGGAAGCCAAAAGAAGTGCTCCACTGACTACACTGAGAACTCCATCACAGATGCAGCAATACCTTCCTCAGATGGGAGTGGGCCTGAGGAAGTAGAGATGAAAAGTTTAAAAAGAGAGAAAAAAAATTACAGAAAAAGGCCATTTAAAAACAGTGTAGTGCTCATGTCTCAGCCAGAGGAAAAGAGAGGTTCCAGGCAGGCTGGAAAAATCCCACACTGAGCACTGTTTAGTCAGTAAAACACTGGTCACTAACAATTGAAGTTTTCATTGCTGGAAAAGACTATCTACCTCCCTATAGTTACAGATGTTCAGTGCAATGACTGATAAAAACATCTGACTTTGAGGCAAAATCAGAAGGCTCTCGGAAAAGACTGTTGAAGAAAAAGCCATAGTATCAAGGTGTCCTTAGAGAAGTCATCTCAAAAATGAACGCTTAGCTCACAGCCAGGAGACACTTGGATTTCAGGCTGCACCGAGATTATCTAGTGAGGAATGTAAAGCAAGCATTACACTGCAGACCTGGAGGCCAAAAACAGGCAATGAGATAACATCTTAGATAGAATCACATTACAGATTTGAGTAGGAGGTGGTTTCCTTGCCATCAAAGTAGCCAGGAATTAAAAGTAGGCGCTTAAAAGCAAAGTTCTCCTTCTTCTATTTCATCAGCCTGCTCTGAGCACTTCCACTGCCAGTAGGCATCAGAATGAAATCAGGGAGTGCTAGAGCATCTCAGTGCCTACAGAAACAAGGACATATTCACACATCTCAAGTATGGATTACACACTCTGATATTAAGGGCTGGTGAGGATCATGACAAACATCTGGCAAGGCAGACGTGACCCCAGGAGATGATGCAGTAGGAGGCCAGCATGTAAGACCATCTTGCTGGGACAGGTATGCTCCTGCAAATACACCAGGGCACACTGAACTGTTGCAAATAGCACAATTTTTAGCTCTCCATCCTACTGACAACTGAAAGCACTGCCTGTAGACATAGCAGGGACTCAAGTGAGTATGTACACTCCAAATTTGGCAACATGGTGCATTTTTCATATTCACATCCCAGCAGGAGGGTATCTGTTGAATAAGAAAAGTGCCAGCAGGGAAGAACTGGGAGTTCAAATGAACTACAATAAACATCTCTCCAAAACATTAATGCTCACCAAGTGCATCCCACTCCAATAAGCAGCCCATCATCAAAAGTGGCAGGAAAAAACTTTATTTTGCAGGACTGTCTTCATGTCTCAGTATTGTCCCAAGCAATACATCAATATTGTGATGTCTAGCTCTCAGATATCACCACTCCAAAAAAATGAATTTTTGAGTTGTTCTTTCAAACCTCTTATGATGTGCAAGAATGCTCCAAGCAGTAAGAATTGTTATCAAAATCACTCTAATCACAGTGTTGGGCTGTTTCCACAACCACCAAGTAACATAATTATATTAGAAAAAAAATAAAAAAAGGAAAGAGAACTTATTTAAAGCATAGAAATCCTTGTGTCCATCCTCCAAGTTTTAGCTTCTCCCTGATCCATTCTTGCTCCCTGATTTCCATCTCTTCCATCAATCATTAACTCATCCTTTATATTGTGTCACGCATTAAATAGCTTCCCAGTCAATCTACACCAGTCCCAACACTATTAGTATTAAAATCTGTAGTAATAAATCACCCACTCCTAGGACTTCTCCATTTACAAAGACTTCACTCATGTGCATCTCATTTATTCATGTTGATGATGCATACACTCATGCTCTGAATCTGAGACCCCAGAAAGCACCATCAGGCCCTCCAACTGAGTGTTGCCCAAAGCTAAAGGTCATGCATATCCCTCTTTAGCCCTGTCCGATAATTCGGTCTACCTGCCTCTAAATCTTTATTTACTTATTTTTATAACAGCCCTGCAACGCTGGGGAGCATGCAGACACCCAGCTCACCAGTCAGCAGGCTGGATGCGTGTGCCTGCATCTTCACCTACAAACCTGCTTGCATTTCCCTCCAGCCAGCAAAGAGAACTGGCTTAATTTTCAAAACAGCAGGCAGAGCAATTTGTTTTCTGTTTCAGGAGGAAAAAGCCTTCTCGGCAATTAATGCTTGGATAGGCAAGCCGAGCACCTCCACCACATCAACTCCAACTGGGAGGGACGCTCCCCATGGCATCATCCCAACCTGTGGGATGCAAGGCAGAACAAACAAAGGAGGGGGATGGACCCGGCAAGCGCTCGGGGACGAATTTAAATTTCCTAGGCTGAGACATAAACTATTCATCTCTGGAGGGCACCGAGAAACTGAAACACCAGCTCCCATTTTTCTCACAAAAAACATCTGAGTGAGGACTCTGTATCCTTAAACTTAACAAATACAATTAAAATCTCACTGCCCCACAAAGCAGAACTCAGTGTTTTCAGTATCATCAATCTATACTGCCATTTATCTTGTTCTGAAATTAAATGTGAAATTAAACAGACCATCTCCTAACCACACCAGGAAGAAAAGGGAAAATGCATATTTATTCAGTGATAGAAATTATATGAAACTCACAGGTCAAGACTAGCTTTATAAAAACTTCAGTCCTTTTGGAAACAAACACACCAGAAATTTGTATCCACTTTATTTTTTGCTAGCAGGTAACAAGAAAACAATCACTTTATAGTAAACCAAGCCTAAATAAGGAAAAAGTACTCCTAAGGAGCAGGAACAGGAGCAGCCTCAGCCATAACAAGGGGACTGATTCCTGTTCCCACAGTGCAGTTGTTTTACCTTTAGGTAAAAATTACTGCTTTTTTAGGAAAAAAAAATACATGTTTACAGTGGAGCCTTAACCTGAACTTTAGTCTCCCAACATCGGAATGAGTGCACAGATTTTCACCCTTCCTGATCTGGTATTCTCAAGTGACCACTGCTGACTTTCTGACAGCAGCCCATTTTGACCTGCAACACCTGGTTTACCTTCACAAAAAAACCTCCATGAATGAGTTTTTGCTAATGAATACACAGTAGAAGCCTGTTCATACTGGGAACCCCTGGATATGATGATAAATGAGCTGTACAAAGCACATGCTACTACTCAATACCAAGCAGGCAGCATTGGCTGTGCTTTTAAGAGACAGCATTCCACAATGAAAATGGAATTTATTTCTTTTTAACTCCAGGGAGGACTTTTTTTTCAGCTTTGAAAATTTTGATCCTACACTCTGGAATAATCAGGGCTATAATACAGAAAGAAATTGCAACCAGCAGACTACCTATCTGCCTTATATCAAGAAACAGATGGCATTTTCACCCTTTTTCTTGCATCTCAGCCTCCCTCTAAGCAGCTGGCTGCCTGGAACCAGAACTGTGAGAGTGGAAATGGCAGTAACTCCTAATGAGCGATCTAAACAGGCAAGTAAATACAATAGACACGGGTTGTTTTGGCTAAAGCAATAATGAACGCTACAGTTGACAAGCAGACAATACACTGCTTTTGACCATAATACGAGTTGTTTTAACTACCGCAGAGAAGAATCTCATGCCTATCAGGAAAGGGAGAAAAAGAGAGCCTCCTTTCTTATCTCACCATCCCTCAAGCAAAACTAAACATCTGCCTGTCCACAGGGGAAAGGGTGCAGGGAAAAAACTCAGCTGAATGTATTGGGGGTCCACGCTGCTTCCATGGACAACTCTGGACACAAGGCTGCTGATCAAACTCAGTCCTTGAAGGCAATCCCCCAAATACCCAGAGCCCATCTCTGGGGCACTGTACCTACATCTTCATTAGCAATAACGGGCTCGACGTAGGCTCGGTCGACTGGGGAACATGAACGGGTTGCTCTCTGGCTGATGGCAGGGAGCAACCATCAGCTTTACAAACGTATTTCCAAGTTATGCAGTGTAAAGATGATTGCAAGGGGAACACAAATAAATAATTAAGCAAGCAAATAAACAACAAAAAGGCATAAAACCCGCAATTTTCTTCCTCGAGACATACATATCGGCCCTTGCTCAAAAATCCCTCTGGCGAACGCCAGTCCTATACTGTTAGAGCCGACAAACGCAACCTCACAGGCAGGAGGTGGGAAGCCCTGCACATCCCTACCTACACCGTACGTTTCGCTCTCTTGCTGCACGGGAAGGCGAAGCTTGCGCCTACCTGTAACCTGGGGCCGCTGGGCGGGATGCAGACCTCTACCCCATCACCTCATACTCATACCAACGCACAGGCGACCCCCAACACACACCTCCAATTCGGAAACATCCCCCCTCCCATGCTCTCTGATATCCAGGAAAACGACTGCTTCTCGAGGCACCCTTTAGGAATTAAATAGAAACGTAGATACACGAATGGGTGGGCATGAGGATGGGGCGGGGGGGACATAATGAAACTCAGGAATTTCTCAGTGTAACACCAGCAAACCCACCGGTCCAACGTGGTGTCTCACAGAAAAAGAGAAGAGAGAGAAGGAACGAAACCTGCAAGATCCCTTCGATCTTCTCCCTGCCTCTGACACCCTAGTCGTCCACGATCAAACCAGGCTGAAGCCTGCAAGGCATTTCCCAACAAGATGCTCACCCCTCGTCTCCACTGTCGTCCCCCCCGTAGCATGCAGACCCAGAGAGATGCTCTTCCGCTACCTGGAGGATCCAGCCCCCCTGAAGGCAAACTATCCTCATTATGGAGTAATTCAATCCAAGCTGCGCCCAGGGCGGCCGGCACCCTGCAGCCCAACGCAACCGGGCAAGCGTGCAACTAAGGGCCAGGCAAGGGGTGGTGAGCATCCATCAGCTGGGTGGTTAGTTACCTTTAGTCACCTCCGGCTCCTGAGATGCAAGTCCCCATCAGATCCTCAACAACCTGCAGCAAGGAGCTGCTGCCACAATCCAGCCATTAAAACCAGCGGTGGGAGTAGGAAGCAGACCTGGCCACAGTACCAAACCCCCCAGCCAGGAGGAGAAGGGAGGGATGAGAAGCACGGAACGTCCCTCAAGGAAAAAAAAAAATTAAAAAAAAAAAAAAAACAGAAAAAAAGAGAAAAAGAAAAAATAGAGAGAAGTATAAGTCCCTCCTTTTCTGCCGTGTTCTTCTGCTACACAAGCTTCCTCCCGGAGGACGAGGGTGTGTGGGGATGGGGGAGGCGATCGCTCCCTCCTCTTCCTCGCGATCGCCGACACCTCTGGACGAAAGCCCCGCTCCGATTTACCTCCTCCAGGTGGACAACTTCAGAGCAAGCTGATGTCTCCAGAGCCGGCACCACCGGCCAGGCGATTCGGATGCGGCAGAGTCATTGCCTGTGCTGCTGCTGCTGCTGCTGCTGCCGCCTCTGCTGCTGCTGCTGCTGGGGAAGAACAGCCGCTGCCGAGGAGACCACCAAAAAAAAAAAAAAAAAGGAGAGAAATCTTCCACCATCCCCCTTTCTCTCTTTCCCCTCCAGCACCAGCCGCTCTTCGCATCCGCTCCCCTGCCCGCGGCCCCTCGCTCCGCCGGGGCTGGGGGACACAAAGGCGCCCGCGCGGAGGGAGGCGGGTGGTCCTCAGCGCCCCGCGCTCCGCCGACACCCCGGATCCTTCCTCCTCCTCCTCCTC
>JAOXXN010000471.1:16611724-16628544 GCA_026770055.1 Myrmophylax atrothorax | reverse complement strand
GAAAAGAAAAGAAAAGAAAAGAAAAGAAAAGAAAAGAAAAGAAAAGAAAAGAAAAGAAAAGAAAAGAGAAAAGAAAAAAGAGAAAACTGCAGCCCAATGGAAGATCCACTCAATTTGTTATCCTGCTCAGCTTTTTCCTTAACAAACTCATAAGAAGCTTTGATGATGGAGACTTTGCAAAACCATCCTTTTCAATGGGATAAAGGAGTTAATTAATCTTGTTTGTTAACTGAGACCATGTATCAGCAAGATGCTCACACATGTTCCTAGCTGAGTTGCTGGTTAGACAGGCACAGAAATGTGTATTTAAGGTTAAGAACTATTCTGGATGCATTGATATGCTGTGGAAAACTAGTACTGATAAACATAAATGCTGTTTTCCTAATAATAAATTCAGGGCCCATCTCACTGACATGGCAAAAATAAATGAAGAATGTCAACTGTAGTCAGGGAAGCAAAATCTAAAAGTTTTAATAGATCTCTCTCAACTCTTTCCATTTCCAGTACATCTCTGCAAAGTCATGTTAGAGAACACCTGTCCTTTCCCGCGTGGCTTCAGAATACCCCAAAAGTCCAAGTAAGTGGTGCACATTCTTCTACAAATGTTTACATGAAGAATAATTAGATTTTTAAAGCAATTAAAAATCCGTTGTGCTTTGGGCCTCACATTTGGCTCACCAAAATTGTTGCGCCCAGTGGGAACAGCCCTCAGAGAATCCATTGCTCCATTCTTGGAAAGATCCTTTTTCGTAACAGCTTTTTTTCCAGAGTTGGCATGGAGGACAAAAAAAACCCAAAAAAACAACAAAACCCAAACCAACAAAAGAAACCGTCTAACCTTCCAGTCTTTAATACTACTTCGTTTGGGATGCTCAGAGGTAGGAGATTCTCCAACATAAGATTACCACTCTGATGATATTCACCCCACATGTTCTGGAAATGAAGCAAAGCCCTAGAAGTTGAAATCAGATTTCCTGCATATCTTTAAGCTCTGTTTTAATGCAGAGGTGAGAATGAAATCAATGTTTAGTCAGTGAGTAGAAGACAAAAAAACACTAGGCTGGAAGTGTGGTGGGGGTATTTTTTTTCCTCTCATACCATTACATATAATGAAGATGGAAAAAACTCCACTAAATTGTGGGGGTAGGCAAGGAAGAGCTTCAGATGTTGCACTATTGATGCTCTTTAAAATCGTGTCTCAGGCATAACACTCTGAGTCAGCCCAGAAAAACTCAGACACAGAATAGTTGCAATAGGTTGTGCAGTTGTCTCTAGAGGCAACAGCAAGATTATTCCCCAAAGGATATTTTCTCAATACTTTGTCCAGCAAAACTTGAAAGCTGCCCAGGGATAAGGTTTCCACCAACTCCCTTGAGTGATTACTCCCCAGCCTCACATATCTCAGAGTTCGGAAGATTTTCCTGCTGTTCAGCCTACATTTTTGCATTTCTTAATATCATACTATTACTTGTGGTTATGGCCCAAATTAATCAAAGTACTTCAATGCATGCTTAAATTTAGGTATGTGCCTAAGCTCCATTGAAATCACGTACATTGGTGTTTCGCAGGGCTGATGGATCTGCACCTGTGTTTTAGTACTGTGCTGAACTGGGACCATGCATCACGCAAAATAATTTTCCTTTTCTTACATATTTTTAAGCCATTATCCTTCCCTTGCTTAATTATTGATTAGATAAGCTATATATTTAAGCTACTTAATCTCTTCTTGTGTATCAGTCTTTCCAAGAGTCTGATAATTTTTCTTCTTTGGATCTAAATTCCCTCAAATTCTTTCCTGTTTTGTAAGGATGTGTAATGAGGTATTGCAATTTAATGCCATATCCCAGGTGTGATTACATAAAGAGCAGTTATTCTGTGCAGTCAGAGGATATAACTTACCTTCACCAGCAACGCCAAAGTGCATTGATTTGTTGTGCTGCTCTATCATTTTGTAAGACTCTATAATCTACTCCTATTCTTTTCCATATCCATCACCCTGGCATTCAGGTATTTTTATTTGAAGAGGCAGACAGCCCTTTAGGCCTTGAAATTCAGTGTGGTGTTTTACACCAGAAAACCTGTAACAACCAAATTGCAACCTTTTCTCCCATGAAAAAAAAATCACCATTTTAAGTTGTATTATTTGAATGTGTTCACCCAGGATTTTGGGTTCCCAATGAATTTTTTTCAGGAAGATTTGTCACACATACCACCTTGGCATTGTAGTGTCTGCATTCTTTGTTGCTCATTATTCCATTATCCCCCAGGTAGAAGTGGAGCTTTAATGATCATTTCATTATTTTATGATGGTTTAAAATTAGGTTCAGTGAATTGTAATTGACTCTGATTCTGAGTCTTTTCTGTTTTTTCTGTTTCCTTCTTTTTTCTGAGGTTCTGTGCCCTAGTTGCTTTCTGTCTTTCAGATTTCCATGAACTTCCATAAACAACTATCACTGAGCCATTACATTCTGTAATGAATTACCTTATTCTCAGAGATGCATGTCATCTGGACCAGTTCATTGGTACACTTTTATGCTTTTCAGGCTTGTTGCCAGCTTTGCATACAATGAAGAGTTTTCTTTACTTCATGATCAAATATTGTGTGGCTTGTTTGGTTTTCACCTTTTCTTCCCACTGTGAAGTATTGTCATGACAAAAATACATGAACTGTAAAAAACAAATGTTATGGTGTGATACAAAAAAACATCACAGGCTTCCTGCTAGAGATCCAGCAAAACTCAACTCATCTCTAACAAACACGTATTTCCAGCATAAAATCCCCACAACATGAGCTCAATGATTTAACAACTAATGATAGGTAGATAGTAACACTGAATTAGACCCTTACAGACTCCATATTCTGTGTTTTCTTCTTCCTTATTCTCATCTCCTCTGCAGCCCTGGTTTAGGAACGTGCTCTGAGATCCCTCCCTTACAGGGAAGCACCTCATGTGTTTGCATGCTGAACTTTCCCACAGTCAGTTTTAGGAATGAACCTCAGTGAGATTGCATGCACTTGGCTCAAGCAAAATTGCATAATAAGGAGTAGTTCATGAGCAGAAATCAGGGCCAAGGTTCACACTTTGACTTTTGTAGTCTCTTCCTTCTAATATATTCCTTAATCTTCATATTGACACCATTTTTCTAAGTATGAGAATAACCTCAAAAAACCTAACAAAAGATAACAAATAATAATTTAATTTTGAAAACACTGTTCATCAAACAAACATTTTCCCCTTTATCTAAGGGACAGTGTAAGCCATAGCACACTGGTCAGCTATAGTAGGTTTGCAGCAGTTTGGAACCATCAGAGTACCATGAAGGAGAGAAAGTGTCATGGGGCAACTGGTCCCTAACTTGCAGCTGACATATTTCCTTGCAGCCTGTTTATGCCCAATGCCTTGTGCAGCAGATGATGAGTTTTCAGTCTCTCAATAACAGTGTGCTGGTTTTTACTGGGGTAGTTAGTTTTCTTCACAGTGGCTGGCATGGGGCGGTGTTTTGGATTTGTGCTAAACACAGTGATGATAATCTAGAGTTTTTGGTTTTTTTATTGCTGAGCAGGGCTTACATAGAGCCAAGGCCTTTTCTGCTTTCCATACTGCCACAATTATGAGAAGGCTGAGAGTGCCTGGGAAGTTGGGAGGAGACAGACGGGACAGGTGACCAAAACTGACCAAAGGGGTATTCCAGACCATGTGACATCATGTTCAGTATATAAAGTGAGGGAAAGAAGGAGGAGATGTTCAGAGTGATGGCGTTTGTCTTCCCAATTATCTGTTACATTTGATGAGGCTCTGCTCTCCTGGAGATGGCTGAACACCTGCCTGTCCATGGGAAGCAGTGAATTAATTCCTGATTTTTCTTTGCTTGAGTGCACTGCTTTTGTTTTTCCTATTAAACAGTCTCTATCCCAACCCATGAGTTTTCTAGCTTCTACTGTTCCAATTCTCTCCACAGTCCTACTGGTGGGGAATCAGCAAGAGGCGGCGTGGGACTTGGTTGCTGGCTGGAGTTAAACCATGACAAGCAGAAATATGCCTGATTCTCTTTGGTACTGCAACTCTTTTGGTAGGCATCAGTACTGTTTCAATGCTTCCTGAAGCACAGGCAGCAGGGACATGGGAAGACTTCCTGGCATAGATGCTCACCGTGGGGTGTTACCCGGAAAAGTGTAGTATTTAGTTGTCATAGTTTCAAAATCTTTCACAGAATTTTTTTCTCTCCCTTACCAACACAGATGTTTGGGAGCTGACGCGCAACCTCCGACTACACGCTCCTACAACCAGCTAACAAAAGGATGCCTGATAGCTTTGCATTCCAGCCTAATGGCTGGAGAGGATTGAGGGAGGTGACGCAGGGGCGAGGAGGGAAAGGGTGTTTTTCGGAGATTTTGCCATGCTTCCCTCTTCCGGCTGCTGTGGGTGCCAGCCACCGTTTGCTGGGCTGGTGGAAGCACTTGGAGGAAGCTTCCCTGGTTCGGTCCCCTAACTGCGCGCTCTGTGCCGTTCTTCAGAGAGAGAGCAGTCACCGCTACCTGGATTTGCTGCAGACTCCTTGAGGGCCGACACCACCTGCAGAGATGCTGCTAACCCCCTACCCCCACACCGCATTTGGACAAAGGATAGTAGGAGAGGGTCTTTACACTGCCCACGGGAAAGGTTTTATCACGTCCTTGTGGCTGCCATTCGCTCATGAGTTTTTCAGAGCCAGCACCTGTCCCTGCCCCCGCCTTTGCCGCGCTGGAGCCCGTGAGTGACTTTTGCGGCTGCTGCTTCCCGAGGCGTGGCATCCCCTCCCACTGTATGTAAACATAACTGCACCAAGGGGGCAGAGATAGGACTTGATATGCTTGAAAGTTTTTGGTTACAGTGTTGCTGTTTGTTCTGTTGTGTTTGGGGTGGGGCTTTTTTGGTTATATATACATTTATTTATTTGTAGTCAAGAGCTGTTATCCTTTTCTATACATTTTCTGATTACATTCTCTTAAAGTCAGAGTTTGTGGTGTCTTTGGGAAGAGGGCCCCTTCCTAGTCCAGATAGACATCTTAGATTTCTTTGAAACTGAGACATTAAACTGCGAAGGCTGTGCAAAACCATTGTGGAAGACTGGTGGTGACTGATTGACTGATGGCTTAGATGTGGATTGCAAAATGGGCCTGCATAAGAGCTATCTGAACTGTTGACTTGAATCTGTCTGTAGTTGAGGTAATAACACAATTAGACACAAAAATCATTAATAATTTAGCTTAATTGAAACCTAACAATACAGACTTCCTGTACAATTTCAAGTTATTTCAACTGTTTAGAAATCATGACCTGTCTCTGTTGTTCCAGTACTTATGTATTATAGAAGCATATAAAATCTGTCACTAGAATTTCACTTTAAAGAACTTGTGTTGCTTTTTTTTTTCTGATTAATTTGAACTTGTGAATTCTCAGAGCTAACTCTGGTTATATTTTCAAATAGAGGCTGAAGCCTCTTTTTGTGTGTGGATAAATTAGGCTGGAAGATGTAACTAGCTGTAGTAAAGCAGGGGGGCCTTTGATCTAGAAGCCACGTTAAAGCAGATGGGTGTACTGAGCATGCTTCAGCCAGGCTAAATAGGACGAGCAATTAAATGTCCCTCCACGTAGTTATTGCTGAAATATAGGAAGCAGATAAAATAAGCTGTGCCATCAGAGAGGTTTCCCTGGGATTGACAGCAGATTTGCAATCAAAGGGGTTGGTTGCGGCTGGTGGTAAAAGTCAGAAAAGCCAAGGGAAACCAGGAGAAAACAAATGAACAGCAAAAGCAATAACTTGGTTGAGAAGGAGAAGAAACAGAATGATTTTTAGGACCAAAGAGGTGGACAGTAATTTCTGGGCTGCGTGTTGATTTACTCTTGTAATATTCAGGAAAATAAGATGTTCTTTGCAACAGACAGCACAACTCCACATGGATGCTTGGTGCCTGTATTTCTTAGGAAATCATTGTATTGACCTTAATCTGTAGGGGCCTTTGAAGCCATATGTTGCGTGCTGCACCTTACAATGACTCCAGCAATCAGGATCATGGAGCCTTTACACACTACAAGAAACCAACATCTCCCATGAGAGGGAGTGGGAAATCCACCACTGTCATCCCCTGCAGCATTAGCATGCAGGATGAATTATGCTGATGTCCAGAAGGTAAGGTTCCAGCTCACATTGCTTGCTGGGCTTGAGAGCAATTTGAGTTACTGGGAGAAATATTGTATTGTCCCTCAGGGACTGCTGGGCACGGTGCTTTTGCAGTACTCTTAACCATCTCTCCTGTAATGCTCATAACATCTGCAACCACTTATCTCACCTATCTACTGGCAAGAAGTATTGAGAGAAAAAAACAAGGGAAAATACTCTTTTGTTGCAACACTGTGGGAGGATTTAAAGCCATTTGTGAAACAAAAGTAGGATATGATCACAACTAAGAAACTGCTGCTCTCCAAGGGCTTTAACTGCCATGGTATGAATTAAGTGTTCATGGTATTAATGAAACAATTCTAAACTGAATAAGAAATTAACTTTCTTACTTGAGGTTACACTGCAATGGTAAAGTGATCCTAATTATTTTTAAGACTAAGTGCTATTGTTAGGTTGATAGGTAAATCTGGTTCCAAAAAAGAAAGAAATCAATAATACAAAGACAAATTTTGAAGATTTCAAATAATAAAACCAAGTAGAGTGGTTTGGTTGTATCAAATACAAAAGAAAATCCCTTCAGTGAAACATGCATAAGGTTAAGTCTAGAGTGAATACCTCATGCATACAATTCAATGAGTAAAAAACATAAATCAAATAAGGCTGGTCCAAACATAGACAAAGGGATTATACCAAAAATCAGGACTTTAAGAAATGGATTGCTGTGAAGAGACATGCAGCTGATCTTTTTAGTCTTCGACATGACCTTTCTGCCTCCTGAGCTCCATTTCAGAAATCAGTAGAATGATTTTTTATTAAGTTCAGTTTTCTTCTAACTCATATCAGCAGTCACTGAAATAATGGCTTTTTTACCCCCTACTGTACAGTTGATTGGCACATCCTTGTTTCACACATTCATTTTATAAATCTTTTAATGCTTTCTCTGACTGGGTCACAGGAAAATGATCCAAGACAAATGGGAGATCTAATCTTCACATAGTTAGCGTAGCTGAAGAGAAAGCAAACAAAACACCAAAATGTACCAGCAGAGGCATGGAACAACTCAGAAGAGATGATTGAAATGCAGAAAGGTGCAGTGCACTCACACCTCAGGGCTGTGTGAAATGCTGAGTGGCCCATTACCAAGGTACTGATACGGTAACAGTGCGAAATGGGCAACAGTGCTGGGTAGTCTTGAATGTTCCTAAGTTTGGTTATAGATGTACCAAATTAGTTTTGTGCTTATTAGGGCTGTAGAAGAAAGGGACTGAGAAAGGCTGCTGAGAAAGGCAAGGAGGAGCAAGCAAGATATACCTAATGTCTTTCAGGAAGGATAACAGGATGGACTATAAAATGTTACCAACCAGCACATAAGAAAAGGGGGTCAGGGACCTCACCTATTCAGCCAAATGGAAATCTGACAGCAATCAATATCTGGAGCAGATTTCAAAAGAGGTTTTCAGGTGCATAATCTCAACAGAGGCCACTGGGAATTGTGCTCCTAAATCCCTTACACACTAATCCATACTTTTGCATGGCTAAAAAAAAATAACAAACAGGTGGCAAAGATTGTAGGTAGCCTGACATTAGCATGGATAAAACTTGTAGTGGTGGCATCTCTTGAAGCTTGGACCAATCACTTGGTAGCTGTGGCTGAGCAGGAGTTTATTATTCATAACTCTAAAATCTACCCTATCTCATTTCATTGTCTAAGCTGTACAATCAATAATTCAAGTATGCATTTTAAGAAGATTTCCAAATTAACCCAGACACCCTAATGTATAGGACATACCACACCAATTAGTATACACAACAGCTTCTCAGCAAGCCAAGATGAGAGCAGCATAGTGATTTGGAGAATATGAATATTATTACACTGAAGACTGCTTTGAGTAGTTGGTAGGGAGTAAGGTTCAAGCAGAGGAATTGCTTTTCAGATGTGACTCTCAGTATATTTTGGAGATCTGTATCCAACACCAGGCCCCTGTGAATTGACTGGCAAATTGATGTGTCCTGTATCAGGCTCTTTCAAGGGACACAGTTAAACACCTAAACACCATTAACAATGATAGAATTTAAGTCTGATTTTCCAACCAAACTGCTACGGTAATTTTGCTTTCATTCATCTTTTGTGCTCTTTGGTACTCAACATTGTGGAGAATTGCAGTCTATGAGGACACTTGTGGAAGGAACCAAATGATGTAGCAACTTCCTCTTTCAGCACTCAACCACTGAGTCACACGTAAGTTGGAGATGGTGTCACTTCTGATGTCAAAGCGAAACCAGGCAGTTGCCAGCAGGTTCTTACCTCTTTGGAGCACAGTTGCTTGTGCAAACTGAAAACCAAAAAGATGGGCTTTCTTTAGAAAATAATGTGCCATTGGACTCAGTCTTCAGGTAACTTCAGTTGATATATCTGCAGTGGTTTGAGCTCAGAACACCTATATGCACATAGCATCCAGCTACTTGTGTTATCCAGCACATCCTTTTCCTCAGGTACATATTGCTCAGTTTCAACTTGCTCAAATGATCTATGCAGGTAGTACAGCTGTTTTTCTCCAGTGTTGCTTACCTGGTGCCACATGCATGTTTGTGAGAGTTTCTGGGCACTATACAGCCTGGATGTGGCCGTGAAGAGTGTCATCAAATATGATGCAAACAGCAAAAGACCTACTTTGTGATGGTCGATCCAAGATGCCCATCATAAATTTAAATCTGGGTTATAAGTTACTTGCTTTCTGTTTTTTGCAACTCTGACATAGAATAGCCTTTTTAAACAGGGCCCATAAATCTCCTTGTAGTTTATGTCTACTTGCACATTGAAGATTGTAAGCTTTTGTGGGCAAAGAGGGGAGGAATCATCTTTACCTGTGAAATTTGTGATCAGTCTAAGGGAAGTATAACACCACTGGCCCCCACAATGCTCTGTTCCAAGTCAAAATATGACTTCACTGTGATGTATGCATTTTTATTCCTTTTGGGGTTTTTGTTTTGTCTTTTTTTTTGTTGTCATTGATAGTGGATTTTTATTGGTTTTTATTATTTTAGTTTGTAGGGATTTTTGTTTGGTTTTGTTTGGTTTCCCCGTTTTTATTTATGTTTATTTATTTTGATTAATTTCAGTGATTGCCTTGTTGTCGCTATTAAATACGAGCTGTTCACACTTGTGCTTTTCTGTATTAAAGGTCTTGAACTAAGGATTTCTGCTAGGACTGCTGACCTTATTGATGAGCTAGTTGAGGTGTTATTCTTTTTTCTTTTAATCTGGAAAGTGGCTGTCCTCTAGCTTGGAGGGTTCAAATCACTAGTACTGCCTGCTCCTTGATATCCTTCCAAGGACTGACATACAGGTGGATATGCTGTTGGTTGGCTCTGTGACCCAACATCTGCAGACTGCTGGCTTTTCTTTTTTTGACTTTGCACATTCCACTCTTACAAATCCCTGGGTCTCATTTACACCTTTGAAAAAAAGCATGTTTACTTTAACATGTGGATTGAAAGGGAAAGCTCTTCTCTAAAGAAATAAAATTAACATTTTATTCAGGGAGGTCAGTAAGATATTACCCTCCCAGTGGGGACCCTCATTTGCCTCTGGCAGCCCAGGCCAGTGTATCCCAGCCCCTGAAGAGCCTGAAGCACAATAATCTTCTCAGGCTGCAGAGCGGACCCTGCACATAGAAGTAGAAACTGGAGGGAATGGAGTGGGTGAGGCAGAAATGTGCATTTCAGCTCTTCAGGCCATATCTGTATGTAGCCAGCCTTCATGCATAGCTTTCATGTACAAAGAATATTGGGCAAGAAGAGGCCACCTGCTTCATCAAGTTGGATCTCTTTCTGTTACAGACAGATAAATCTCAATGTTCATCAAAGCTAGCCAGGTTTTTATCTGCAGTATATAAATGCTAATCACAGGTATGTATTTGTATAAATCTGTTAGAAATAACTACATGGAACTATTACTGCTGCTGTTGCATTTGTTTTTCTGCTCTGCCATCCAGGTTCAAATCCAATTCAAATCCAGCTACTAGTTTTGCATGCTATTATCATGTTTTATACTTGTTTTTGGGAAGGTGCATGTTTTATATTTCTAATGCACACAATACTGTATTGGTTTTCCTAATAAATTTTTATGTAATTACAATTATACTTTCTGTGTCATTGCTGGTCATGTATTTGTCTTCTCCTGCATTCTCAGTCTGGCATTCTCATGAAGCAGTATCCACGATAATACAGTCTCCTTCCTTCCTTTCTATGGCCACCATGCTGGATCTGCTAGCATATAACTTATGGTCATTAAGAACCAAAAAAAAAAACCTCAAAGGGATTTCTATGCATTAATATTTCTCAGTTGGACAGATTGCAACATATTCCATATTAATATGCTATTGTGTTGAAGCTACTTCTATTCTGTGGCTTTTGCAGAAAGCATGATGTATAATTTGGCAGCCTTTTAGGCTGTACCTTTTAAAAAATTCTAGCTGTATTGTTATGAACATAAACAGAACTGCTAATAGTCTCCAAAAGCTGACTGCAATTCCTATGCTCTGTACTTTCTTCCCTTTATCTTCATTTTTTCATAGCCTGTTCCAAGAGCCCATTCCTTTGCAGCCACAATTAAGCTCTCAGTTTGTCTTTCCTGTCCTTCTCCGAGAGCAATTATGATTATCATGTCTATTTTTTTAGCTGCTGAAGCTGTCAATCCACAGTGCTTCCCAAGAGCCATGTTCAGGTTCACAGAAGCAGGAAGTGAGCACAGAGGAAAGTCCCAGAAGTTGGTCATCATTTTAAAGATAAGGTCTGATCAGGGAGACACGGCTGCTTAGTTTCAGAAGATTTAAAAGCAGCATATGGTTCATGTTCTGGATATAAACAGCTTACAAACACACCCCCTATCACCACACATGTGCTCCAGCTGTCCGCCTAAGCACGTATCTAGGGAGGAGTAGGAACAGCATGAGCACTCATGGTATTTTTCCCCAAGTACTCTCCCACCCGTTTTAATTTCGGGGTCTTTCTCAATTACATGTAATTTTTTTTACCCCACATTTAATGCCTTCTGGATTTCTGCTGGACAATCTGATGCTGTTTCTCCTTGAGGCCATGCCGATGTTGAGCACCCATAAAAGCAGCCCTGGCAAAGGCTCAGTGAGGTTGCAGCCCACCATCCCCGTGGGTTTCTTCCGCATCTGGCTCCTTCTAGCACTGTGACTCCCAGAATGTGACATCTCCTCTCAATCAAGTGTGACCCATACCAGGAGTCATAGCCAGCTTGCTCATTTATCAAGGGGAAACTGCCACATAGCTTTTGTCATCTTTGTCACTGTCCTCTGAATTTTTAATCGTATTTTGCTTGCAGGTGAAGGGACCAGAGTAGCACATGGTGTTCGAAATGGGAACAAATTATGATTTTGTACTGGGGTTTAACAGTATTTTCTGTTTGTTCATTCTCTATCTGCTGCCTAAAACAACCTACAATTCAGTATTTTCAAGGACTAAACTGTTGTTCTTGTGGTCGTGCTCCTGACAGTTGCAGCCAGCTCAGAGCTCACGTTGTTTACTTGAGCCTTGGATTGCTTTTTCCAATGTGCATCACCTTACATCTGTTTTCACCGGGTTTTGCCTGCCATTTTATTACCCAGCCTCTCCATCTTCAAAAACAATTTGGTAAATCCTTAGTCAGCCCTTGTTTTCACTAGTCTGGCCAACTTTTTTGTTATAATTGAACCTTTTCATTTTGAGAATTGCTCCTTTTTCACACTGTTTATAAACATGTTGTACAGCACAGCTCCAACACACAGTTTTTAGGAACTCCATCAGTATGCTCCATCCACATCAGGAACAGCCTTTAATTCCTACTGCTTGCTTTCTGTCTTCAACTGGCAACATATTCAGGCATCTCCCCTTGGTAGAGCAATTTTTTCCGGCTAAATTGATCCATCATTCCCATTTGTCCCCAATCTCCTTTAAAGTATCAGAAGAGTCATCTCCTCCTCTATGCTTGCCTCAGTAGGACAACCAAATGGCAGAAGTACCAAAACCAACAGTGTGATATGAATTTTGTAATCAAAATAAACACAGCACCATTGCATTGTCACATAAATGATTGCTCTGCTACCGAGAAATATTTCCCTATTGTCTAAGAACAATTAACTACACAAAGTTTACAGTACTGGAAGGCAGTCGCTTACTGACAATGCAGAACAATTTGCAGATGAGGTTGATTGCACTGGTAGGGTTTAACTGAAAAATAAAACAGAGATACACATTGATTGAAGCTATCTAAATAAAACATGAATGGCTTCTAATGAAAACAGCAGGCAAAACAGCAGTTTGAGGCCTCAGCAGCAACACTTTTCTCAGTATGGGATGTGGGACAGCCAGAGCAAATAAGGTTCTTTGAGTCATTTTCTAATTTACCACCTTAAGGTACATAATATCAAGTCTACAGATTTATGAAAATACCTTTAATATTATTCACCCCCCCACCTCTAAATTTTTTGAGCAGCAATTTTACAGATTTTTAGAAGAACCGGTAGCATAATCCATGGGGTGGCTTACAGAGGATCATGAGCTGCTGTAGGTAATGTCAGAAAAGCTGCTGCCTCTCTGCACCTCACCACGCAGCATCAAAAATCACTTTTTGCTCTCTCAGCCACTCTCCTTAACAAGAAGGTGCTCATCAGCTGGGGAAAACAGGTCCATGCTTCCTTCAGTCTCCAGTGGTGTTTCCACTGACTTCTGTGGAACTGCTCTGATTGTGAGGCTGGTGATTGATGGAAAATTAATCTGAGACGTGCCCGTGGTTCTTCTGAAGTATGTATGGAATATTTTTATTCATTTGATGTAGCGATTTTGTATTTGACACCCATGCACCTCTTTTCCTCTGTATTACTTCCCTTGTTTGACACTGGCATGCAGAGTTCCTTCCAGCTACGAACAGATTTCATTATCTTTCTGTTTACTTATGCTTTAAGATCATTAATGAGGATGTTGACTAAGTCAAGATCTGCCGCTGATTGCTGTGTTATACTACCTGACAGTGCATCTCTGTTTTATGTGCTATTATTTAGCATTACCCTTAGCCATGGACTTTTTGCCAGCTCTCAATACACTCGAGAGCAAAGCTGGTGAATAATTTAGTAATGAATTTGTGTCTTATTTTCCTTCATGAGGTACGTACAGTCTGATTGTTCCTGATTTGTTCCTTACTTGAAATTTTTCAAGAAACACTTCCTGAAAACATGTTTTAGTATGTGGGTTGCTGACAAATTTCATTAATATGATCTAGGCTAATAATTTCTGTGATGTAATTCTGGTTTTATATATAGATATACAGATATATATATATGTGTGTGTGTGTGTGTGTCCATGGAGATTTGTTCTTTATGAGATGTTCTAGAGATGCTACATTTCTTTTACCTGTATGTGTTCAGTGATAACTGTTGACTTAATTTTTTTTCAATTTTTATTTTTTGTAAGGATTTAATTCTCTATGAACCATTTCTATCTCTTCCTTTGTTTGCCTTCTGAAGATCAGTAACATATTCACCTTTCACTAATATACTGATCAATCCCTGGTTGTTTTTCAGTTTTCAGTAGAAATTGTGGTGCTATAATAGAAAATCAGGCTGATTTTTTTCTCAAAACACTCTTCATTGAGAAATATCTATTCAGTCACTAATTGTTTCATCCTTGTTAGAAAGCTGATTTTAGTTGATCAAACAAAATATATTTTTCAAGTATTCTTGTAAAAAAATTACAACATTATCTGTTTTTCTCCCTCATATTTCTTGGGTTGGGAGGTGGGATGGAGATCAATTGAATAGCTTGAGATCATCTGAACCAGTGATTTGTATATTATTAATTCACATTTCTTAGTTCCCAGGATTCCTCCTTCAAATCTTTCTTCTCCTTTCTGTTTCTTGTAGTACAGTCATTCCCTACCATCGGAAAGAAAAGGATTTTTGTCAGTTTTTTGTTTTGTTTTGTTTTTGTTTTTTTTTGTTCTGGCACTTCTCAGAGCCAAGAGAACAAGCAGAGTCAGCCCATCACAACCTCATCTTCCGTAGGCCTTTCCTATGTGCAACAACTGGGACTCTTTCGTGCTTCTTTTTGGGATGCAGTTTTACTGGTGCATAGGTGCTGGATTGATTTATTTTTGTAGCAGGAAGGGCAAGTGTTACGAGTCTGCCCACACCATCCTGGGTTGAATGCAGCTGTAGAGCAATCATCCTTTAGAAAAGTAGAAGCCACCATTACCAAAGGGAATCCCTGTTTCTACAGCAATATAGATTCCAAAATTAAAAGTGAAACTGGAAGCTGACTCCTCAGTGAAATAAAAAATCTGAAGCCACTAGAATATAAACTGATACAATGCACACAGGGAAAAATAAATCTCAGTTTGTACTGTATTGCACTCAGCGTATTTGGACTTACCCTGCACTTTCAGGTTGATATATTATTTTTATTTTATTGCCTTAGTGTCACAAGGTCCCAAACAGTGGGTCTGCCATGGCCCAGAAAACAATGCCTTTTAAAGGTAGGTGGAACAATTTCTGCATATCATCCAGTAACCAAAACCCAGCCTTCTGCTGAGAAAAGGGTGTTTTATTTCAAGTAGCTAAGAAGCAGCAATGTCGGTGACACAGGTTGCTGTACAATGACAGATGCTTTACCACCAGATCACTCAAAGAAGATGAAACATAACAGGGAAAAAAACCCCAAACCCAACAAAAAACATTTGAACAAAAAAAAACCCAAACAAAACCCAGACTTGAAGCACAATGTTGCACTACTTCAGTGTATGTTCTATTTTCAGAAGATGCTAAAGAAGCTGAAACACAATAGGCAATGATTTTCACATTATTCACAACAGAAAGTATTTGTAGAATAATGCAAATACACAGTGGCAGCCTGAAGGCTGTTGTTGAAGGGAAATGTTTACAGGGATGCCGGGTGTGAGTCACTGAGGCTGTATTGGGTTTGCATGGCACAGCTCTGGTAAGGGGGGGGCTTCTCTGAGAAGCTGCCAGAAGCTTCCTCCATGGGCAGAGCCAATGCCAGCCAGCTCCAAGACAGACCCACCCCTGGCCAAGGCCGAGCCCATCTGTGAGGGTAGTGACACCTCTGTGATAACACATTTCAGAAGGAGGAAAAGTTACTCTGCGGAAGTACTGCAGCCAGAGAAGAGACGAGTGATAACATGAGAGTCGTGTCTGCAGACACCAAGGTCAATGAAGAAGGAGGCTCTCCAAGCACTGAAGTAGACATTCCACTGCTGCCTGTGGTGAAGACCTCAGCAAGAAAGACTGTCATCTTGCAACCCATGGAGGTCCATGGGGAAGCAGAGACACACCTGCAGCATGTGGAAGGTCCCCATGCTGGACCAAGTGGATGCCCAAAAGAGGGCTATGACCCCATGAGAAGCCCACACTGGAACAGGCTCCTGGCAGGAACCTGCAGACTTATGGAGAGAAGAATCTACACCAGAGAAGGTTTAGTGGCATGACTTGTGACCCTATGGGGGACCCACACTGGAGCAGCCTGTTCTTGAAGGATGGCAACCTGTGTAAAGGGACTCACATTGAAGCAGTTCTTGAAGAACTGTTACTGGTTTGTGGGAAGGCCACACATCGGAGAAGTTTGTGGAACACTGTCTCCGACGGGAGGAACCCCATGCTGGAGCAGGGGAAGAACTCCCCTCTCTGAAGAGACAGCAGCAGCAGAAACAATATATGGTGAACTGACCATAACCCCCACTCCCTAAGTAATTGTGCCACTGGGTTGGGGGAAGTAGAATATGGAAAAATGTTAGGCTCAAGAAGGAGGAAGGGGTGGAGGGAAGGTGTTTTTAAGGTTTCATAGAATCATAGAATACCCTAACTGGGAAACGACCTACAAGAATCATCAAACTCCAACTCCTGGGTCTTCACAGGACAGCCCCAAGAATTACAACATGTGCCTGAAAGTGTTGTCCAAATGCTTCTTGTACTCTGTCAGGGTTGGTGCTGTGACCGCTGCCCTGGGGAGTCTGTTACAGTGCCTGACCACTCTCTGGATGAAGAACCTTTTCATAATATTCAACTCTCCTGACACAGCTTCATGCCATTGCCTTGAGTCCTATCACTTGTCACCAGAGAGATCAGTGCCTGCCCCTCCACTTTCCCTCATGAAGAATTTGTTTCACTTCTTATTGTCCTACTCCGATTTTAGTTGGCAATAAATTAATTTCCCTTAGTCAAGTCTGTTTTTTCCAAGATGGTAATTGGTGAGTGATGTCTCCCTGTCCTTATCTCAACTCATGATCCGTTTGTTGTATTTTCTCTCCCCTTCCCTGTTGAGGAGACCAGCTTTGGTGGGCACCTGACATCCAGCCAGGGTCAAACCACCGCAGAGGCTTTGCAACAGACCAGGCTGCAACGGGGACTGCAGGAAAAGCACAAGTAACTATGCTTCTGCACTGATGGCAGGGTAGTGGTGTGCTGCTTAACTGGAAATGTAGAGAACCACAGTCAGCCTTGTCCTTCCCCTTGCAGATGAATGAGGACTTTTCTTCATATTGTTCTCTTTTCTTCCTGGCACCTCTCTGTTTGGGTCTACAGAGCCCACCTATGCTCTTCATGGACAGAATGAATGTCAAATTCTTGGTATTTGATAATGCA
>JAOXXN010000471.1:16560426-16611624 GCA_026770055.1 Myrmophylax atrothorax | reverse complement strand
TCTTGGTATTTGATAATGCACTTGAAGAAACTGGAAGGCAGCTGAGCTTTGAGAAACATGGGATGTAGGAATGAAAAATCCAGGACAACCCAAATTTTCATGACTAGGGAAAAAATTCCAAGACATTCCTATTTTCCATTGATGATTTACTTGCTTAAACTTGGAGTTTAAATCTGACATTTAGAAAAAAGCAGCTAAAGCGGCTGTACTGGTGGAAAAAAGACAAAAATAAGCACCTACGTCTGCAAGGGGTCCTACTCCATTGGGAAACACCAGCCACTCACAGAGGTGCCTTAGAATCCTAGTGGAAAGAGGCACGTGCTAACAGTGCAAAAGCTTGTTTTCAACCACACTGCCAAACTCAATTGATAACAAATTGTCAGAGCACCAACCTATTGCTTCAATATTTTAAATAATTTATTATTTATTTAAATAAATAATTTAAAAATATTTATTATAATTTAAAATAAGTTTAAACTCCACATATTTTAAGCTATCTATATATTTCATCAATAATGAAGTTCAAAAAAAAAAAGAAAAAAGGTGAGGTGATTTTGCTTCTTTTATAGTCTTTTAACTGCCAAACTCTTCCCATCCACTCCACAGCAACAAGGCATAGTCACCCTTGCCACTTACTAAAATAGGTAATATTTTTTTGCTGGAGCTTTTAACAAGTTACAGCAAAGCTGCATTCTCTGGCAGTGCATAGAGGTCCAGAGCAAGAGACGCTTCCTCACATTTGCTTTAAGGCTCTTGGAGAACTTATAAATACTTTGTGACTGCTCTTAGAAAAATATGAATTTAGAAACAACCTTATTTGGGGATGGATCCTTGGCTTGTGCAAACTGTCAGAGCTGAGTTGAAATCAGTCATGCAGTGTGGCATTTTGCTTCAGCTCCTTGCTAGAAGTTATTAAATCTCAAACAGCGAATGGTTGTGTCAAAACCCTTGAACTGCCTGCTCAGTTAGAAAAGCAGCAAAATTTAAGTATTTAGCTACCTTAGATGCACACATGAAGATAATTCTGGGAAATTAAAATCCTGCAGGTGAGACTTGGGTGAACTTTTGCATTTTGTTTCTGGGAGGAATTTATAGTAAAAACAAGGCATATAAATTACTGAAATGTGCAAGTGTGCAAGACCCATTGCCTTTCAGTTCAGCCAGGCTCATCACGTATCATCTTTAGTCAAGAAAATCCTTCCCAGCTGTCATAAACCCCTCTGTACATACAGACCTTATAGTGTCATTGTAAGTAATAAAAAGCATCCTAGCAAGGGGCATATTTTTATTTTTCTGGTTTGCCTTAGGACCAAAACATCACTAGAAGGCATGGAGAACAGGAACAGGGATCGATGTTCCCTGTCTCTTCCAATTTGAGAACTAGAAGACATCTAATTAAACTAGGCAAGGCTAGTTTTGAAACAAAGAAAGGAAATGCTCCTTCATGGCACTTGTTATTAGAACGGGGGACTCATGGCCACAGAACAGTGTAGCTGCTGCTGACTTATGTGCATGTGAAACAGTGATGGGGAACATTCAGAGAAAAGAACTGTTTTAAGAGTTATCAGATGCCGAATCACCCACACCAGGTCTAGCAGTGCACCCTGCAGCATCCGTGGAGCACTCTGGTGAAGAACTACGATTGCCCCACACGTATTTCTTTGGGGAGGATACCGGAGAGATCTGCAGATCCACTAGAGCATTTTTCTGTACTCTGGTTGTTCTATACCATAGTTCTGAACTATGACTCTTACATTATTGCATATTGGTAAATTGTTCATATGGTGGATGAACAAAAACACTGTATTCTCTTGAGAACTGAACTACAAGGGACATTGTCACCATCTCCTTTTAGTTCTTTAGCTTGCACTTAAGTTTTGCCTCTGCATTCAGTTGTCTCTGCTTATGGAATTTACACAGAGTCATGAGTAGACCTGGGTTAATGGAAGCTGCAATTTTCTGTGAATAAATTATTTACTGGGGGAAAATCACCCCTTCAGGCTATTCTAAATTGAAGCCTAGGACTTTTGAAAAATAAATAGAAAGAAAAATATGTCAAGAGTGCAGCCTAATAGCAAAAGATTAATTCATCAAAATAAACACATCTAAAGAAATGAGATATTGTAAAAGCATCCATAAGCATACCTATGTTAGCAAACTTGAGACAATATATTCCTGTGGGAGGCCAATATAAAGAAGTATTTTTCCCTTGTGAAAATTCTGTGATAATATCTGCTTGTTTTACCATTTTTCAATCAATCAGTTTTTAAAATGAGTCATTCACTATCTATATGGCTTATTCAGGTTGAACTCTGTATGTAGTCCTTATTCATGCTCCATTCCCATGGCAGTCAAAAAATCAATGTCTGATTATACCCTAAGCTAGGAATTCAGGTTTCAACTTGTTTTATTATTTGAAAGATTCCTTTTTCTTCTTTTTTTTTTTTTTCCCATTTTCTTTATTTTATTCACCTTTGGAGAGATCCTGTTGCCACAGGCTTGCAACAGAAGTGATTCATTCTGGATGGGAGAAATCAGCTCTGTCATGATGGCAAGGGGAAGAGCGGGCTTGTGTTAGTATAGGAATTTTATCTTGGAGGATTTATATTTTTATTATATATTTATTCATATATATTCCCATTCTATCCTATCCTACCTAAATTTATTATATACTTATATTATCTGGCAGGAATCAGAGGATCCTCATCTTGCTGATGGTTACCAGATGTCCCCAAAAATCAGAGAGCGGAACTTCACCTGACATGTGAAGCCATTGCTTAGGTGGTAACAGAGACTTTGACAAGTTCTGATTCAGCCTCATAGATTTGGATACTCTCTGGCTTGCATTATGCAGCATTATTTCTGCCTATAGGCATTACAACTTTTTTCCTTGGTGCAAAAAACTTTTTAACCCCAAGTAATCCTGCAGATTTTCTCACTCCTCTGAACTTGCCCCAAAGTGGCACAGCATACAGAAGGAGCCACAATTTCTCAGACAGAGAAATTAATTCTCCATGCCAACCATTCCTGGGCTTTCTGAGAAAAAATTTCATGAGTGGTGCTATGAAAGTAGGGTTGTTTTCTGACATGTAAATACTTGCCCTCCAAGAATTAGAGGAAGTCCAAGTTGTTTGACTTAGCCCCCCACAGGTAAAATACATGCTTCATTTAATACTTCATAGTCCTGATTGTACAAACCCACTTGTTTGCATTGTGATGAAATAGCCTGGGAAATAAGACACGAGGGTCATAAAACAGGCATGACAACAAAAAAAACTGAGGATTGACTCATGTTTAGACTGATCTCTTCAAAATGAAGCAAATGCTTGCCTGGTAGAGGTGATCAGACTGACATGTAGTGGACCAGAAAAATGCTGAATAGAAAAGTTAATGAGAGAGGATCACTATGACCTCAGGTATATAGGCATTATAAGATGGCACCTGTGTCACACCAACTTTTGGCCTGTTTCCTTTTCTGAAGGTGGACTGAACTGGCTTATGGGAATTGAGAAAATGCAAGACTGAGTATTTTTCAAAAATCTGAAGAGCAATACACACAAGGCAGTTTCACAGTACCAGCTCTATAATGAAAGCAGTGGATTTCATCATGCCAAGCTGCACTCTTTAGGCAGCCTTTGGAAGGTGGTTGTACCCAGCAGATTAAAATCCCAAAGATACAGAGGGCCAGAGAGTTTTGTGTTCAGGGCAGTCTCAGACATGATTACAGACTGGGAGAAAGAATCATTGAGAGCAGCCCTACTGAGAAGAACGTGGGGGTTCTCATGGATGAAAAGCTGGACATGAACCAACAGTGTGTGCTCACAGCCCAGAAAAACAATTGCATCCTGGGCTGCACCAAAAGAAGAGCAGCCAGCACGGTCGAGGGAGGTGATCCTGCCCCTCTACTCTTCCCTCATGAGGCCCCACCCAAAGTGCTACATCCATGTCTGGGGTCCTCATCAGAAAAGATGTGAACCTGTTCAAGCAGGTTGAGCAGAGGGCCACAAAGTTGATCAGAGGGATTGAGATCCTCTCTTACAAAGACAGGCTGAGAGAGCTACGGTTGTTCAGCATGGGGAAGAGAAGACTGTGGGGAGATCTCACTCTGGCCTTCTGGTACCTCAAAGGGGCGTATAAAAAGGAGACAGAGGGAATTTTTATATGGGCAGATAGTGACAGGACAAGACGCAATGGTTTTAAACCAAAAGAGAGTAGGTTTAAATTAGATATTAGGAAGAAATCTTTACTCAGAGTGTGGCAAAGCACTTGAATAGGTTGCCCAGAGAGGTTGTGGATGCCCCACTCCTGTAAGTGTTCGAGGCTGGGTTGAATGACTCCGAGCTGCCCATTCTAGTAAATGGCAGAAGGATTAGAACTAGATAATCTTTAAGGTCCCTTCCAACTCTAACTAGTGTATGATCCTCTGTGTTTGCAACATGTCTGGAGCCTGGGATCTTCCTTGCCCTTTACACTGATCCTTGCAAAGGTAATTGAAGGATTTTGGACATCCTTTCACTGGGATTCAGAGCCTCATGTGTCCCATACGCTGTTTTAACTCTTTCTTTCAGAGGCCATCAATACTCTCTGAACCACTGCTGTTTCCCATCTACACCATGTACTATGCAGAGAATACGGAATTTTGCCTCATTTCCTGTTTTTTGTAACACCTTTCTGCTCAACTTGGCCAGAACGACACATCTTTTATTTAGAGTAAAAGTTTTCCTGTTCCTGCTCTTGCCATCAACTAATACTTGGACTAACACCACCAGTTAGCAGTGACCATGGTGAGTCTGTATTATGGTCCATGTATTTCTTAAGAGGCTGACAAGGAACATCTGTCCAGGCAGGAAAAAGGCTGTGGAGAAAGTGATGGGGATTAAGTTTTCTGCATTTTACATTATAATGACATTTCCAATCACTTGAGAAATACATGATTGCCTTTCATAGCTCCTGGGAATCTTGACTCAGTGAGTGAGAAATGTATCTGAAATAATGGCACTCGTTCTAGATTTCCTCCTTAATGCATCGGAACCTAATGAATCACCTTCTTCATGCAATCCCAATCACTGTGTCAGTCTGCCCTCTGACACTGCCTGCATGCAAATACAGCACACACTATTCTTAGCAAACTAAATTCTTTTGGGGAAAAGACTGCAGGTAGCTGCCATTTTCAGGAACTCCCCTGGCCATTGGAATCACTGCCATTTTAATTGGGATTTTATTTGGTTTATTTTTTATATTGATTGTGGATTTTTGTCTTTCTCTTACCATATCCTTCTTACTCAACAACATCAACTATATTCCTCCCAGTTTGGAGAAAACTAGCTCCTGAAACTGGTGAGAAGAGAGGAAACATGGCAATGGTTATTCAAACAGTCTTCTGTCTTGTACTGTAAAACATCAATTTACATTAACATATACAATTCCTTATCAACCTTATGAACCGTATGGCTGACCATGACTCTTACCTGAGTTTGGACTATGTAGCTGAAACACAAAGGTGACCCTGACTGTGCAAGAGTATCTGGAACAAAAGGATTCCTTCTTCCTTTCCTTCCTGCTAGGGGAACTCCCAGGGATAAGCTGCTTTGAAAATGTGTTTGGAGACCACATTTTTGGAAAATTTAACTCCAGTTATTACATCATGCTGGTAAAAAAGGGGACCTAAAAGCTAGCATTAAATTAACATTTAAATCAGCTTTAAAATTGCAGAAATGCAAGGTGTACTCTTTGAAGTTTAACAATGAAAAACATCCAACTCCTACTTTTATTTCCAGTGTTTTATACAGAAGACTAAAATTTCATATGAGATTGTTTTCCCATTGCACGTTACTGCTACTGCACATCTCCCATTTCCTCAAGCATTACTGATACCTCTGCACTGCTAAACAGACTACTGAGAACATGTGTTAGAAACAAAGAATAATCTACTTTAATTATTTTTACAAACAATAGTACTTAAGAAGCACATGTATTTACTATGAATTGTTCTATTTTCCTTTATCCATACATAATGAATTTATTACAGTTGGGCAATTTAGTACACCCTTGTTTTCAATTTAACTGGATTCTTTTTAATGCCCATATTTAACTCTCAAGCTGAAAGGTTTTATATTTTGAGAGCTGTATTTTTCTTTATCCATATTACACCTTTATATCTCTTTCTCTCTTGTGAAAGACTTAGATGTTCCAGGTGGTTATGAGACTAAACATCAACTAATCTTTGCAGTCAATAAGGTAACTTATTATAAAAGCTTGTCAAAATCACAGAAGTAGAATAAATTTATTTTTTGAACTTTGAAAGATAATTTCATGCAAAAAAGTGTTTTTAAATTATAGCTAAATGCAAAGTAATTTTAAGGAAAACTAATTCAGTTTTAAATAAGGGAAATTCTAATTCTTTTTTCTAAAAAGAATAAATTGTTGGTATTGACTTTCTAAAGACAAGACTAGAGCAGTTTGAGGTAAAGCTAGAAACATTTAGATCAAAAAAATTAAGGAGAAGCAGAATTTCTGCCAGTATGTTGAACTACTTTTTTTCCAAAAGTAATTACAACTAGTTAGCGAACCATGCTTGGATGTCATTAAAATGGCTATTTCCTCTTTCAACTAAATGTTTTTAAATATCTTGAAATTTATAAATGTCAGATTGAAAACATGCTGAACGGAACAATAAACTACTCTATTGTTTCAATGCCTGTTTCAATAGGTCAGTCTGTATGCCCATACTGATGGTTACAGAAACTTATTCCCACACCTCAACCAACTTGGATGTTCCTGCTGAAGTCACTGGGAGCTGGTTACCAAACTACCTTTGCAAATGTGGTCCTTAGTCCATGATCATGGTGTTCATGTCAAGAAGAACCAGGAAGGTAACTATTGTGCAATGCTAGAGACTAGGCTTCCTTAATTTCTTCTGCAGGTACTTGAGAGTGAGACCTGTCTCCAAAGAGCAATCTCAAGCGTGTAGTTACGAGTCTAACTCCTAGTTAATGGTGATCTCTGCATCAGCCCCTGGAGTGACCCTCTTCCCACCCCAGGAGACCAGTTTCTATAGCACTGGTGCGAGCATTCCCCCTGTGCTTACTTGGAGGAATAAACATGATGTCATCACAAGACCTGAATGTCATGGTGTGATCCTCCTCACTTAGCAAACCCTCTCCTTGAATGCAGCAAAACCTCAAACAACAAAATCTCACACTTTGCAGCAGCTTTGACTAAATCAATGATCCTGCTGATGGAGTAAGGGGCACCTCAGCAGCAAGAAGGGCATTAGGGTCTGCCTCTCAAAGTCAGACATAGCTTCAACTGTATCCCATTATCAGACCAAGATTGTTTCGGATATTTCTGACAATTTCCTTCAGATCTGTCTACATAATTTGGCTGATTTATTTAAAAAAACACAAACATTTAAAGAATCTGAGATAAATATTATGTTCTAGTAATCTCTTTGGTCATCTCCTTCCATAGTTATGTTTCAATATGAATATTAAATAATTTTGCTTTATTTAAGCTTAAGTAGATACAAGGAGCATAATATATTAAGACAACAGAGGTGAAATTATATGAAAAGTTTCATGAGATCTTGTCGACGCTGTGTTTCTTCTCTTTTCATGATCAAGCCTACAGCACTTCAGTCAGGAAATCTACCAGCTGTTGTTCATAATTTCAGCAAGAGGTTTTCACAGAGCTGAAACTTTTAAGAGTTTAAGAGGTGGCAGGCCTATTCAGCTTAGCTGTGTCATTAAATGCAAATGTCTACATTAGTACAGCATTAAAGTTCAGAATTCAAACACACATAATTCATGAAAACTGAAAGCTAAAGTTCTCACATGGATGTTAAATCAATTGAACTGCTCAGATTATGCACATTAAATCGTATATGGAATTGCACAAACCACGCCGTTGAATTAACATCTGCACACGGTGGCCAACTTAACTTAAGCACAGAGTGTTAGCAGATGAAAGAACCATCCCTAACTCGTTGACAAGTGAGCCTGGTCCAAGGGGAAGAGGCATGGTGAGGAAGAATACACAGACTCAGGGGACTAGGGAGTTTTTTTCTATCTGCCCTGAAAACCTGAAGAAGTATTCCTGATACATTTCTCCACACCTTTGCTGAAAGGTTATGTCCTCTCTCCTGTTTAGACACAAAGCAGACAAATAAACAAGTTTGTTGCAACAAAATGCCTGAGAAATGCATTTTAAGACAGTAATTTTATTTCCTTGGTCTTGAGCCAGCAACCTGAGTCTGTCTAAGCATCTCAATACCTGACCTGTACTAGGGCCTGAGGGCACTAGCCATGCTCCTTGAATATAAAGACAGACTTGCTTCTGCTGCTAATTTATATTCAACAGAAAGCAGCTAAAGAGTTAAAGCTCTGACATCACCTGGGGGTAATGCTACTTTGAGAATCCCAGTTTTATCCCACCCTTTCATGTCTATTTATTGTTGCTGCTTTCTTTGTCCTGTGGTCCTGGACCCTACTCTGAAACTCATCAACAATGAGTTCTGGATATAAACAAGAAGAAATACAATAGTTTATTTCATTACCAGAAATTGGCACTTTTGGTGGAAAGATTAAGAAAGCTTCAGTCAACTTCCAATGTCAAACAGACAACTGTCTTTTGCTTAAATGCTGTGCCAAGGTCTACTTGGCTTTTGATTTGTACTGGGGATATATTAGTGGGCCTATTTATGCTCTCGTTTATACCTGCACAATCTTACTGTTGTAAGGAAGGCAGAATTTGTCTCGTGAACCCACTGTTTTTGGTGATGAAGCATGAGCAGGAAAAAACTAGGCTGAGTTCACAAGCATGTCATGAAACACAGTGTGGCAATAGCTTACACCCAGTAAACCCTCACTTTTACTCTGACCTTTCCCCAAGCCCTTTGTGCTGTTCTTTGTTCTGGGTACCCTGGAGCAGCAACACACACACACACACACACACACACACACACACACCCATGCACCCCCTCCCCCTTTCCCCCAAGCTTCCCCAGCCCTGACACCCCTCAGCTTACAGCCTCAAAGACTTGAGTGTCACATCAACAGGAGTGTTCACAAAGCATTTAGTACTGGGAGGACTTGAGCTATATAGGATGAGAATTAAAAAAAATAAACCAGACAAACCTGTAGTGTAATATTACTCAAGAGATGGTGATGTCAGCCTGTTTAGCTTCTTGCACAATTTTATAAGTGAACATTTTTGTCCTTGCAAAACTGGGTGAATTGTTTTCTGGGTTGCATATTCCCCATTTGTTTTTTATAAAGCCAGGATTTCGTTTTAGGGTCTGAGTTCTGATTATTCAGGCTTTGCTTCAATCTGCATAAATCCAAGCACCATTCTTGTATGACAAATTCCTATTTTGCTTCAACTTCACTGGAGTGGAGCCTTTCTTGAAAATTATTTTACATTATGAAACATTAAGCAAATGCAAAAGTAATAATTGATATACATCACATGTTATCAAAGCAAAATCTCAAATTATTATACAGTCAAATGCCTCTAAATTATGTTTTGCAAAGTATTTCTTATTTTTAGGTGTAATCCCTCCCCCAATGTCAAAATGCCATAAATTCCTGCAGAAAGGAGATGTATTAACTATGTGGTTTTCAGCTGACTGACTTATGATAGATAAAAACAATGAATCATGTGTGAATAAGGCTCCTAGTTGACAATTTAAAGTTAAATTTAATACATTAAACTTGCAATTTTCTCCTGAAGGTTAGAAATTTCTGTTTGGTTACTCAAGAAAATTTAAGTATGCTACACTACTGCTATCAAAACTGTGGCCAATGTTCGTATTTCCAGTGTCAAATGAGGCTCAGTGTAGGCTGCAGGTTTTTTCTCTTGAATGTTTTTGTTGTTGTTGTTTTTTTTATTTAAAAGTAAATTTGTTTTGCTCTTGGCCTATTTAGAGTTTACTTTTCACTACTTCAAACCCTTTGGAAAAGCACATACATTTGTATGGGTGTAAATATAATTTTCTTCTCTACTTGCACTTTTCCAAAGCCAGTATCTGTGTATTTGCCCCGTGACTGGGATGATACACTCTGTAATTTGGCTGCTAAGCTGTGATGACTGCTCTGGACAGTGCTTTTCAGTCCTGGGTGTCCAAGGGGGAGCTGCAAGAGATGTGACATGCTCAGTGTTGCTGGAGGCTGATGAGGGCTATGACGTGAAAACCGGGCACAAACCCATCACGAGGGACAGGAGTGTTCACTAAAATCGTAAAACCTCATCACAAGGAGGAGAGAAGAGCAATTAGAATGCCCTATGCAACCTGGATTGAATAGTGCAGGATATCTTGTTAAAATCCTTGGTCCTCTCTTCTTCAAGCCATAGGGAAGGATGCACTGGAAAGTCAAAATGCTTGATTTTCTGGAGGGCTACACTCTTTCTCACCTCCTTTTTAAGCTCCAAAGAGATTCAAAGAGTCAGAAAAGCAGGTAAATCAAAACTCTTCAAAGATACCATGTATATATTGAGTGATCAGCCTATACAACTTGGTGACATGTGATACCCCAGGAAGAAGAGGCTGGAGTAGTTACATAGGATGTAAAAACAAACAAACAATCTAAGACAACCTAAAGCTGGTGATTTGAAAAATGCTTGAAAGCTTTCTGCTTGAGGGTATGACTCTGAGCCTAACTAATGAGGAAAATTTTCCTAAGTATGGATTACCATCTAACACTTTTGCTCTCCATTTTCTTCTGTTGTTCTCATTTGCATCCTACTCTGGCCACTATTGGAGATGGGACTGTGACAAGCAAACATTACTCTGATCTAGTCTAGTAGATTACAGCATTATTTCAGCTAAAATCCTTTCCTTTGTTAGTTTCCTAAAAAGTCTGTATGTTTACCTGTGCATTGGTCTATCCAAGAAGGTAATTTTCATGCACATGTTTCAGCATATTCTTGCCTCATGAAGGCCATACAGCAGCAATGTTCTCAGGATTATATAAAAATAGCATTCTCATACAGAGGTGGAGTATACCTTTCAGGAGGTCACGTTTTGAAGACAGACAATGGATGTTGAATGAGGAATAAACAAATACTCAGGCAAAGCAGCACACTGAGGGCTTCAGAAAAACATGGACAGTAAAACCCCCCAAGCTCCTCCAGAAGGTATTTATAGATAATTTAGGCAGGAACGCTTTTCTGGTTTGCATTCAAGTTCAACAGCAGCATTCCATAAATAGGCTATACACACAAAAGAAAAGCATTGCTGAAGCCTAAAGATAGAAAGATGTTCTTACACAGTTGCAGATTTATCATTAGCTCAGTTACAGTAAACCTTATTTGGGTGACTTGCAGTGACAGAGAGGTGACAAAGGCAAACTACTTGATGTTCAGTATAGGTAACACACTTTAATTCTCTACTTTATGCCATGTTTATTGGATTTTTTAAAAATAGGTGCTGTTAAAATAACACTCTCTTTGCTAAGAAATACAATAAAAACAAGAGCTCCACATTAAGACACAAAACAGCAATCACACAAGCTCAACAAGCCATATGCTTTTAGTTCTAGCAGTATTACTGTGGCATAAAAGTGTTAATTCAATTAACTTCATCTTTGCAAAAAAGACTTGGGTTGGCTCAGACACTCATAGCACCTTGATGGAGTAATGACAATGGTCTCACCAAAGCAGGTTACAATGATAATTATATTGTGGTGGGTTGACCTTTGCTGGCTGCTGCAAAATATGACAAAAAGCTCGTGAGTTAAGGACAGGGAGACCACTTGGCAATTACTGTCATGGGAATAACAGGTTTGACCTGGCAAAATTAATTTCCCTGAGTGCACTGATGGGCTCTGCTTTAGCCAGAACTGGGTCCTTTTTTGAGGTTGCTTGAGCTGGCACTGTCGAACATGGGGACTGCTCTGGATGTCTTCTCACATAAATCACTCCTGCAGCTCCCCTGCTACCAAAATTTTGCCCCATAAACCCAACAAATACATGACAATTCAGCAGATCCCGTTAAAAAAAAAATCTCCAACTTGCATTACAAAATATCTGGATTTCTTATGCTACCTGTCTTTTAAAATAGCTATGTTTAGTGGTGGTGAGGCGTAGGGGAACTCCAGACATTAAGTTGTGTATTTTCCAGGAGATCTCCTGGAGAGAGGCTGGGTAAGAGTCAGGCAGGGCGTGGATGGCAGCAAACTGAAGTGTCTGGTGGGTCTGGTGCTGGAGGTAATTTGCTGGTGTGTGAAAGAGTTGAAGTCCTTAATCTTCCACAAGCAGTCCAGTGTGACCTTAGGCAAGTCTTAGCTCTCCATCTGGGATACAGGATGCATAGCACTTCTCTGCCTGATGCTGGTGCACTGAGAATCATTGCATTAAAGGCCAGGCATGCCAACACTAAGGTAAAAATGAACCTAAATATAGAAGATCGGAAATACTGAGGGTAAGAAAGAATTTCCCTGTATCATATTTCCTCAGTAATGCAAGAGTTAGAACAAGATTTTATCCAAGATCTGTTCTAGAAGATAGTGCATAGCAATAAGGATGATTTGTGTTGCAGAGATGATGCAGCAGATGGTGACATGAGACAAAAAGGTGTCATTATCTCAGTGATTTTTCTTCAGATTCAAACTCTTAAAAAACCCTTGATAAATGCATATATCAGAATGCTAGGAAAAAATACAAAAGAATGGAGAATACTGCAAAACAAATGCATTATCCAAATGAAAGCAAATAATAAATAAAGCATAGGATAATCATATGCATATTTTATTAAAATAAGTCACCAGCTGAAAACTAGCCTTTGTTACTAAGACATTGTAAAAAGGTCTATAAAATGTTGCCCCCTCAGGAATCCTGAGTGTGCACACTGGAACCAGTGCATCTTCATACATAAAACAGTGCTGAAAAACAAGTATTAAAATCTAAGCATGTGGAAAAGTGGGAGTCTAGGTGCCTGAACTTTACTCCCTGATATTACTTATAGCAACCAGCTTCATTTGTCTCCAAAATACTCTATAGAACCATAAAACAGCTACAGTGTATGTCTCTCACAAGAAAGCTGTGACTCCAAGCCAAATAGACATGGACTTTGTGGGGAAAGACACTTCATTGATACCAGAATAAATCTTCTTTTAGAGCCCTCCTAGTTTAAGGCTTCCTATGTTTTTCCCCTAGAAAGCTTGCCTTTCTTTGAGTCAGTGGGAGTTTTGCTATGAATTTTAGTGAGACTAGGATTATGGCTGTGATGTAGCTGCATTATTCTTCCTTGCTGTTCACGCAGATAATGCTGAGCACAAACATTAGTATCATAAGGTTCAGAAATAGAAATCAAAGAAAGAAACAACAGATACTGTAACCTTGTCATATAGATCAGCCACTAGACCTTGGATGGGACATAGTACCTGTGGGGTAAACCAGATGCAAGTATCAGCACCTGCTCCCCAGGATGCCCTTACTTAGATGAGCTGGAAGAAGGTTGAGCTGCAAACAACCTCACTCTAATCCACAACTGCCTCAATTCCAATACTCCCCCTTCTGCAGCCTCGATCTAATTAAACTGTTATCACACTGTTAAAGTTATGCTTCCTGGGCATTTTATGGAGCTTGGATGAAATGGAAAGGAGTAAAATGAGGGATCCATTGCGTCTGTGACACAAGGCATCACACATGTGCATGTTGGTATCTAATCCCCCTGTAAAGTTAAAATAGATTTAGAATGAGGTAAAAGAGGGTAAAAAAAAGAATGTTTTGCATGGTGACTTAGTTGCCTGACCTGTTTTCATAGGAGGTCACGGCCAAGCCTGAAATCGTAGCTTTGAACCTTTTTGTGCTTAACAAGAAAGAAATGTATCAGCACATAGAGAGAGGAGCCATGAGCTTTGGTCCCAGCAGTGCCTCAGTGGCTGTTTCCCTCATGGGGCACCAGGACTGAGGGGTTTTCCCTGGAGAGATGAGTATACTGAGGAGCCCTGGGAGTGCACTAGTGGAGCCACGGTAGTGCTTGCTTCCTAAGTTCTGCTCAACCTCTGGCACTACAGAGAGTATGTATGCATGCACATGTGTATGAGACAGCTTGCTCTCATGATTTCAAAAGGAATACATAAGAAAACTGAGTTTTGCATCTTTTCCCCTTGGCTGCATTGCTTTCTTCCTGTTCCCTATAATTTCCTTACTTTTTTTCTGGCCTTATGCAAAGAATTTGTGTGCAAACACCTTGGTGCCAGCCAAAGCCTAAACTCTGCAATTTGGTTTCTTCCTACCCTAGTGGCTTCTTTTTTGTTTTTGTTGTTGTTTTGTTTGTTGTTGTTTCTTTGTTTGTTTTGGACTTTGAAGATTCAAACTGTTTCCAGTGCTTAGTACGTAGGTTCCAGGAGCCTGTTCTCATCACTGTGTAACTCCACCTCATTTGTGACCTTCAGTTCCTTTCAGCATACGTATTTGTACTATGTATTAGTACAGTAGGAAGCAACCAGCAGTTGCATGGCAAAGAACAAGTCTTACAACTGCATTTTCACAAAGCTGTTTTCATGATCCCAAGGGTTTTCTAACTGTTCAAGTGGCAAATATCTGCCATTACACTCCATGCAACAGTGCTGATTTCTGCTAAAGGCCCAACGTCTCCTGAAGTGCGTGGGGAGCCTGATGATGCCTGATGATCTCTAGCTTGTGTTTTGTATGTTGCAAAACTCCATGGCTTTCATCTGCTGCATCTGGGGCACCAGACACAACTTGAACCTCATGGCAGCAAAGCATGTGCAGCACAAGAAAAATAGCCAGCTCCTGCAAATGTTAAGGATAGGGCTCCACTGATCATGTAACATGACGTGCCCTTGTGCATATAACATGGAGAAAGAAAAGTTTCTGAAGGATCATCACACATCTTCAGACTCTGGGTTGAGCTAATGGCTGGTGCTCTGATTGCTACCAAAATTTTTTTTGTTGTTTCCCTGCCCCACCCCACCCCATCTCAGACTGTTATTAATAACTGTTCATTTTCTATGTGATAGCTCCATGGACATTTGAAACATGTAAAACACCACAGCTGAAGAAGACAAGGGTACTCACACAAGTGTCTCACCCAATACCACACTTGCAACAACTCAGACTTGAAATGGCTGCAAATAAAAGCACCAGGAGAGAAGAAAAACTGAAAAGCAAACCCACTCCCATTCATGGTAACAAGGGTGTTTTCTGCCAGATGGTTTTGTGAAAGCTGAAGCGATCCTTTATGGATCAAATAAAATACACCTTTAAGGAATTCTAAATGCACACGTGTATTTGCTTTCAGTCTCGGTGTAATGGTGGCAGTCGAGCCATCACAATAAGCTACCCGTTGTTAAACGCCACTCAATCATCAGAGCCACCTGATGTGCCTCTGTGTAGCCTTTTAGTTCTCACTGCTGTGATGGCTTGTTACTTAAAAGAAAGCCACTGAAGGAAATATGACTGCCAGAAGAATAAGACACTCTTACTTCTATTCCAATTACCACAGTGTGCAAAAAAATCCTTGTATTAAAAAAAGAGCAAGAATTAAAAAAACCCCTAATAATATGAAGATGAAGCTGGAATATATCCAACAAAACATTTCTGTCAGAAGATAAGGCTTAGCTAAAATCAGAATACACTTTGGAAATGTGTCAATCCTGATAACATTTTTCTGAGAGGCTGGTTAACTCTCCAGTAATTGTTGGAATTGAAATTGCATGGATTTTTTTTCTATGCTCTGTTTCCATTGATTTAAAAAGTTGATTCAGTCTGTGCAACTCGTTTAGAAGCATGCCTCTGGTATGAAACGTTCCTGGATTATTGCTGTTGGACACAAATAGAAACATAGCCTAGCTTCCCTATATGCTGTTCTATTAATTATTCTGGTCCACTGCTTTGCACCTTGAATATGTATTTAGGCTGAAATAAGATAAATTACTAACAAACAAATCACTCTGAAATTAGAGAGGAGCAAGTCAGAGCAGAGCCTGTTCTCTGAAAACTAATCCAAAGATAATTTAACCTAATAGTAAATTTTAAATCTTTCTTCCATATATGTTATGGGTGGAATTTTTAATAATAGATTTCCTTTTTTTTTCCTGTCACTCAGAGAAAAGGGGACTCTTTGAAAAACTTTAAAAAAATCATTCCTTCCTTGCCGCTTCAAATAAGTAAGTCCAAAATTTTTGACTGAATTTTCCTTCTAGTAAAAATTATTTATTTAAATTAAAGGCATGAAAATAATGCAGAGACAAAAACTATTTGGGTCATTCAATATATTTGAATAAGATATGCTATAATTCACTGTGACATACACTTTCAGGGAGAAGTATGGCCTTGGTTTAGCCAATTACCTAATGTTTCAAAAAAAGCAAATAAAATGATGTTGAAGTCAGACATTTACCTAAATACAAAAGCACTAATGATTTTAGCATTACTGTAACAGGAGGGGATTTGTGTTGATGTGGCCAGACTGCTTTAAAGGAAAATCTGATCCTATCTTTAGTTTACCTATTTAGTAAACGAAGTATTATTCTGAATATGTACCTAATGGGTTTTGTAACATTTTGCAAACTAATTAGAGAATAAGCACTAGATGGATTTAGACAGTCATCACTAAACTGGTGAAAGGCAGGTGTGCACTAATTGTAACCAGAAAATTGATGTGCTATCTTCCAGCACAGAGATTTTTTTCTTCTCTTGCACTTTGTGCTTGTCTATTGTAGCAAGAGAAGTGCAGGCTTTTGGTGCCAATCCCACCTCGAGTGAGCAAGCCCAACCTTCAGGCAGAAAAGCTTTCAGTTGCCAGCTTCACTGAGGCCTTGGTACAGCATATTCCTGGGCCAACATACAGAAGTAAATACAACAGTCTGGGAATTGTCCTTGGCATCAGAATTAAGCATGTTACAGTTGTTCATGAAGCCTTCCACACTGCTTGCTCTTGAGGGAAAATTGGAAGCTGTCCATGGGAATCAACCCCAAATTTGTAAAAGGGTAATTATTATTCTTGAAATCTATTTGTATTATTATATTAATAACTACATAGTAGAAATTAATACATATTAATTACCATATAAATAATTGAAATATCGGATTAAAATGGTTACATGCTATTTAAATAAATTATTATGTAATATTTAAATAAGCAAGTATTAAGTAGCAAATACTTTTCAATCCTGGACACCAGCAGCTGATGCTTTGTCCGGCTGTCTGCATTGGCAGCATCCACTCAGGACCTGGCTGTCCAAAGGCCGTTCTCTCCTGGGCGTTGTTTCTGCGTGGCTCAGTGACACACTAACCCACACTGACCCACCCGCGGGACTGGCGAGAGGCACGGAAGGATGGCTTGCACGGGGGAAGCCTTTTTGTGAGCTTCTGGAAGCGTACGGTGTCCACAGTGCTCCCTTTGCTCCCTCTACTGGGCAATCCATTTGAGCGTCTGAAAATCATCACAGAGTCCAAACTTGGCCTCACTGCCAAGATTAAAAGCACACATTAAAACACCTTCTTTTAAATTCAAAGGGAAGTTTGCTGAAACATTTCTAGTGATGAGACATAAACTTGCCCTCTACCAGGAGGCACACGGGCAGAGGAAACTGCTCCTGAGTTTTCAACCAGCAGGAAAGGGAGAGCTCAGAGCCTCCAAGAACAGCTGCTGCTCAGATCCTGTTTCCACGGCTCCGGGGATAGCTTTAAGTATTTCTGCTACCCTCATTAGCAGAAGTATTCAAAACACAGCCTACTCTTTATGCACAGGGGATGTAATAGAGTTTAGGCAGAAAAACTACCTGGGAAACTGGGGAGAAAAGGATGGATGGATGAAGTGGAGAAGGGTCACTCTCTTACCTTTCAAATTCCTTCCCTCTGCTGTAGTTGACAACAGGACTCAGAAAGTTGCTTTTGAAAACCACAACTGTAAGGTGCCTGGTAACATTAAGGAGAAGGGTGAGATGTTAAAGGTGATCTACCTTGATCATCTTATGCAAGCATAAGATGGTAGAGAGCCACTTCAATTCTTCCCAGGGGCATCATGGCTTAAACAGTGATCCTTAGCATAAAAATAATGCTTAAAATTTCCTCATAATCTGGTAAGGGAGCAATAACCTTTGCAGAATCCCCAGCAGGTTGGAAGCTGTTACCAGTCCAGGTTTACAGAAAAGAAAATTGAGGCAGGAATATTAAGAAGTAGGTACTATGATTTGTGATTTCAACCATCCTCACCTGCTGCAACCAATCAAAAAAACAGGTGATGGCCCATTGTGTCTCTGTTTATAAGGGCTACAGTGCTTAGACCACATAGTAGTGTGTATCCTTTATCCAACAGTTTAGTACTTGGCACTATTACAAAGACTCAATGTGCTTTAAAACAAGAGAACTAAGGGGTAGCATTATAACAATGCCAACAGTTTTAAGTAGAAGTCAAAGTCCTGCAGCCTCCTATACCCCATGTCCCTGCTCAAGCACTGCAGCCCATCTGTTCCATCCACCACACATTAATGGGAGATGTACTGTGCCTGGGAAAACCAGAACACATTAAGGACAAGTTGACATCTCCAATTCAGAATTTCCTCTCTGAACTACAAGGCAGGTCTTTGGTGGTCTGGTAGCCTTCAAGTTAGACAGGGACTGTCACAAATACTCTCCTTATTTTTCTCTCCAAGTAAACCACAAATATTGTAGTGATCCATTTTAGATCTGTAACATATGGTGTGTATGAAACTTAAACTGAGTGGGTTTTGAGTCAAAACTTATCCTCATGAACAGTTTTGGTGGGGCAGCAGACTGGGAGATTCAATAATCTGTGTATTTAAGCCTGAGTTTTAGAAGAAGGGGAACAGCAGAACTGTAGGCTCACTGGAGGTAAGTGGGACTTCCAGAAGACCCAGTTATGGCCCCTCAGCTGTGCCTCTTCACATCCACCCTGTTCTCTTTATAGCGTCAGAGTCAGTCCCAGATCCTGTTTTAGTAATTGTAGGTAGAAGATACATAGAGACTGTTATTATCTCTTCTACAACAACAATGGAGACTTGTTATAATCAAATGATGCAATCAAAACCACTGTCTAAAATCAAATGGACACACTGAAGAGAGGAATCAGCGTAGGGGCAGGGCAGAAATACGAACAGCAAAAAGAACGTTGTAAGTCTCAGCAGCAAAGTTACAGCATCACTTAGGTGGGAGGGGCCGAGGTACAAGGTAATGGAGAGAGCTACATTCTCCTGGAGCCTCCCACAGGAGCTGACTCCACATCCCATTGCAGGGTTGCAGCTGCTGCCCCTTTCAGTGCTACCACCAAATTCATCCTCCGTCACCTCGTGGCTGTGTCCAGTCTGTTTGGAAGGTTTTGCAGTCTTGCTGCAGGCATTTTTTCAGGACTAGATCTGCTTCAAAAGCAGGACCCAGTCTTGAGCTCTCCCAGAAGGAGGGTGGGAGTGGGGTGCCCACACTCCCTCACAACTTGAAAATGCTGCTGCTCCTTGAGACCTTAGACACATTGGGAGGGTTCCTCTAAAGACCTTCTCCTGAAACTGGTCATGATGTATAACTGTGCTTCTTCATCATTCTTCTCCCATTTAACTCAACTTCTCTAATCTCTCCACATGAGGAAAAAAAAAGTAATCTCTTTAATCATTGTAATGGTTGTGGCACAGTGTGATTATAAGGCAGGATATGGATGTCACAGATACTGTAGGAGACCTGCATATATCTCATGAAGAAGATGACACCAATAAAATTTATAAGCATGAAAATGCTGTCTTTGAAAGCCTCACTCTCACCTTCCAATAATTCAGCGAAAATCCAGACTGCATGTGTAGTAGCAATTATGGAGTAAAGGCTTTGTACCACTGGAGCAGATGAAGACAGAAACTGTACAGACAGTTAAAGGGCCTGGACAATCTCTTTGAGAGCTCCAGCTTGCATTTTACATAATTTGCCAGAAACTGGAGACAGCCCACAGTAGTGATTTACAAGATTTTTTAGAAGATTGATAAAGCTACACTATTCTGAGCTGTTGAACACAGCAGCAGTTTTTGTCCCAGACAGAGGATTACAAAGAGGTTTTAATGAGCTGCTTAAACATTTCAGTATTATATTTTTTATGCACATAATTAAATGAGAAAAATAAAAGACAAAAATGAAATTATCTTTAAAGAAAGAAACAATATGAAAGGGAAAGTGAATTATAGAGTAAGAAATTAGATAGCAAAAATAATGGCTAGAACAAAGTGATTTCCATACAACAGATAAACTATCTGGTGTACTTCATCTCTTTGTACTTGCAGACTATCTGTGAGTAGATCATGACTTCTTCAGAGCTAATAACACTTAGAGCTCCTTTAATGAATTGCTGATCACTTTCTAAGCTTCATAACTTAACATCTTTTTTCTTTTTCTTTTTTTTCTCCTCCGTACATAGAAAATATTTGCTTTTTCTCTTGTAGCCCAAAGAGCCCCCAAACCCACACAGTTTTCTGTGGATTGCATGCTGTAAGCATTTACTGTGATCTGCGTGGTCAGGAAGTTGCTGAAGCCTGGTCTAATGCTTCTGAATCCAAGAGCAGTTTGGCTTTGATACCCAGGAAAGTGCAAGCTGCAACTGGGGCTTTTTATGTATCCAGGTTGTTTCTGATGGCTTTCTCCTGTACTGTGGCCCTGAAGACTGACAAACTGTCAGCTCATCCCCAAATCACCCTCATTTAGCTATTTCCAGTGAGACCAGTTGCCTCCTTCCAGAGACTGTAAAAAACTAAAAGCTTGGAAAATTCTGCCATGTATCAGATTTGCTTAAGACGGGTCAAAAAGGTTCAGAAATTTTGGAGAGCAAGAGAATATTGCATGAATATGAATTGCATGACCACCTATTTTCTCTTTCCACAGGAATATACAATCATAAGGAAATGATCAAATTATCATTATCATTAACCACTTGCAAAGGAATACTTATAAGGAAGCATCTGAAACACAGGCACTGTATGAAAATGTTCTCCTCTGTCTAGCATGATAATCAAATAAAGCTTTTCATAACTTCAGTGGAAGCGAGTTGGCAAGGCAGGCTGAATGTGTCCCCTGGTACAGCACAAGATGCAATTACAGCATGCAGTAAAACTTGTAGAGATGAAAACCAAATATTTTTCTCACCCCGACATTAACTTGAATACAAAAAGCTATTGTGTATTTCTATTCTCTAGATATAATAATTTAAGAAACAAAAAGTTGTCAAAAAGGGATTTTTTTTCCCCAGCAGATCCACTACAATATTTTAGAACTGGTATTTGGTGCCTTTCTACAAAGCCATGTGGATTCCTTTTCAGTGATTTATCTCTGTTACCTAAGAAGACAATGCTTTAGTTCTCACTATCATAACAGTCTTGAGCTGTCTTTTTGCCTAATTGGCCACTGATCTTATAATCATTCTTGCTGCCAATCGTGCTCTGCTCCATTGATTTCAACACAGCTTTGCTCGTGGCCTCGCCTGCAGGATTAGCGTTTATAGGACTCTCATATGTAGGCAGTTGAAAAACACCAATTATTTTTCATAGAATTTTTTTCTTCTTAAAAAATGCCAGTGAAAACAGCCTTCTTTGTTACCAATGAAAAATTAAAGAGAAAACAGAAAAGACTGACCAAAGCAGCAATAAAAAGTGCATTTCTCCCCATCTTGTTTTTCTGTAAGATTTGTTACTAAAAAATAGCAAAACTAGAATGATGCCCTTCTGATGAAAGCCCATTTCACACAGTCCTCTTTTGAGTGAAAAATTACCACTTATCTTCTCTAAATAAGGCCACAGGACAGCTGTAGGGCATAAAGGATCTGGACCATGGTTACATTCAGCAGTGCAACCGGTAATCCCTTTAGCTCTGCACTTGCTAAACCCACTGCAATGCTACAACTATGGAAAGCCCTTGAAGAAAGCAATAGTTCCTAAAATACCTCTCTCATGTCATGAGAGTCTTTTTTTGGCAGCCTCTCATTAAGACCTGCCCAGGCTCTTTCTTGCTTGGGTTGCAGGTTTGGGAGAGATCATAGTCAATACTTGCTGCAATTTGATTGGAAGACTATCAGGCTCAAAGTAATTCTTTCAGTGACACTCCCAAACCTTTGAGATGAAAGGTGCTGACTGAAGTTGGTTTTCACATCGGGATTACAACATTTTTTGATTTCATAGTAGTGTAGTCCCCAGAGAAGACATGAGTTGATTATGCAGTAATTCCAGGAGTGCCTCAAATCTCTCAGGGGGAGAGGAATTCCATAAAACCAATTTTAAAGAAAGGACAATTGACCCTAGTGGCACTTTTTGTTGGTGGTGTGTTCTTTTTTTTTTTCCTGAAACTGCAAGTCCTATTAAGATACTGCGCAAATAATTGAGTCTGACAGCCCGTGGCTTCAACAAGCTCTCTGCTGGGGGTGTGGGGAAGTCTAGAAGCCAGCTGAGGGTGAAACTGTGGATCACAGACCTTGCATTCTCATTAGAAAGGTACACTAAAAAAACCAGGACCACAAACAGTTTACGAGGCTCAGGGAATACCCTACTGCACTTTGCTGCAAGTGTACAGACGAGTTTGTGACACTGCATATGGTGTGGGATACAGATGCAAGTTTATGAATGGAGACAACAAAGAGTGGGACTTGGAGTTGCTTGAAAACTCAATCACAGCTTAGAAAGCCATGTAGGAACAGTGTTAGGTCAAGTTAAAGACCAGCAAAGGATGTGGTCCAGCAATGCAGACTTCCCTGCCAAGAACTACTATATGGCAGAAATTACCAATACATGCTTCATATTGTAAGATTATGGAAATAACATTTCCCCAACCTATTGTTGTGGCATCATGTGGGCACAACTTTCTCTACAGAAAAAGGTGGATAAGACAGAAAGAACATCTAGCCCACAACTAGACTTTTTTAATGAGTCTATAGATCTCTTCTTGGGCAGTCATGGAACAATATCTCCCATTAGCAGAGGCATTGCTATTTATAAATGTTTATTCTCTGTTATATTTCTAAATTATATTTAGAAATCATTGTTACAAAGAAAATATGTAATAAATTTCTGCATTGCTCTTGAAATTACTTTGATCATGTATTGTATGCAGAACACAAAGATAGACATCTGGCCTGGGATAGCAAAATGGCACAAACAACTTTTTGAAGTTAGAAAAGGCTCAGTAAAATATCAAAGGAAGAAGAAAAGTTCCAAATGCTTTGGTCATTGTCATTCAAGGGTTATGTGTTGTATAACTATTTACAATTATTTGATGCTAAAAAACCCCCAACCAAATGTTAAATCTTTCTGAGATGCTGGCTCTAAAATTAAGCCCTAAGCAGACATTGTGTGCATGGCAGAATCCTGGGTCAATTGGGCTGTAAGTGTGTGCAAAGAAATTGCCAACTTTCCTCTCCCATCTCCTAAACTGAAAGGAGATCTGTTTTCTCAAAGGATAGTCAGAGGCCACCAAAATGCCTCTTTCCCCATGCAAAGCACGATATGAGAGACCTAGCATCTGAATATTAAAAAAGAAGCTGACTGAATGTTCCTCAGCACATCCATGTATCCAGCATCTCAGGCTTTTGTAGAAATAATTGGAAAATGCAAATGTTTGTGAATCACACAAATTACACAATCTTTAATTTCCTTTTGAGAAACAAATACTTTGAAAGAAAGGTAGTGATGCCTCTGAAGGAGTATAAAAAGCATCAGGTGCTTTCGCACTTTAGTGTGCTGCTTCCAAAATCAAAACCTACAACCAACTCCAGTTTTCACAAAAACAAGATCACTTTGAGAACTTCGTCAGTGAGCTATTATAACCAGACAGTTTTAGAAGCCCAGTGACTGAGGTGTTACCACTGTCAGCTACATGTGGCCAATATTTAGCTGAACTCTGACACCTTCAAGGTACTATCCCATTCTGCACAATTAATTGTGCACATAAAGATTGGAAAAGAGCTCCTTATTTTTTATTTATTTTTTCAGAGGAAAAAATCCAAACCAGATCTGAACCACCCCCATTTTTTTTTCCTTTTTTTTTCCTTTGAAAGCAATTGTCAAAATACATTGCCAGCAGGCTGTAAGTGAGACCCAAGGAAGCAGACAGTTTCTCTGGAAAACAAGACAGTAATCAAGCAGCAGAAGAATCTGAAACTATTTTCTTCTGTTATATTGCTGAGAAGTCTATCTTTTGCACATAGCTTTGGAAAATTTAACAATTCCCTAATGAGAGAGGGAATTGTTTGTGAACAAGAAAGCTTTACTATTAAAGAAGGAACTTTTGGGAAAGGCAGATGAAAACCCAGAGAAATGCCTCCAAATAGCAATTGTTCATTAAATGTTAGGAAATATTAGGGAAAGACAAGACAACAACAATCACTGCTGCAGGGCATTGTGACAAGATGTGCCAGCTGTGGAAAGCAGCATACATTCAAGGGGAAGCCATCAGGACAAAGTTGCCAGGTAGGAAAGGCAGAAGAAGCAGTGGGCAACTGATGGAAGGACTCAACAACTCAAGTCTTAAAATTAACAGATAAGGTGTCAAGCTGGACACTGAGGCAGGACACCATTTTAAGAGAAAACCATTATATTTGCAGTACATTGCATCCCTTGATAGGATCACCCTAAAACCTCTAGGGGAAACGGATGGGTTCAGAAACACACATACACACCTAGAGGCATATGATACTCAGCAGATTTGAAAATTCTAGCAATTGTGGTCATGTACTTAAACTGAGTAAGCCTATAGGCATGTGAAGTCACCACTAAAGACACTGTTCTCATCAAGTAATGAAAGATGTGGTGGCCAACAAACAGTTTGGTTAAAGCAGCACTGGCGAAACAAAACTTTGGAGAAAGCACTAAGTAATGAGTCTGAGACCACAGAGCTAAAACATAGTTGCATTTATAACAGTCTCACAAACTGCTCTTTTCATAGCCTAAAGGGATTTTTTTGGTCTGTTTATTTGTTTTTAAAAACAATGAAACCCTCTCCTGTTACCCAGCATGTGGCATGTGAAACAAACATTAAATAGAGTATTTAAAAATAAGCATTTTGAACAATATATGTATTTTATTATGCCAAAACTGGCATTCTGTCAGTGTGTTGATTTTAACCCAGCAATGGGGAATACCAGAGCACTCACAGGATGTATTTTCAGAAGCAACTTGACCAAAAAGAATAAAGGTTTCACGAGGTCATTTTACCTCTGCCCCAAACAGCCTACCACTGCTTATATTTACTGTGTTCAATCTTCAGGTGGGTTACCTGTTTCCTCTCTAGACACCAAGACCTGCCTTCATCCTCAAAATAATTCAGGACTGTGGACAAATGGTTTTCTTGGTTACTTTTTTTGCGGTGCTGTGGAAAACTATTGGGATGAACATCTATATTAGAAAAAAGGATACCATTTGACCTTGTCTGTCTTACTAAATTGTGCTTTTGTATCCCAGTGTTAGTCTGTGACTCCTCTTCCTAACCTTGTTTCTCCCTTGCTGCCTAACTTCATGTGTTTTTTCCACAGAGATGTCATTGTGGAACCAAAGCACTGAATGGTTCACTACCCTAGTAATTTTTGCAGCCAGGTGTGGAGAAAGGGTTTTTTGGTGACATATACAGTGGAATAAAAATCACATATTACTGATGAGGACTTCTTTTTACCTGGTGGCACCAGGAGATGTTTGCAGAGACTGACAGTGTCTGAATACTTATCTTTTACTGCAGGTATTGCCTTGAAAAGTCTTGATTTTGTGTCAGCTTTGATTAAGCATGGCTTGTCTCTCTTACATGAGATATTGTGACAGGTTTTCTGTCTTCCCAGCATGCCTGTTGTAGGTGTTCTCAAAATTGGTGGCTCTAATCGTCCCTTCCTTTATTCTTACTGGTAACATGGCTGAAAACATCCCTCTTTTATTTTGCAAGGCACTAAGGAAAACACTCATATTCTGCTTAATGATTACAGATGGAAACATGTTGTAATATCCTACAGGGAAGAAATCCCGGTCCTTTGTTTCTGACATGTTTTCCTGCTATGTTCCCATATAACTCTTTCCTTGTGTCCAGGAAAGCGGAATGCTCAGCACAAGATATCCCATCAGCTTGTCTTTAACAGTCCCCACTAAGTTAAACTCATCAAAGCAATTTCCCAGAAAAGTGCCAACAAAACAGAATGATGACCTACTTGTGGGATCACAGTAGTCACAACAAGATAGTTTACTGTACATGAACATTTTCTTATTTGCTCTTTCCTTCAGTAAAAGCTTTAGGAAAGAGCTTGAGTGGATGGAACAATGACAGTTTAGCCAGGCTAAGTTTAGTTTAGTTTAGTTTAGCATCAAAGAAGATGTATACCTCTGATGAGCCTCTATGACTATCTCAGCAAGAAGTTGGGATCCTAAGGGGCATTTTGCCTGAAAGCTTGGGTTAAGGAAATGTCTCTTCAGTATTGCCTTGCCGAACGGGTACTTTTCCCAACTCCACAACACCCGGACATGATAGTGACCTTCTGGATTGAACAAATGTGCCTCTCTTGGCATTCTGGAACCCCATTATTTCACTCTGGCATGCCCAGATGTCCTGAAGAATGCTTTCATGTGTGACCTCTCGGCTGCCTACCAGTAGCACTGGGAGTGCATGGGCTTCAGGAGATGTTCTGCCCTCAAACACTCAGGAGGGAAATACTTGCTGGAGTGGCACACATAGAGAGCAAAGGCACTGTTCCAGCAATTGGTCATCTTCAGATGGTACCCATGGTTTTACCTATTTTTTGCAGACACTGCCTGCTCTGCAGACAGTATCGGAAAGATGGGAAGCAGCCCAAGCTCCAGGTGTTCAAATAGCTGGCAGGACTGGTCCTCAGTGATGTCCTAGAGATGCTAGTTGAGCAAATGTACAAGACCAAGAAGCCTTGCCCTTTCCTCCTTCATTTCAACTTTAGGTTTCGCACAGCTTAAGGGGCAGTCATCTGCCCCCAACCCAGCAGCAATCTGCATTGCTTTACTGACTGCATTGGAGCTCAGGTACAGACCAAGGGTCTAGCCTTGGTTTTTCCATTACTGTATTAACTGATTCAGAATATTGAGTTTAATAGCTGAAGAACATTGATTGATATACATCTACCTGCCCAGTGCACATTGAAAAAGCAAACTGTTTTCGCACCCTGTAAAAACACAGCCTGCTGCTGCTGAAGTCAATACACAGAAAACACTGCATCAAATACATTAAGGAAGCAGTTAGGCTGACAAAAAACCATTTTGTTCAGATGAAAGGTGGGTCTAGCAGTCTGATTTTGACTCAAAGCATGCATTTAAACTGAAAAATTACTTTTCCCTTTCAGCTTACACCTTAATATTTCTTGCCTTTAAAAAAAATAAGTGGAATTAATAAACATTGCAAAATAGGAATTCAGATTTCGATGCTTTACTCTGCAAGAAATACAGACATATGACAAAGCACAAATACAGGCACAAGTTAAACCTTGGAGAAGTGATACCAACTTGCTTTCTGCTCCTGGTAACTGAGATGTGGGAAGGAATCGCTTCCTTACACAGATTGCATTTTTAAGGAGCTTTCCACTTGGACTCAAGTTGTTTGCTGGGCATAGACTACCAGCATTTTGCATCACTTCTTACTGGTTGTGGACTGATGGCTTTCAGGGCATGATGCAAAATGCCATTGCTTTTTCCTCAGGATTCTACAGACCAGGAAAAATAGATTGATGACTGTTGTTGGATGTGTTTAGACATCTCCTGCTTATCTTTCTGACTACTTTTTTTTTTTTTTATGATTATGAAGATAGCAGCAAAATTGTTGGGTTAAATGTCTGTCTGGAGCAGCCAGATGCAAGGGCTTTCACCACTTGTGTGTCAAGTAAAGAAATGATAAATATCCAGTTTTGGCTCAGGGCTATGATGCACAACACAAAAATAAAAGCCATGCCATGTGCCAGTCATTCAATCTGTTCATTCATTTCAGACCATCAGCTTTACCTACAGACACCTTTGTCTATTTAAGCCACCATTCCAGAAATCAAATGGGTGAGAGGGCTGATAATTGACTTTATCTTCCTGACTCTGTGAGCTGCCTAGTGTGGCCTGGTGGCCAAATTGCTTGTAAACTTAGATAGTTGTAAGAGCTGTCCCAGTAGGCTGCAAGACTTTAATTTAATCTCAGTCCCAGCCACATAACTAATAGAAAGTGATCAACCAGTTAAAGATGCTTAAGCACGTGGAATACAATGGTGTTATTTACAGCTATGTGGCACTGAGCTTCCTGCCCTGGCATTTAACTCTCCAATCATGTTCACTGTCCAAACCACCTGACAGCAGCAGATGGGTAAAACTGCCTCAGTAGGGCTGTGCCCATCAATGACTCTGAAAAGCAGCCTAATCAAAGCGCTCTTGCTTTAGATCATTTTCGTTCGGGCCAGGTTACTTAAATCTACTTGCTACATTGTCTAGTTTCAGAACTGTGAAAGCCAGAACATACATATAGTGGCACTCCATAATAAAAATTATTGTTCTATAATCCTAAAAACAGCTTCAGGGGTGCAAGCATTATATGGAACTGCTCTGCAAGTGATCCATAGCACCCTGCCTCTTCCCATGGCCCCCATTTCTATAGATATTTGATGCTGCCCATTAACTTGAGATTTTGCTTGTGAGACAGAAACACCTTCCCTCAAATATTGCTGTTTGAGTCATGATCAAATATGAAACCATGCAGATATGCCAGTTCCTTAAAATATTACCCCTCCCTCCCCAAAAGGTGAATAGAAGATTTCTGTTCAGAGAGGCAATACTGACACCTCGTTGTATGTGACAGCACAAACCCTACACCAAATCTGCACTGCGGTTGCACAGTGATGGACACCAGTTGAAACAATTTTTCTGCTTTCTTATATACTGTCAGCTAACCATTCAGCAGCACAGAGATTTGCACCAGGCTCAGAGGTCTTAGCCCTCCCCAATATAATTTTTGTAGATCAGATGTGGTGACTTAGCAGCCTCTTCTGCTTTCTCCTCCAAATCAATTCTTCAGAAATCACAGTCATGACTCAATGAGAACACCAAACCGCATCCTGAGACTATTTGACCTGGTAATTAGCAAGCACCTCTGTGAGGAATGATTGAAATACTTGTTTTCAAGAACAAGGGATAGATCTCCATGCTGGCTGGTAAATAAAAAGGAAGCTGACAGATAAGATACTATTAGAAAAAGGTTGAAGTTCTTCCTTTGGAGAGTTGAGCTAGGAGCAAGCTTGAGATTTGAACAAAAAGCGATGTAGGAAAAGAGAAAGTAATCTACAGAGAGGATTTGTTTCAGTTTTTGTATTTTGAATTCCTTCTATACGTGAAGAAATCTGGGGTCTTCTTCCAAAGGGGGAAAAGGTTGCACCCAGGAAAAATCAATGAGGGACAGAAATACCTAAGAAACTACTGGTTTAATTCTATAAGAGGCCAAGTTAAAAGAAAGAAATATTCCTGTGTGAGATCCTTACAGAGTTTAAAATACAAGACTGGAGAAAATAGTTCATTACTACACAGAAATTACCTTCATCTTCAAATGCCTTCCTTCCCCATGCAGAAATCTCACAAACTATGTGGCTCCATTTGTGTGGTGGTTTTTTTTTTCAGATGTGCAGAACAGCATCTTCCGAGTCCTACAGACAAATTCCAAGTATTGTACAGCAGCTGAATGCAGTGCTTCCATTAAACTCTGCGCTGGGGGCTCCTCATCCCCCACGGGGAGTTTAATATATGGTTTCAATTCTAAAACAGCATCCCTTTAGGGACATCGTCTGCTTTTATTTATGTAGCCCAACAGATAATACAACTATCTATTGAAAACAGCTTTAATAAAAAAAAAAAAGAGTATTTTCAATACAAAACTAAACAATTAATTGGACACTTTTGAGGGCAGGTATATTACACCTTCATCATAGGTATTGGGGGATGCTGGATTTAAAATCTGATAAATGGGTTGTCCTTGTATTCTTTAACCATCCTCCAGGGAAAGTAGTTTGTAAAATAGTAAAATTGCTCAGGCACAAATATTTATCACAGATCCAATAAGATTTTATGTGCCTTGTAACTACAATATTACATGTTTTATGCTCCTTCAATCTTTGCTTTAGAGTACATCCAGTTTCTTCAGTACAGATAATTTCACAACCAATGGAGATCTGTAAACAATATTTTGTTACAGCCCCATGAATACTAGGTGCCATTATTTCCTCTGTAGATTCGGTGGAGCTTTATTCTTCCTGAGCACACGTTGTTCATGTTCTAAAAATGCATGATACAGAAGGCATAATTACTTTTATTTTATGAGATTTGTCAGTTTAACACAGTTTTCAGTCCGTTAGAGGTTAGCCACCATTGTAATTTTAAGTGCCTGGCTAGTTCGTATTGTTCAGTAGGTTCTGCTTTGGGGAACAGAACATCTTGTCCTTTAAAAATATTACACAGTGTCACAAAACTAAGGCATGCATAAGGGCACAGTCCATCCTGCCCCTGATACAAAGGCAATTTTATGGAGGTATTACAAATCACAGCTTTATGTGTACGGCTGCCCAGAAGCCAGGTTGCTCCATGCAAATCACTACAATTTACTCATTGTTGTCTGGGAATTATAGCTTGAGTACTAGAGTAGCTGTTGGAGTTCGGATTCACAGATCCTGGTCCCAGTCTTGGCTAGGCACAGAGGTTTTACATTCCCCATGAGGAAGCTGTATCCCCACAGAAAGCAGCCTCATCTCCGTAAAGCTACTGAGAGTTCACACAGCATTTCAGCCCTTGATGCAGTCTGTGTGTATCTGAAAAGAGCAGTGTAGTACTAAGCAACCACCACTACTGGACCACTCCTTTCTCTCTGCTATGTCAGCGTGAGAGGGAGGTGGAGATGGGAATTAATTCGACTGCAAGATGCAACCAGTGCTGTCAGGGTAGTGGGACAGGAGAATAAAGCCACTGCTGAAGCAGCCCTGCTTCTGGCTGTCCAGCACAGGCTAACTTGGGCACATTCACTAGCCCGGTAAGGAAACTGCTGCATCCCTTCTAGCACAGTGGACGGGGAAATTGTGTTGCTGCATGAGAACAGGCTGATGCTTGCCATTGCCAAATTGCCATCTTCTTCCCTACCTTTTTCCTTAGGGTTTTATACTTTTGTCATGGCTGTATTTCACCTTTTGAATCCTTGGACCTGCTGAGTATCTCTTTCTCTCATCTTGCACATCATTTAGCTTATGGAAATTACCACATTTTAATGGCAATTAGTGGAATAATGCAAGGTCACACAGCTGCACTTCTCTACATGGAGCCTTGGAGCAGCCAGCTGAAACCTGGACTGAGTGTTGGATAGGTACACTGCTTGTTTTATCCATGCAAACTCAGTCAACATCATCTGTGCCTTGGCGATAGCTGTGTTAGTTTCCAGCTTTTGCTCCCTTTCCCACTCCCATGGCTCCTATGCTTCTTTGGCATACAATTATATAGAACTTTCCCCCACTTTTGCTAGGAACAGAGGTATTTTCAGTTCAAACGACCTTTGTTTTATAACAAGGGAACAGCAAGTAGCATTTGCTTAGGTGAAGGTATCTTAACTACCTCTGACAGGCTGTGCTGAGCAGATCATAAATAGGCCTGCCACAGCCTGTAGGCAAAGGCACCATCTCTATCTGACAAAGAGGCAGGACACAAACCAAGCCAAGGATGAGACAGGCAATGTATTACCCTGCTCCTGGTGGAAGCAAAGCACTACAGGGCCTTGTCAGATGTACAGCACTTGCTACAGAGCTGAAGAGCATCCCTGTTCTGATAGTGCATGCAGCAGCCTCAGGGTCCTACTCCTAGCCCCATAGCAAGAGATATTGTTCCTTAATGTGCGTTTGACTTTCTGAGAAGTAAGTATGGCTTTTGAACAGGGGTCAGCATGTCTGAATAGTAGGGTGCCCTGACACAGCAATATGCAACTTATTTAAACATCTTAGGGAGACATTCTGTAATATTATTTAAAAAGATAGCATAATTTAGAGACATTAATTCCTTGCATAGCATGCACTGTAATGAAGGCTATTGTAATAAGTGCTGTAATTATTGCACTAATTGTCAAAAAAGCTAAAACAGTCATTTTCATGAACGTTTCTGCTGCTGCTTTAGCCATCATGCTCCGTCTTGGAAGTTCAGCAGCACCACAGCTCCTTGGCAGAGAAGCCACAGTTCCTTTTGCTTCAGTCTTCCTCTCCAGGCCTACCTTCTCAGCTCACCTTTTCCCCTTCCACCTTTCACCATGTCTGCTCTACCTCAAAGCCCATGCTTCAACAACACATGTCCAGCATCAATAACTCATCAGCAGCAGTGCCTGCAGCAAGGACATTTATTCCTGTGGCCTTCTGCCTCCCACATGCCCCACTATGTTCTTCATAGCTCTGTCTCCTTAGCAGAAGGAAGAGGCAGCATTGCAATCCAAGGAAAACTCATGGTGTGGCTGTTGTCTAATCTGATATGGGTAGAAAGAACAAGCATGATTTCTTACCCTATTTTTATGACTATAATCACCAGGTGGTGCAGTTGTTATCTTGGTGTATATTACTGGACGAACATGTATTGAATGGCTCAGGGGATAATGATTTTTTATGGTAGAGTGATCCAGCATGAAAACAAATAAAGCATTTTCATCTTCCATGGTACTTGAATACTGTCTTCTTCTAAGTATGCCCAACAAGACCATATTAACTTGTAAAGGAGACAGGAGATGTTAAGCCCTTTAAACCTAGAAGTTGGACAACAAAATGGAAAGGGAGAGAGGGGCAGAGGGAGAGAACAAAATGCAGAAGTGTCCTGCTGAAAGGTTTGGCAACCTACCATAGCTACAGGTAAACAGAGAACATAAAAATGAGGAACAGACTTTAAAACGGAGGGGCCACATAGGTGCAGATATCCTGAATTTTTCATCAGATGCTGTCACTCGGTAAAGAAGATTGTAGCTCCTAAGATTCTTGCACAAAAGTTTAAGGAGAGAGCGAGTGAGAGATGATTGGATAACCTCGAGAGGTGCCTTTCACTCTGCATTTCTGTGGTTTAAAGAGCAGGATCACAAAGAACCAAAGGCATTTATCCATATGCAGGTATGTGAGTGAAGGATGAGGACAGAAATGGCACAGGACTGAGAACAAAGAACAAACCGGTGGGTAGTTTTTCCAAGCAAAGAAGTAAAAAACAGAGCAGCTATGGAAACTTTCTGCTAGTCTCCTCCTGTTTTCAGGCATGTCTAGAGGCGACCTTTTATGTTATCTATTTAAAGACAGCAAAATACTCTTGAATTGTCAGCAGATGAGCAATTGTGGAGGTACTCAGCTTCCTGTCTGATGTCAGCTAGCAAGGATTGCTCACCTTCCCCCTCCCTACTAAAATTAGCCATGAAGCTCCTAGTGACTTCAGTGAGAAGTAGTCTCAGCCTTCATACACTTGAAAACCTCCATCCTTCAACATGCTGGTAAACTGAAGAAGGTATGCTAGGCCTTGTTAAGGAGGCCAAAAAATTACAGAAAGGAACATTTAAAGTTTAAACAGTGTGAGGTGTTTTTAAAGAATATATAACCAAAATAAAGATTATTTATTTCCTGTAGGGAAAAAAAATCTTAAAACTCTCTCTGTCCATCCACTGCTTTTTCTTCTTGTCTTAAAAGCAGTGTCCTCTACCATCCCCACACACACAGAGAATGAATACTTTATGTGAATATTTCCACTGGATCCATAGAATAAATTAATATGAAAACAGCAGCCTTCTGTTGTATCTATGGGAAATTATGATATTTTCGAACCCTTTATTCAAACAGAAAGAAAACACCAAGAGACTGCCCCAGCAGGCTCCATATATGCCATGTAGTCCATCTCTGCCACCTTCGGAGGTGACCCCACAGTTGACAGGTCAGGGATGCATTAACTCAAAGATGCTTCTAGTGGGGCCTGTGTTGCTACTTCCAAAAGCAAATTGGAAAAGCAGATGAAATTACTGATCCATCAAATTCAATTCACTGCAAATCCAAGGTGCTGAACCTTGATAGCTCCTGTGTATGATGCCTTCTTCAGACCTGCCAGCTGAAGCAGACTAGGCACAGCCTGTACATACCGACTGGCATGCTAGCAAGTGGAGATCATATTACAGCAGTGTTTTCGAAGGGCTGGAAAAATGCAGTGCTGGTTTCCATTTCTCTTCGTCTCTGAAGTTTCAAGAACATACACATTCATATAGCCAAGTCCTCTAGTGTATCATTGGGCAGAAAGCCAAGGCTGGGAGGTTTTGCAAAGCCTGTTTTCACCATTATGTTCCTTCTTCAACAAAGACATGAAAATGACCAAGTTGAAACTGAAAACTCCAGAGGAATTCCCAGGTCTAAAGAGTCAAATCTTTGTATTAAAATAAAACCCCATCATCAGTGTTAAGAGTAAATGCATTATTCATATAGGCCTCCTCAAAGAAAAAACCTCAAAAACATAAACCCAAGACTTTAATCCCATACTCAAAATAATGTTTCTGTTACTCAGAGAGAAGGAACATATTTATATCTTTTCTAATGAAAAAAAATCATGCTAAGATATACTATAAGGCTTTAGGTAACACATTGTTGTCACTGTTGGTGTCTTTGGCATAGAAATTTTGACTCCAAATATCTTTGCATCTCAACTAAGATTTGTTAACATTTCCCAGAATAATACCTGGGTTTCCTTTAGAACTTGTTATCATTTACACAATTGGGTTCTCTTTGTATTTTTGAAGAAAAATGCATTTTTGTTGAGATAGAGTGTTTCAGTAGTGTCTCAGCAGCAGCAGAGGCACTGAACTAATGGCAAAGATCACTGCTTGTATTTTTAGCAGATTAGATTTGGTCCGACAGCACATAACGCTGTTGTTCCCAGCTCCTTGGCTGATTGCTTGACCTGGTTTCTAACCCAAGTAACCTTCCTGTGTCTCTCTCAAGCTGAACAGTAGGGACAGTATGCTCTGTGCCATCTATGCACACCTTGTAATCCATTTTATTAGGCATATACATAGTAATCTGATGTCTAAATAAATACTGAGTGCAGAGATTTAACCAGAAACTGCTCATATATTTTCAAGTGAACCAGTCTCAAGACTACTTACTTTGAGATATTATGAATGCCATTCCTAATTTTTGTGCCATTCAGGATAAACTATCATCAACCACTTTTGCTATAGGCTTGTGAGACTGGTGGATTGCAATGGTGATTTATCAAGTGGCATTTGGCTGCGTTTGCCAACAATTTTGCATTGAAATGTCTACCATCTTTGTTCTTTGAAGGCAGAGACTTAGATCAATGTGCTTCCTGGACTGGACATGTGAGCATCTTTGAACAAGCTCAGCCTGTACATAAGGTTGTAAGCAATCTCCTTTCTCTACATGATGGAAGCATGGCACAGGAAACTATATCAGTTTCTCCATGATTTTGGGTGGGTTTAGGCTGGTCTTGCTTTTTTTCCCTTCTTGCTTTTTCTCTCCCCCCATTTTACTGGACATCAGGATACTATTGAGAAAGTCAGAGATTGAGGCTGAAGTCAGGACAAGCCAAGAGGACAAATAGCAGTGAGCTGGGGGAGATGAGATGACTAACTGGCAAGGCAGGTGATTGCTGTAGCTTTCACAGATAAGGCTAATAGAAGCAGCTTCAAAACTGTTTAAGTTCACATTATTCATTTTTATATGCTGCCAGTAGTTACACTGAGCCCTTCTGATCACCTTCTATATTTTTAATACCTTCTGGTAATGTAATAACTCCTGATCATTCCCTCAACCTTTGCAGACCTGAAAAAACAATATTCATAACATGAAACCATTACAGAATTTTCAACAGGCATTGATAAAAACAAGATGCTTACTAAAAAAAACCCCCAAAATGTTAAGATGTTCCTGATATTTTCTCCAAGGAAAGCAGAATTCTTTGAACAGGAGAGGAATTCCCATTTCACAAACTCCCTGAGCCTGCAAGAATTTCACTGCAACATTGGATATTTTAAGCTCAGATGTCTCAGCCTAAACAAATAAATGGCAATATTGAATAGACCTGTCTAAGAATCATAGCTCTCAGGGAAAAATCCATTGTCTCAGATAATAAATCACAGGAAAAAATATTAAAAATAAATAAGGACAATATTGCACCTTTACTCTTCCACTTTCTTGATATCCCAAGAAAACCAGGAGAAAGTTATCCCTTATATAGTTTTGAAAACTAATTTGAGGCAGCAATGGCATGCAGAGTTTAATCAGCAATGTAGTCCATGGAGCATTGCAGAAGTGGATGCTATAGACCCTAAGTTTTTGCTGAGATAATTTGCTGCTGCATTACTCCATTTTTGTCATGTGTATCCCTATTGATTTCAGCATAAAATTGGAATATGGCAAGGATGACTCAAACCCACTGCTTTAGTTTCAGGATAGATGGCATGGAGACAACTATGAACAGTAGAAATTCATTTATTTAAACTCCTCCTGTCCTTGAAGCAAAACATTGATTAAAAAAAAAGACTCCTGAAGAGCTCTGATCAGCAGCATAGCTTAATGGCTGTAAAAATGTACTTTTTGTAAAGATAGATTAAATGCAGTCTTTAGAAGGAAGTGTGCCATCTCCTCTCAGACATCATGACATGGCTCAAACACAGCAAGATGACGGCAGGAACCTGACATTTTAAGTGTCAGAACAGGGGTGGATTGATGCTGAAGTTGGCATTAAGAACCTCCACAGCTTCAGCATTTTAGTATTTCCAAGAAGTTGCTAAAAAGGGATTTAAGAACATGTGTTTCACTTCACTGTTGTCCCTCATTACATTGCATTAATTCAAGACTTCCACTAGTCATTTTCAGAAGTATCAAGAGAAAGATATTTTCTATTTTTTGCTTAGAAAATACTTCTTCCCTTAGAACAGCTCAGATAGATAATTTCTTATTCCTACCCCTCTCTAGTGCTGCATGTACACTACTTCACAGGGTAGCAGAGCAACTTCTCTTCCTGCCATCTCTCGAACCTGAAGAACTAATGATATCTCTAATCTCCTCTTGTGAAATACTCTTTTGAACAGAATTAAGCCAGACTAACTAAAGGTCTTCTTATATTGCTCAGAGCATTTTACCTTATGTGGAATGAGCTATTGCAGACTGTCTGAAACAGACATTAATGCATAAGCCCCACAAATGCAGGCATCAAACTGCATGAAAGCACAGACAGCGAGACACTGCTTTGAAGCTCCAGCAGCTTGACAGCAGAAAAAAAAAATGAAGTGTCATCCCTGTTCCCTGGTATGGCCTGCAGAGGAGAGACATTGAAGGGTTCTTGGCATTAGCACCACCTGGATATTACTAAGAAGAGAAGTTTCATCCTGATTTGAGAAAGGAAGACTTAGAATAGAGCTACACGCAGCAGGAGTAGGTGCCTTCCAGTCTTGGTTGAAAAGTCAGCCTAGTTGTTCCAGCAGAAGCATGACCTGCCTGTTTCCCTGTACAGCTGTTCTTTGCTGTGTTTGGCAATATTTATCACCTTATCAACAGGAGACAGAAAGGGGAAGAGCAGGAGGGAGCTACAGCAGGAGTCTTCCTGCAGCCCCGTAAGAAAGAAGGAATAGGACAATGGCTGAGCACCTCGTGCCACAAAAGCCACGCCTTAGGACCCCCAGTGGTGGGAGTACAGCAGTGGGAAGGAACAAAAGCTGGGTTAATGAGGAGCCCACAGACCTCTTGCCTCCTTTTATCCTCCTTTGTCATGCCTTGCCTCCTTCCTTTCCTCTGGTCTTAAAAAAGTCCATAAAACAAAACCTGAATGGCTGTACTCTTCCCTCCTCCCCCTTTTTTGGTGTGTTTTGTTTTGCTTTCTTGTTTCTTTGTTTGTTTTTTGCTAGCTGTTCTACCCCACTGTAAAAAAAAGGCAAAAAAAAATTAACTGGCAACACATTTAACGAACACTGATAAGGTTTAACACTGGATCACTCTGCAAGCTCACATGAAATGTCTGTCCCCATTTCCCATAAGATAAAATGTGCATTTTGTTTGGATAGAGCAGGAGGTTATATAGTAATGCATTAGATCAAGAAATCTTACAGAACAACCTTGCTTGTGAAAGCTGCTGCTAAATGTACTGAAGAAAAAGACTGGGAGGATCTAATCTAGAGTTCAATTTACTACCCCTTAAAGGACACCATGTAAGGAAAGACCTGCAGAGAAAACCAGATATGCATGTTTTTAACCAATGACTGATGCAGTAAAATTATTTCGTTTAGTCTGAAAGGAAGGAGAATTAAGTCAAATTGCATTACATTGCATTAGGCAGGGTCTATGGGTGTTCCATATGCAGCTACTGCACCTCAGCTGACTTGTGGTATCTTCATAAGCTATGCTATCTGGATCGTGTGCCTGAGCCCTGACATAAAAAACACAGAATGAGCTCTGCTGGGAAGCCACATACCTCTCCAAGAGCATGGTGAGATGAAGCAGGGTGGTTGTTCCCATAATAGGAGACTTCTTGAAAAACCAGTTTATTCTCCTGTGACTATTCCCCAGGCAGTTTTGCCCTGAAGAAAAGCACTTAAGGAAACCATTTTCTGCATCACAGCCATTACAAGGTTGCAAGGGATGCAGAAGACCGTCCTTAAAAATTGTGTATAATTTGTCAAAAGACTGAACTGGGGAGCCAGCCTCTATTTATTGAAGAAGAACAAAGCAGCCTTTTGCTCCCACAGTTACCAAAAGAACACAGTCAAAACCCTCCAGCTGAAATGAACCTTTATTTGTCAGTGACCTAAGTGATCAGATATAAACAGCTGAAATCCCACTAAAAATTGATTCTCTAACAGTAAGCAAAAAGTGATGAGAAACTGGTAATAAATGCACACATTTTCATTTCTGCTTGGAAACCAGCTCAGCAGAGAAAAACAACTGCCTTTGTGACACCTGTGCTCTGACCATGGCAGAAACCCACGTGGGTGGTGAACAATTGGAAAAGGAATAAATGGCACAGCAGGTCCTATCCACCACTGGGTCTTCTTAACAGACCTGCTGGGGTAACTCAGGGGTTTGTCTGACTTGCTGTGGAGGCTTCATGGCAGACTTCTCTGGACTGACAGTGTCGTCTACGCATAGACTATACTGAAGTAAATCAATTACAGGGCTAATGATTATTGGCAAGAATGGATATGAGCTAATGGCTTACCTATGTGACCTGCTGATTCATTACTAGCTGATATACTGAATGTTTTAGGCCCAGGGAAAATCTTGATAGAAACATCTTGACAGAGCTGAGTTGGATTTTGCTGTATGCAGGATTCTTCATGCTGGACATGGTCATTTGAAAAGGATAATACATGTCATAATTAGGGTTAAACATACAGTGTATACGCAACTCTAGGATGGCCTGGTCAGACAGAGCAAACACCGGAGACTACACACCTGCTCTTTAAACTACTTGATACCTTTATACTGCATGGGTGGCTCTGTCCTCAGTTAAGTGACCAGCTTGAGACTTTTCCTTCAGAGACAAACAACCTGAGGGCTTGTTAAACGTCTTATGCTCCCAGGATGTGGTCCAAAACAAGGCTAAATATGTTTTAGCCAGATCTCAACACAACCAACATAAAATAGAGCTTGCTTTAGGGAATCAAATATTGAACATTAATCTGTAATTATCCATCAGCACCATTCCTTGCCCTCTTTTCCTGTAGCTATGACAGTACAGGAATGCTAACCAACTTCACTAATACAGAAATGATAAATATTTACCGCATTTACAGCTACCTCCTCTACAAAAAAAGGAAGACAGAAGTTTAAAAGCATTCCAGTCAGATGAGTCGTGGGGTTTGTTGTCCCTGTTGCAATTCATATATTTTAAAAGAGACAGTTCTCATCTCAGAAAGTCCCATATTTTAAAAAAAAACAAACAACAAAGAACATACAAAAAACCCTCCACTACTCTGAACATGCAATTAAGAATGCAGAAACACAGTTCTATGTAGCTAATGCTACAAAATGTATACTGCCTGGATTTTGATCTTTTAAAACTCCATTAAACTATGTAAATAGAGTACCAAAGAATGTGCACTGTTAACAAGCAGTTTGCTAGCATCAGTTGGAAGAAGACCTACAGTTCTCCCTAGTGCCATACTGCCAGTGGTCTGACACCAATGAAGCCTCTTGATTGATCTGCACAGAACAGACTCACCGTGGAAGTTGACTTATGACTCTCTTCCTCTTTATTGTAATATCTCTTTGACTTAATCCTGCTCATGGGTCAGCCACACAACAGCGCAAAACCTCTTCCCAAACAGTTTACTTAGAAACTGAATTAACACATTTGCTATTAAGACTTGGCTTCTTCCCACAGCCAGGAGAAGGACAAAAGGAACAAAGGAATGCTTATGTACATCTCCCATGACATCCCAACTTTTATGTCTTTAAATTATCTGCCTTCTGCTCTACTGTATGTTGTTTCTTCACATAAGCATTTATCTCATGCATTAGAAAGAATGAATAGTTTGGCAATCAAAGGACCAGATGCAGAAGGGCTTTTACAAACTAGCTGAATTATTTCCTGCAGATAAATCACCTGGGCCATGACCTTTTGCACCCCCGTTTACCCAGCTTCTATTGAAAATGTTCACTGTTCCCAAATATTTGCCAGATAATTGATGGCAAGGAAATAAGCCAACACTACTCCCAGATTACTGTCCTACTCCTGATGTAACACAACAGTCTCAGAGTGATCAATTTATGCATGTGGATTCTTAAAAGGCAAATAAAAAATTCTTTTTCAGCTTAGCTAGACAAAAGCACTATCAGGAAGCCAAAGGTCCCAGGCTACACAGATTTCTTCATCAACTTTTGCTGTTCTCTCATAATACGCTACAACAAGTTTCTTCCTAGGTCTTTTGGGTAGTTTCTTAAGTTACCACATCCTTCTTGGGACAATAAACAAATGAGTAATCTAAGAACCAAATATAAAATATTGTACTTTCAGACCAATAGTTCTGTGACAAAATTGGATCCACAGAACTAAAAAATGAAGCTTTAATTCAGAATAAAAATATAAACCAAAACCAGCTTTCTTTGAAAGTCCGCTCACAAGTATAATGACCTCAACACTTTGTTTGATGAAAAAAATTTGAGCAACCTTTTTTGCTCTAGGCAATATGCTTTGATGAAGCCTGAGGGGATATGAATCATATTTAGGCAAACTCATGCAGAAAAACACTTAGTGTGCAATGGATGCAAAGTTGGACAAACAAAAGTTCCAAAAAGAATATGCTTGCACAGCCAAGAGTGAACTCAGCCTTTCTTCAACACACACCTGAGAATCCAGGACCATGAAGTATGAGAGCTGAACTACTTTCTGTGGCCTTACATTCAGCTCATACCTGGTGGCATAGGCGAAGCATAAATGATGATGCTTAGGTATTACCAGACCCTACCTGGACAGGAGGGAGTTGGTAAGGAAATAATATACATTTGTCCAGGCTCTATATTAAGTGTGATTTTGGCTGATCTGTTAAGGATAGCGAACACTCTCTGCAGCCTTTGCATTTGTAACAGACCCAAGTGTCCATGAGCACAGCACACATTCCCACACCCTCTTTCTTGCTCTGACAGTTAGGAAAACATTGGCAGTGTCATTCTAGAGGGAACATCTATTGGAGAAATGCTCATGTGGAAGGGAGCAGAAAAAATAGAAGCCAAATACACATAGACAGCAGTAGCCAAAACAAGGTGGCATCAAAAACTTGTGCACAGCACATAGGAATAGCACAACCTGCCTGCAGCTAACACAGCTGGGAGGACACACCAATGGAAGGGTAGGGAAGCATTTCCAGTTTGGATGTGCTCCCAGGATTTTGAGTTGTGGTACATGCAGCTAGCCAAAAATGCTCCTGCAAAATCTAAAGAAGGGGGAGGTGAATCATTTTAGGCGTTTTCTCATGTTATTTAAGGATCTGAATTTGGTTTAAGTTCTTGTGCCTGAAGGGTAGAAGACACACTACAAAAATAATGCTGCTTTAGCCATAAAGAGCATGGGGCCCTTCCAAAGTCCATCCAAACCCAGCTCAAACATGTAGGGGAATTTACACAAAGCTTTGCTCTCTAAAACTGCCAAAATTGACCCAAGGTACACCAGGAGAGGTAAGAGCTGAGAATTAATTTATACAACCCTCTCTTACACCTACATAATTTAATTTTAATAAAGTATTTACACTAGTATTAACATCCCCCACTATGGGTTTTGCAGAGTTCTTTGCTGTCTACAAGGGCCCAGGTAGCCTTAGGCACATCTTTAACACATTTCACAGCCACCCTAAAACAACTGATGCTTTTTCTCCACTCCATACATCCCATGTCAGAGAGCTACCAGCTCCTCCTCACCCTTCCACTCAGACAGAGATGCAGCACAGTCACAGAGTATACAGAGTGGAAAGGGACCCATGAGGATCATAAAGTCCAACTCCTAAGTAAATGGCCTGTATGGGGATCAAACCCATGACATTGGCATTATTGGCACCATGCTCTAACCAAGTGAGCTAATCTCGCTGCCTCACTCCTTTGCTACTGCAGAGCAGATAACACCGAACTTTTCCAGGCATCCTTCTTGCAATTGCATAATCCTGTAGAGTCCACACCAGAAGCTGTCCTTGATTTAGGGACTCTATTTCTTCATCCCACTAAAATTACTGCTTCACCTATGGTAATTCCCTGCTGCACCTCCCTAGTAATCTTTCTGGGCTAGATTCCTCACTGATGCAAACCAGTAAAGCTACATTGATTTCAACAGAGCTCTGCTGGTTTTGTCAACTGAAGATATATTTCCTCTGGCTACACATTGCTCAGGCTTTCCTCTTTTATACTGGCAAGTTACAAAGCACTGTTTGCAATTATGCATTTCTATCACAATGTGCAGATAGGAAATTAGTCTTCTGAGGCTTTCCCTTAGTCCCCCCTCCCTCTCCCCCAACTCCCTGCTCAGTCCTTGAAAAGGCCATTTGAGCATGCAATATTAATCATCTGCTGTGCAATAATCTTGGAAAAATGTAATATATTCTGGCAAATCGCAGGCCCTCCAGAGGAACTGCCTGTCTCTGTACAAACGGCTCTCATCCATTATCAGGCAGTGACAAACGCAGCTCCTCACTTATTTGTCCCATCAGCATGCAAACAGCAACTCAATTCAATTGTGAGAAATGGGAGGAAATGATCTGTATTAATAAATGGCAAGAGCTTGAGATAGCCCGATTTCAGGAAATAAGATCAAATCCACTGAACTCCCTTCTTTGTCTCATTTGAAACCTTCCCTTTGCTGTAAATGCAGCACTGGGAGTAATTAAGCATCTGAAAAGAAGTTTCATAGTGAAGTCACATCGCCCAAAACAATTAAGACAAACATTTTGTGCACATTGTCATCTGCCTTCACCAGTGTTTAAAGGTCAAAGAAACATTTCATTAGAAAGAAAAAAAAAGGGAAAATATAGGTAAACTGCTGTACACTCTCTGGGTATGTCTGAGAACAGTGCATGCAAAGAGTCAGTGTTCAAGCAAATGAACGTGCAGAATACCATCCATCTGGATGGCCAATGCTGTGCAAATGACTTATCATATCTGATAATATCTGGAAACCTTGACTGGAGGGCAGAGTCATCCTATGCTACATGCTACAGGATAACAGGGAGGCATGCTGCTCTGGTCTTAAACTGCTTGTGATCTGATCACTCCAGTGGACACAAAAGGGCAGTCAACAAGACTTCAGGACTTCAGTGGCAGTTATCAGATGAGGATTAGCAAGAAATGAACCCACTTAGACCCTACTGAAAGTGTTGAACAAATGTAAATTACTGTTACTAAACTGAAAAAAAACCCTCTTTATCTGGAAAAAAACACCAAAAGGAAAAGTTCAATTACACAAAAAGTAGACCTAAAATTCTACCTCCGTTGTTCCTCTCTCTCATCACGTTTCTTGCTGGGAAGAATGGTAAAAGTGCAATCATGGGAGATTTGTTTTCACAAGATTTTGTTTATCTGTGGGCTGGTTTTAGCATGGATAAAAGAGCCAGTGGTGGAATCAAGTTATAAAATAGTTCATGTCCTTTATCAGCATACTCTAAGAATGTAATTAGACTTCAGCAATAATACCCTCTTAATTATAGCTACCAGCCCCCTCAGATGTAGAGGAAATCATATTCATCTTTCCCATTCCTGAAGTGCAGTAAGTGATGGGAAATGAATGAATTTATGGAGCTCTTACAAATAGCTTTCAGATGCACTCCTACTTACTTTTGTTCAGTTGACTTTGTTTCTGTGGATGAGTTTGGGATAAACTTACCCTCAGGGGAGCAAAGTAACTTTTTCTCTCAGACATTCAGCCTGGATGTTCAAGCAGGTGTGGTTATCACCTGCTGTTAATAAGCCAAGGGTGAAAGGGAAACCAGGCTGGTAGGACGTGATTGGGGAAGACTAGTTCCCTGCAAGGGAGCAGTGGGTTGAACAAGAATCACATACAAGCATACATGTCTTTATCATATTTTCTTAGGGTGCAAAGTTCTTTCAAGTCAGAAAACAGAAAATGAACTTTCCAAAACCTGAAAGCAATGTGTTTTGGAGTGGATGTGATTCTGCTCACTGGTGTCAGGCAGTTTCAGAGCAGTTAAAATGCTATCACCTGCAGTCATTTTAATTTACCTTTGCATTATGCTCAGATCCTTTCTGGTGCTATTTGCAAAGGACCTGCTGAGTGAACAGCCTGACCAGTCCAGATGTACCATTTTAAGAATCACCTCTCACAAGGACATTGCTACCATCTCAGCCTGCACCTCCAAATCTGAGTAGAGAGGCTTGGAAGAAGCCATAACCATCAGGACTGATCTCCATTTTAGAAAATGATGTAACCAATGCTACATTGCCTGTATCTGCCAATGAGAGCAGGTAGACATTTCTTTTCTTTTCTTTTTTCTTTTTTTTTACAAGAAAGTGTTTAAATGAACCATTTCTATTTTCTTGTTTTTGTTTAGAAAAGACATGAATGTTTCATTTCAATAATGTGAATGTGTTTTGTTTCTACTTTTCCAGTTCTGTTCATTTCAGCTTGCATGGCACAATAAAATATGCATGATAATATTGAATTTGCAAACCTCCTTTATTATATGTATCCAGTATATAATTTTGAAAATAAATGATATTTTCCAGCTATTATTGAAATGAAATATTTTTATCTTACTGAATGAGATGTTTTTATACTACTTGAGCAAACAGAGTAGGATGAACTATTTCTAAAAGTTCAGAATTCATTTAATTTATTTTTACCCACATTTTTGTTCTGTGACTTTTTTTTCACTACCAATCCACTAAAGCCACTTTCTGCTGATGGAAGGTGGACCTTCTTCCTCAGATGAGTTCAAACCATTGCTTTGCCCTTGTTTGAATCCAATAATATGTACCACTTCCTGTGTTCTTCACATCATGGATTAGTTCCTGGGACTCCCTCAGCAGAGGATATGCTTGCTCCTTCTCAGTGGGTATCTATGAGGATGCCAGCAGAAATTTTGGATGCCTGTTCACAGGCACAGAAAAGGGTTGTACAGGGACCGATCCTATGTCATGCTGTTCAGACCGTGTCCCTGAAAATCAGAGCTGCCTTCACTGAGGTACCAATTAGGTGGATTTGTAACATGGGAAATCTTCCAGGTTTTGGGGCATTAATTATTCAAAATTAATAAAATGAAGACAAATACATTCATCACATGACTGTTCAGTACAAGATGTGATGAAACAGAATTTATCACCTCTCTACTAAAATGGAAGGAGAAAAACATTTAAGAGAGTAGTGTGAAATTCTTCAGCTATATCAATAGAAATATATAAAGTAGGGGAAGAGGCATATGGCCTAGTGGTTTGACTAAATTCTCTTAACTTTGTTAACTGAAAATTAAGGGAAAGTAGTAGCCCACGCTTGGGAAAAAATGCTTAGTTTTACTCTTCTTAGTGTTCTTCACTAACTACTGTAAAGATAAAAGATCATTTCTAAGTAATATCCTGACCTTTATCTTTATGACTGCATTTTGATTATGCATAATATTGTCCTGTAAAATTACATTTCTTAATCAATAAGAACCACTAAAATAATTTCAAAGTATCATTTAAATCCAGCCCTTATTTGATTTCACCCAGCATCTGCTTAACCATGCAACTTAGCATGTGATTTCTTTCCAAAAATTGGATCTGTCAAAATAGCATTCTGGAGTGCTATGTTTATTGTATCTTAGTAATCCTGCATCACAAGTCCTCCTTTTACAAGTAGAAGGATTCCTTTTCCTTAGCTGCTTGCCTTGCTAGCAGTCTGGTCCTGGTGAATAATTTGTTTGTTCCTTTTCACACATCATGGTGAGTAATGAATTTCCAACACGTCTCACAGGCTGCTTCTAATTGCCTTGTGAATGCATTCAGTGGCATGTTTTAGGATGCTGGCTCCCTCCACCTAAGGTCAGGGATACCCTCTGCTTTCCTCAGCAACCATACTTTCAAATTGCTTGACCTGACTTTCAGAGTTGGGAAGGAAGACTATTGCTGCCCAGGTCTCTCTAGGGATTGCAGCATCTGGTCTCGTGGTTTAAGTATGGCCTTTGGAAAACTAATGTCATTGTCAGCAAGTATTTTCTGAAGTGTAAGTCATGAGTGCAACAATTCTGCTGGTGATGTGTGATACCTGATGTCTTGGTTGACAAGATGGGCCCAGGAGCCTCCACAGTCAAAATAATAAATACTTCAGCTATTTTGCAGTGTGCTTAATCAACAGTGCATACACCAGAAGCCAGTGCACCCACTGCACTCTCGCTCTGCTTTGTTAATGCTCAAGAGTTAATGGAAACAGTTAGACTTATGTCAAGGTCTGAAATAAGCCTCTAATTTGAACTGATTATGCATCAAGGAATGAGAAGCTGGCTCTGTTTTTAGAGGAAACTAATGATTCTGAGCACCTCAGTTTTTGGACATCAGACTTGATGGCATCTTCAAAGGGTATAAAAAAGGGAAAGAGCAGAGCATGCATCTCCAAACATTAGACCTCTTCAAGGCATTTTGTGTTGTGTTACAAGAGCTACTTCTCACTTTTAAAAGATTCAGCTACATTTTTTGACAAAGTCATTTTTCAGTGTAGCACTGCATTAAAAAAGCAAAAGAAATATATGAACATCCAGGATGTTCAGAAATCTTTTATCATGTCTAATAATAAACCAAGGATTAGTTTTCTTGTCATTCAGCTAAATATTTTGAATTGCAAAAGTTGCTAGCTGAGTTTGTTTTCATGTAGCTTTAAAAGCACAACCCAGACACTTCTTTAGGATGCACAGGTGAGCAACTGACATTTTCTAACCTGATTTCAATTATTTTGGAACATGTTTTATACTGAAGTTAAATACAGCATGGGCCAAACCCAAAGAAACTCTAGAGAAGTGTCACTCCTTCACATTGTCCACTATTCAAATGTAATTTTTTGCATTTCACTTTTTTCCTTTTGGTTTATTTCTTTATTTTAGTCTTTTACTGTATTATGCAACTTGGAAGAATGGCTGAATGCATAAAAGCTTTTAAAGGGGATATCCTCTTCTCAGATCTACAGAGAACCCTGTGCAGGTGAGGTGCACAGTTGGGTATGTAACAGTAATCTCAGTCAAGTGAATTAGGAGTTAAAAACCCCTCACTTGCTCTCCTGTAAAAGTGCATAAGTATCAGCGTGGGCGCTCCTCATTTGTTTATGTGCAAAGTAAAACAGGTTAGCTTTTTTTAGCTTTCCTGCTGTGAACTCCTCTTCCTGAGGTGTCCTGTTTACACAATGGATCCTTACATGACCTGACTTTCAGTGTTGTGATTCTTGACCCTGCTGGACATCACCTGATGCAGCAGCTTTCCCTGGGGATTCAACAGCAGCCACTTCCATCAGTCACCTCCACAACTTTGTGGATGGATTGTGGCTGCCAGTCTTTGACAGAGGACAAAAAAACCTCTCAACTATAAACCCATACCCTCCATGAATTCTGGACCATCCTAAGGCTGTATTCCTTGACTCATCATGGCATAATCTTGGAAATAACGCAGTGCAACAGCCTTAGCCATGAACAAAAACATTTCTACTGTAAGGCCTCATAGTGATCTACCACCTTATCAAACACTTGGGAGAAATCACATTGTGCTATGCTTGCAATAAGGCCTGTCTTCTGCATGAGACCTCCTCGACAAGGTTTTTTTTCATACATTGTAAAATGGCTTGGGTTGGAAGGGACACTAAAGATCCTCTGGGTCCAACCTCCCTGTCATGGGGTTCAACCTGGCCTTGAAGGCTTCCAGCACTGGGGCATTCACAACTTCTCTGGGCCATCCAGCCCAGTGCCTCACTGCCCTCTGATTAGTACCTTTCTTCTTGAAAAGCCTGCAGAAGTTGGATACAATTTTGTTCCTTTTTTTCTTCAGTCTTTTTTTGATCCATTTGGTACCCTGGAGTGCTTTTTAATCATTTAGTTCATAATGTTTCAGTCATGATGAAAATATGCCAAATTCTTCATCCCTCAATGCTCTTCTACCCTGACCAAATAGCTTTTTAAGAAGAATGGAAGACATAAGCTTTGGGCAGAACTGGCTAGTCTGACCTATGTGGGCTAAAGGTGAGCCTAGAAGAATCTGAGTAGCACCTTCCTTCATGGGAAAATTTATTCTGAAAAGAAACTGAATGCTGTGCAAATAAGCTCTTTTCACACATATTCTCTGAGAGGGGAAAAAAACTTCTCATAATTCTAAATTTTATAATTTTAATGTTTTCAAAGCCAAATGAAATTTTTCATTCTGAAAAGTATTTCATGCGGCCTTCTATGGTTCCACATTTATTTTTTAATAAAACTGGTGAAGCAGATAAAATTTCCACTGTTTTACTCTTCCGTTTTTTTCATCCTTTTTCCTGAGCTCAGACAAATATTTCCAGCATTTTTTCTCATGAAGAATTTTCAAATAGTCAGATTTAGGTCTTAACTAAGAAAAGGCGAATGTCAAAAATCTCAGAATCCTGTCCTCCTCACAGCAGTAATGCATTACATCACATTAAATGGTTATTTGGTCTCTCTTGGCTTTAAAAAGTATTAGTCTATTAATTATAGATCAGCATCACCATTTCTTCCTTAGACTTTAGCTTCAGCTTAATTTACCTTCCTTTTTTCTTTCTATTTAGGTCATACCTCTAAAATGGACTAAAGCTACATCTGCTTATTTTCCCCTTCCTTGTATTGCAATTATCTTTCCTCTTAATTATTTGTGTGACAGCACTCCATCCACTGAGTGTTAGTTGTTTGTCAGGAGAAAATAGTGGCTATTCCATATTTTTCTTGTTGGACATTGATTTCAGATTGTCTTCAGGTTAGTAGTTCTTTGTTTGCATTGTTACCTGCACCTTGTAACATTATCACCATTGTTCTGGTAGATAAGTTTTATGTTGCCTTTACTGCATACCTAGAAGTTCAGGGTAGGTAGGATAGAGAAGTGTCACAAGGCAGCCATTGTAGGTATCACTCCTATAGCAGTCCTCTGAATTTGGTCAGAGAAACACGTAAGTCGTTATGTGTTTATTGAAACGTAAAGCACTGGTTCCTGCAGTGTCTAATCAGGGAGCTGAGTTCATGTTATGGCACTCAGCAGAGGGCACTTGGATTGTTCTTCTGTCTACATGGAAAATAAAAAAGACATTTTCATCTCTGTCTTGCACTTCTGCCATGCTTGATTGAAAACAGTGCACACGCTCACAGGTCACTGCTGCAAGGCTGGAGATGGCAGAGAAAAAGGACAGCAGGATAAAGATGAGCAAGATGCTCATCAGAATTAAGGAGGTCATCATGAAAATGCTTCTCTTGTTCTAAAAACATTGAAGTTTCTGAGCTCTGGGCTTCATTCCCTTTCAGCAAATTATTTAGGAGATGTGTGCGTTGCCAAGCATAGCATCATGAAGGGGCCTTTGACCCAGCCAGTGTCAGTCTGTTGGCACTGCCTGGTGGAGGCAAGTTAATGTGCTGTACTGACATGGCCATCCTGCTTCTGGTGCCTGCACTAATTACCTTTGGCCAATGCTCAACCTCGTTGTGGAAGCATGTGAACTTATTTGCCACTAGTGGGGACATCCCTAATATGGTTCTATAAGGATGTTAGTCTGTTTATCTTCTTCCCTTTATGTCAAAAAGGCATTGATATTTTCTTCATCTTCTTTGCTCAGTGTGTACTTTATGTCATGAAGAGCCTTTGTTTTCCTTCTCAAGAACCAGGCCTCAGTCCTTTACCAAAGTCACCTGCAAGAGACCTTATATAACAACTGTAAGCCTAGTGTTACTGTTGCTAGGTCCTCACATTTTATAGTGCTCCCCATAAACTGTGGGGAAAAAAATTGTCTATTCAAAACCTGAAAACATTTTGTTGCACTGGTTGGTTGCATGTGAGTCTGCAGCTCTCATTTGTCACGTACTTCAAACTTGTCATGCCGTAGCAAAGCATTGCTCATGAGCAGTTTAAAACATTTGTGCAGACTAGTTGGCTTACATATGGGAAGTTATAGTATTATTTAGCAACACTGTGATTTTATGCTGCCTGAGAGGACAATGGTGAGCTTAAGAGGACAGCAGTGTGCTTCAACATTTCTGGTTGCACTGGTAGAATTTCAGATCACTTAACTATTGGTATCATCTTTACATAGCTTTAAGTAATCTGTTAGAACTAAATTATGCCTTGTCTTCCTGCTCATATTATTTTAGTTCTTCTAGTAATATGTCATTCTCTGTTCATTTAGATTCTCTAGAGTCTGCAGCTGAGAGCTCTAATTAGGTGTGCCTCCAGCTCTGGAACACAGGTCTTCCATCTTATTTTCATGTTTGGATTCAATTTACTATATTGAAACAATTGCTTTGCTCTGGGATCTATCAATTTTTTCTTTTTCAGGGTAAGAATGGAACTTAGATCAGTCACAAAAAGTAAATGACTCTGAGCATCTTGCGTGAAACCTAGTTTACTTGGTGATTCTCATGTTTGTCAAATGCACATGAACTCACAAAGAGCAATGCCATCACATGTCTTTTATGGGCCTATTTTTAGACATGATTTTGTTCAGGATGTGAAGTATTTTGCATGGGAATTTAAAAGCTCTTCAGCACACACTCTATAATTTCAAGACCACCTGGGATTTCCTTTTTGTCTCTCTT
>JAOXXN010000471.1:16541582-16553256 GCA_026770055.1 Myrmophylax atrothorax | reverse complement strand
TAGGGGGGGAGGGCAGACTGAGAGAAGGGTGTGTGCATGTTATTCTGTCCCCTAGGTAAAACCAAAGATAGATAATCTTGCTGCTAGATGTCAGTAATGAGGAGAGGGGGAGACCAGCCACTAACCTGGTCCTTTCCTTCCATCATGGGCCTTTCCAATTCATGAAGCAGGCAAACAGGAATATCCTGAACTGGGGTACTTGCTTAGCCTTTGCAGATCCTGGGTCAGGTTCTTGCTGGCTGCCAGCATCTCATTTGCCAGTATCCCTTTTGCTTTCCTACGTGGTGGCCCAGGAAAAAGTAGAATTTGAGTATGATGTTTGAGATGACTTACCTTAGTGCAGGCTTCTGAGCAATCTGAGCAAACTGAAAATGGACTATGTAAAATGTTGCTCTTAGCAGATATTATTTACAGCCAGTCTGACAAGGTGAATCCAAAGTATAAATCAAACTTTGGAGCACAAATCTCTTTAGTTGCCATGTTAGTAAATCAGCTCACCTAAATAATCCTGAGCTTTTTAGAATGATGCAGCCTTCTGGATTGAAAATTCAGCTCCTGCTTGTGTAGTGAACTTGATCTGCTGACATTTCGAAGGATTGAGATCCTATTTCTGATGGTTCAGTTTATACTAAACTATAAACTATTCTGAGCAGCACTGAGCTGAATACAAACAGTTGATGTTCAGGTCTGTCTCCTCTAAGTAGAGTAGGTTAGGGAAACTGCGTAATTTGTACATGTTTTTCAGAAGAAAATAACAAGCAAACACAGGAATGTGGGGAAACAAATAACACAGCACATGTAAAGAATGTTCCAGGGAACTGCTTTTTTGTTTGTTTTAACTTTCCCATTTGGAAGGGAAATCTGATGGTTTTAATCCATACTTCCAAGCTTATTCCCGGAATGAAAAGCCTGTATTACAGAGATGTGATTTCTGATTTTCACTGAAGGTCTGGTATTGTTTGGCAATAAATTGTGTTCTATACAGCTTCAATTACTAACCCACTCAGATCTGACAACCCTTAATTATCGGAGACATGAACTACTAAAATCTACATCTGGAAACCATGTCACTTTTTGCTTTTGGCATTGGAAAATCTGACTTAATGTTAAACACATATTGTTAAATGCAAAGCTTTGGGAGAAATTAGTATAGCTGAATACTCCTTCTACAGATTAATTGTTAAAATAAATTGCACATGTCTTTTATTTAATAGTTACAATGTTTCACCACATTTCCATGTGCTGTATTCTCTCCATATATCTACTGGTTGATTTTGTATCTCTCATAGATCTGACACTTGTTCTTATGTGATCTTTTCAGCACAACCATAATGCAGCAATACTTTCCAGGATTCAGAGCCCGGCTGTTTTGTCACTTTTGGATAGGCAGAGTGGAGTTTTGGATAGATTTGCATGTTTTCTGAAGCTTGTCAAAATGCTTTTTGTTCAAGTAGTCTTAGAGAATGGAAAACAATGGGTTTCTGTTACTCTACTTTTTGCATATAGCCATGATGTTACAAAACTACTACCCTTTTGGTTTAGCAAATAAAGATTTGACTTCAGTGAACCTAAGCTAGTAGCCAAGCCATAACTAATAGTTTATTTTATCAATACATATAAGTATCTCAAAGACAGGAATCAATAAGATGGTGCCAAACTCTTTTCAGTGGTGCCCAGTGACAGAACAAGGAGCAATAGCCATAGACTAAAACACAAGAAGTTCTACCTCAACATGAGAAAGATCTTTACATTGAGGGTGGCAGAACACTGGAACAGGCTGCCCAGGGAGGTCATGGAGTCTCCCCCTCTGGAGAAATTCAAAACCAACCTGCTGTAGGTGACCCTGCCTTGGCAAAGGGGTTGGACTAGATCATCTCTAGAGGTCCCTTCCGGCCCCACTGGTTCTGTGATTTGAGGGCTATTGTCAAATTTTCTAAGAAAAAAGGAAGTTATTTTTAAAATAAACTCTGAGAAAAGCAAGATGTCAGCCTCAGCTGAGTAATGTTCACAGCATGTGTAATGTTTTCCAGTCCTTTTTCATTCTGAGTGGGTTTTTTTCCACAATAAAATTCTAGGATACATTCCTGGCATATTCACCAATAGCATTGTTGGCAAAATTGGCAACTACAGAAGGTGCCTTCAGACTGAGTTTGTTTTTTCTCCATAATTAAACTAGTAAAGAATTCCACTAAGTTCAGAAAATATAACTCTTCCTCAGCTTAGTTAGACTAACATCTTTTAACAGCTTCTTAGATGATGATAATGATGATGATAACAAAAACAACATAATCATCATCAACAACAACAATGATAATGATTTGTTGCCTTGTTATGGACATACCAATACTTGCCATGCTTAGGCCATCTACTGGTATGAAAAAGTTCAAACCCAAGTGGGCAAAAGTATCTGGCAGTGCAGATACTACTGCAGCATGAAGAACAACTATCATACAAATGAGAGCAATCAAAGCCTGGCATTGGGTGTTTTGTCCAGCCTGTTGAAACCCAGTGGACTTTACTGCTGAAGTCCTTGCAATGCTGCTTAGAAAAGTATTGCAGAAGAGAGAAAGGATGAGGCTCTGTGTGTGATGTAGTTACAACAGACAGCTTTTCTCTTACCAAATTTTCACAGAAACTCATGAAAGCCTTTAAATATTTAAATAGGAGCAGCAGTGTTTAGAACACAGAAACTGTTTTTCTCAGGGACCTACTTTTGGCAACAAGGTGTTACTGAATGTAAACCTATGCAGTGTCTTCCATCATTAGGAAGAGGGTGAAGAATATGTTGGAAGTGGTAGGAAAACTAGTATTGAAAAAGTGAGCATTCACAGGGTCTTCCTAGCTCCCCAACAATTCTGTTATGAAATAATAATTTATTTCACTTCAACACTTAAAGTTTGCAGGGAGAGCTCTTCAACCTGCCTTAAATCCTGGATGTAAATGTTGTGGTGGTGGCAGGTAGCTCTACACCACTCTGCTTCTGACCATTCTGGGGTCCATCGGAACAGACATTGCAGAAGACAGTTAATATCTCCATGCAACATTGCAGAGATTTTGGTTGGTGCTCTTACAAAGTGACCAGAGGAAGTCACTATAATTTGAAAGAAGCTCTTGGGATATACACATTGTGCTGGCTTGTCTCTGCATCTCTGGCATCTCTAAAGTTGGAAGACACAAACATAGCTTAAAAATGGCATCACTTCTACCCACAGGTATTTTTGCTGTATTTTTTCAAGTTCTTTTGCAGCAGCCAGAAAAGCTCATGTACATGCTTTTAAATTTACTGAGGTCCCAAGCAGAGCACTGCTTACTGCTCTGTGGTCTGCCAAAATGCTCTTTTTCTTCTTTTGTTTTTTACATCTGGTTTTAAACATCATGTAAACCCACCAAAGTCAGAGCAGTCACGCAGCAGGACTGAACCAAACCACAAAGTTTTGTGCAGCAATCAAAGGAACTGTATTTGAAAATGTCAGTTTCTATCCTTGGTGACTGAAAATAAGCAGAGCAGGTATGTTATTTGTAATGTTCAAATTCTATTTGCGTGAATTTATACAGGCAGCTTTTCTAGCAGCAAACAAAAATGTCAGAAATCAGCCCAACAAAAATGTGATTTAAGTAAAAGACACATGAGATATCTTAAAATAAAATAAATTTTAGTTTACTATTTATTTTGCTTCAGGGCATTCTTGGTTCAGATTTTCAAATTTGTCCTCATAGATGTATTTTAAGAAAAAGCTGTGGTATTTGTATAAAACAATGTGTTGGCAGGAACTAAATTTTAAGGTAAAATATCACAAATTGTAATGTAATTGCCAAAAGAGTGGCATCAGTGCTTCAGAGACAATATCTGACCTTAGATGCAATGAACAAAGCCCATACCCATTCTAGCACTCAAGCAGAAGTTCGATGGTATTCATGTTTCCCAGCAAAGAGGCAAAAGAGAGCTCTGTCATGTTTCATAGCAGCTACTACATTTTAGTGAGGGCTCAAGATTAAAAATATCCAAGTGTCCCCAATTAACAGTGACAGTGTTATCTTCTATTGTTTTGTGTACTTGTTTATGAAGGACATGCTTTCAAGTAAGATTTGGCACTGCCACAGACTTTCTGAACTTCATTTGAACCTAAATCCTCTATTCTTTTGAGGCTTTTTGTGGTGGGATTTAGTTATTTACTTTTTAAAGAAAAAATACAGTTCATTCATATCTCATTAATCAAGAGATAGCAAAATCAGCTAATGACTTCACTGGGAAACATTTGTTAACCTTCTTGTAATCGTCTGTCTTTTCATGGTTCCTTCCTTGTTAACATCCTAAAACAGGAGAGGTCAGATTAATTTCTCTCTATCCTCAATGAAAATATTGAAAATATCTGCAAATTGTTTCTCTTCTAATTTCTCCTGAGATCCTATTTTGTCAGGTTTTGAAGCTACCTGAAGTTTTTTTGAGTGGTCTAATTCCTTTTTGATTTTTCCAGTAGTTTCCTCGCTTGTGCTTGTTAGTTATTTTTCTCCTTCCTTGTTTGCATGCAGCAAAATTATTCCTGCTTCCTTCAATCTCCCTGGTGAATATAGATATAAGGAAGCAACTGAGACCCCTGGTTCTGTGTGCTTGCCCTGTCTTTCAAAGACTACAGTGTTCCCTCAGAAAGATGAATGCTTTATATGACTGCAAAAGCTTTTATTTGTCTTCACAGCTTGTGCAGGCCTGGTTTCATTTTCAGTAGTGGTTTTCTAAGGCTATGTCTTGTGGTCCCTAATCGACACAAGGTTAGTGTTTAATCTACAATGTTATTGCCTTCATACCCCCATTTTTTCTTTATCAATTCCTGCTTTTCCATGATCATCTCTGTTTACTACTCATAATAAAAGCTTGTTCCTTAATGTCTTTTTGTTGCCCTGATCTCTTGGAGAGGTGCTTCTGAGGGCTCAGCAATCATTTCCTCTACCTTATTCCTCTTTTCCCTAGCAGCTGATTTTTACCCTTACAAACTTTTCTGTCTGTCTGCCAGATTTTAATGGTTGAACTGGACATTGGCTTTTTTTTTTTTTTTTTGTTCCTGGCAAGCACAGGCTGACATGTGAAATCCTTAGGAAGTTAGGTAAGTGTTCGGTTCCAGTGGTGCCTGACCTGTAAAATATTATTCCAATTCCCTATTGCTTTTAGCTGTGTATCAATATTGAATTAAGTGGTTTCTGCAGACAATGAACAAAATATGGTGACGATTAAATAGAGACAGCAGAGTGCTGTTTCCCACCCTCCTGCCAGGTCTTTCCTCTCAGTCAATGCACTTTATGCTCAAAAGTAGCAGAGGTATTGCAATGTCCAGAAAACATTTGGGGTTAGTCACCACAGTGTGTGGACAGGACTTCCTCTGCGTGGGTTGCAATTGTTCAACTTGAACTACGTGAGATGATCCATAGGGTCCCCTGGCTGTTGCACCCATGTACTGAGGAAGAGTCATAGCTTGGCTGGGACTATTTGGGTGCCAGGATGGGTTGTGTGTGGGTGGCTGCATCCTCCATGGACCCAAGCAGGTATCACCTGGTATCTTCACACTCTCTTGAAAATGCTCACTCATACTCACTCACCGCTGTATCAAGGACAATGTAAGACTTTGCAGAAACTTGTGTGGCATGAAGGTAACACTAAACTCTCTGAGAGTTTAAAAATGGATGGCCCTGGAGAACAAGAGAACAAAAAAGGTACTTTTGATTTTGCACTGATCATTTGTGTAACATTTTAGAGTTTAATAGCCAGGCCCTGGGAGCACATGGCCACAGTGTTGAGATGGGAATCAGACCCAAGATCTCTGCATGTCTCAATACAGGATTTTCAACAGAGAACATAGATGAGGAATGCTTATACCATCTAAAACCAAATAATGAAGAGAGGGGTTGAACAGGAAAACACTTTTTTTCTTCTGGTGCATCTGAAAAGCTAGAAAGAAGGACTGAACAGCTATCCTGTGCTTGGAATAAGGTACAGGGCTCAGTCTTTTCCTTCAAAAGCTGAACCTACAGTTCACCATTTCTGTAATAGTGGAGAGGTTAGAGCTGTCGATAAAGGTATGCAACAGAGGGTGGAGGAGGAGGGCTGTCCCTGTAGGAAGTTCCCTAATCACTGGACAAAAGGCTATTTGAGCTGAAGTAGCTGAATTGCTGAAAATTTCTGTTTTGCAGAAGGGAATTCAGATCTCAGGGACTGGCAGTAACAGGAGAGGAAGCAAACAGGGTAGCATAGCAGGCAGATCACTGATGTGGCAAAGGCACTAGTCTTGTCTGTCCTCATGGAACTAGTTCTAAGTTTTATGTGAAAGAGTTTTTGAGACAAACACAGGATGCTGTTTTGGAAAAACTAACTCTTAACTGCAAAGTCTTAGAGGTTTTTTTTTTTATTGCTTTGAGTTTCACACCTTTCTTCCTTCACTAGTTAGGCAGCATAAGTTTAGCTGCCTGGGAACCCAAATTCTTCCTGGGGTGGAGGGGGAAAGCCATCGGAAAATAGGATCACCACCTGTGCATCTGACGGATTTTATTCCTCATGTTCACACATAACGAAAGTTATTGCCCTAGAATGGTGAAAGATGATTGAATACTTATGGTTGGTTTAGAGGTTAAAGGACCCTCTATTGCAAATTGCCCATTTAAAAAAAAATAGTTTTCGTTTATTTATTTTTAATTTTTTTTATTTTGGCAAAAAAGTTAGTCCCTACTCCTAGTATCTTCTTTTTGGCTGAAAAATGACAAGGAAAAAATCAACCATAATTTATTGTAACTCAAGAGACCTTTTGATCTTAAATCCTCTCATTAGGGATTTGTTAATTGTAAGCTACATATCATTAGTAGCTTGTTCTAAGTCTAAGCCCCTTAGCTCTGTAGAAATAGGGGAACTTTTGTTGTATGGGTCAGAACAGGCTTCAGAAGGCCATTTTATTTCTCTTGCTTGGCCCCAACACTACAAGGTTCTCTCCCCAGTTTGGAAGAAAGAACACTCTCTGAAGAAGCAAGCCATGGTGGGCCCGTAGAGTCTGTGGCTGGGTGTACAGCAAATGTCCACATCAAACTCACTCCTTTTGTGATGGCTCATTTTCTCAGCTGTGCCAAGTACTCACTTTTTGCTGGAAGGAGTGTTTTAAATGCTGACTCCAACCTGCAGCTGTAGGCATAAGCAAGCTATACACTTTGTGTGAATAATCCAACCTAGCAACTGAAATGTTTTTTAAATTAGATGGACTCAATGTTTAGCTTCTGGGCTGTTCATTTTTGATTTACTCTGAATTTCACAAATTGATCTGTGAACAGCCATTGCTTTCACAGAGGGATTTGATTTGTGGAATTATGGGCTAGATTCATCATACTGATGACAGATAGATTTTCATACTTTGGATTTTATTAATGGCATGTTCTTGCTTGTTAACATTCAAAGGAGATCAATCACAAGGTGTTCTGGTGCTATTGAGTTTCTCTGGATAAAGGACACCATATGTGGAGATGGGGGTACAGATCAGTGTGTACCAGTCTCAGAGAAATGCAATACCTTTACTAGCAGGAAATGGTTGAAACTGCGTCCAAATTTCAGCCATTTCAAGAACATCATTGATCTCTTGGAAAAGTCTATATAGACTGAAAGGCATTATTCTCAATGCATTTTTGTTCACAATGCCTTTATTTTCTCCTACCCCCAACCAAGGGAAAAAGATATAAAATTTGTGCAAAGCTATGCAGGAGATGACCAGTCCCGTGCTCAGGTTACTGACCCCTGGTGCTTTTCTCCAATTATAGAAATGAACTGTCCAGTCTTAAAAGCCTAGTATTCTATTTATTCTCTGGAAAAATCAGCTGACATTTCTTCAAGCATGCATCATTTAACCCACTGAACGTATGCCACAGTAATCAGTACTATATGGAGACATCATATTATCTCTAAATAAAACCTTCGTACAGCCCATGATGTGCATTTTCTTCAGTATTTTTGAAATTTGATACTGAGGTTTAAAAAGTTACATTCCCTATTAAAATAGGTAATTGAATGAACTGTGTGGAGCTCTGCCCAGCTACAGATTAGCAATTAACACAGAAGTTCTGCGGGACTATTTAGTGTAAGACTCCTGAAATAACCACAGAGTACTTTTCAATTCTGTTCATTTTGGGTGAAACTCCCTATTATAGGAAGCCAAAGTTTTACTTCACTTACCCAGCCAGCCTTTTTCTTGGGAGCTTGCAAAGAGGTGAAATAGTTAGTTTGCTGTTTGCAAACACTTCAGAGAATGGAACCAGTTTATTACCTTCAGCCTCCAGCCAATTCACAAGAATGCAGAAGGCAAAGGACACGGGGAACATTCCTTAACCAAGGCAGGAGGCTGATTAATACATTGTCCTGGCTTTAATGTTAGCAAGTTTCTTAGCAACAGAAATGCTTCGGATGATCATATCCCTCATTGGGGAAGACTGGAGTATTTATCTGTCCAAAGGACAATTAAAATAGACTACGATTTTTTTGGGGTAGCGGAGAGAGGGGGATAAGATGACCAAAAAAAAAAAATGTGTAGAATACTGGTCTAGTTCATCTGCAAAGTGTTGTCACTATGGTAGTGATTTCCATTTTGGCCTTTTTTCCCCATCAGATCTTTTGCTCCTATTGAGACTGATGTTTTTTCTTTCATCATTGATTCCCATTAAGCCACCAGTGTTCTGTCACATGAGTTGGGAATTGCATGCATAATTTTGAAGGCAAAACTGGAAGAAAAGAAAAGAATAGCCTGGTACACACAGAAAGTGGAAATTCATAATAGGTATTTTATGTTTGACCAGAAGCAAAGGAACAGATTTTATTCCTTACAAGTTTTGTATACCTCAACATTTATAATGGAATAGATGTTATTGCATATTATATACTTTACAGGGAAACTGGCACTACCTTAGCAAGTGCTGTGAATAGAAATGTGGTCTTTTTTTTTCAAAGACATTAGAGTGTCAATTTAAAAACTTTAGTTAGGGAAAATAGAAGTGCATTGGGCTCATTTTGACTGTCACCTTTGCTGGGATCAGGAAAAAGAATTGAGTTTCTTGAGTGAGGACCCTGAAAAGCTGGCTTGGTGGAATTTAGCTGTGGAGACACATGCAAACGAGTGCTTGACTTTGTGAGCCCAGCCAGCTATCAGTTGACTACCCAGGGAAATATAACTTTGAAATATTGTGAAGTTTAGACATATTTCATTTGGTAGGTTTCTTTCCCATGTTGAAAAATGCGAGTCAGGCTTTTTTAATGGTAAATTCCTGATCATTTTACAAAGGCTGTGAAACAACATGTAGAACATAAGATATAGGCAATTATTATGTAAAGGGATAATTGAAAACAGCAGGAGAGTGTTTTCTAAACCATCCACTGCAGATACAACTCTGCTCCTTTCCAAAAATCTGATGTAAGAATTCTATTTGCCTCAGCAGGATTAGACATAGACCCTTGTTGGCTGTTTTAAAAGTCTTAGCCTGAGAGTCTCTGTTTCCTTTTCTCTACAGGAAAGAAAATATAAAGATCCAACAATAAGCCAGTCATGTTTTCCCCAGAAAACACAATTTTTCATAGATATATAGTAACTGTAAAGAATGCACCTTTCAAGGGTCAAGGGTTAAACTTAAGAGTGCTGCAAAATTTCAGACTCAGTTAACTTCCCTGAACTACCATTTATCAGGTGACATCAACAATTTTCCCCATCTTTTTTTTGTGCTAAACAATACCTTCACTATTCATATTTCTCTTCAGAGATGTAAATTTTTTATACATGTATGCACCTGATTTAACTTATGGTTTCAATAGAAGATGATATGTGTATTATTCTTATCTACCACTATTGACACAAAATAAATTTACCCTAGCAAAGACTGCCTTTGACCAGGGTTATATGACTGCAGCCTCAGGAATGCATAAGGTGGCAGTGAAAATGCAGATCATAATTTAATTTGAATCTGTCCCCCAAGCTCACATCAGCCTTTGAAATCCATAGTTCTGTGGGTGTATTGCAAGACTGGGGATGTACTGAACATGACATGTAGCTTACCTCATAAGTTCACATTTGGCTTTTGGCCAAATGATACTGTGAGTGGAAAACACTCAATTAATTAGATGAATACACATCTTAATGAATTGCCTGCTGCATATCACCACTTGCAAAAATTGTATGCCAAATACTTGTTAAAAAATATAGTTTCACACATGGCAACTTAAAGGAGGGTCTATTTGCCCTTTAGTGAGGAAGGGCTGGGTCATTACAGGCACTTGCTTTGTTGAGGGTTAGCTGCAATTGCAAAGGACACGTGTGAACAACCTGAGGATGGGGTGAATCCTCTGTAGTTTTCCAGGTTAGCCCTTGCCCTCTCTGTTGAAGCAGATCAGGAAGGAGGCACACAAGGCTGTGGCAGACATATTCTTTGCTTCCAGTCTCAAGGTATACAGAGGAGGGAACATTTCATGGTGCTCTCAACCCCTTACACATTCCTGAGCACTCGCTAAAATGTGCAGGGGTGGAATGCGTCACCCACCTCTCTGTAAATAGTCGTGCCTCTGTCAGGAGAGTCTGCAAGCACAGTGGGGTAAACAAATGCTTTATCCTTTTATCAAGTGTCCTCTAAGTTCAAATTATGTCAGCATGTGATTCATTCAAAAAGCAGACAGAGAAGAGAAAGCCAGTAATAGAAATCCATCCCTCCTCCTCTGCTAAGGCATAGTGACCTTTATGAACATTATGTTTTACTACCTTTATTATGTGGGAGAAAGCTGGAATCTTCCTTCGTGTCTTATTTTGAAAGAAAAAAAATTCCTCTTGAAGGAAGGGAAGATTAAGTGTAAACAGAAACCTCTAGACATTACAGATCATAGGTCAGCTGTCTTCTTCCTCCCCAGTGGAGATCATGAGGACTGTTTTCATTTTGTGAATAGATGCTGCATTCTTATTTGTCCCTTTGATTTCAAGGGTTTAATTTTTCCACCACTACCTTGGACCATCTGCACAAAGCTTTTCGGTGCAGCTCAGGAACTGCCTTGCCTGTTCCTGACCTCAGTGATGCCTATCTAGAGAGAAGGGAAAGGCTGATTCTCCTGAAGTAAGAGAAAGAAGAAGAGTAAGGAAGGGGAAGTACACTGAAATTTTCAAGTGACAGTACCAACAGGTCTTTCAGTGTTTTTGACATTCCTCAACTCTAAAAGTAGTTGGGTGGCAGCAGAGAGTGCATCACACCTGCCAGGGCAGCACACTTCTGGTCTGTAATATCCAAAATTCTCCAATCCATGTTTTTTCAGCAAGGAAAAAAATATACTTTGTGGGCCTTTTAGTTATTTCTTCCTTCATCAGGCAAAGAACAAGTGGTTCATATGTTTATTAGGTTAACCAGTTTAGGTCATCAGCACTGCTCCCTAAAAGGAGGTATTAGAGTGGAGACCATTAAACAAGAGAGTTACCGTGATGGTTCCTCTGAGCGCCTTTAAGTGCTTTAGGTGTTTGTTTTCATACTCTTCTGAGTACCTTTTCATTCCAGATTCTACCAGCAGACTGAAAAATTCCCACTTGATACCTGAAGGGATCTTGGATTTCTTCATAAGACCTGCAACTAAGACACCGAGTCCTTTTATTTTCAGTGTTTATTTGGTTTCTGTGGAAAGGTTTTTTGTAACAGGGTG
>JAOXXN010000471.1:16515551-16534278 GCA_026770055.1 Myrmophylax atrothorax | reverse complement strand
AAGACTAAGGGGAAATCATGGTAAATAACAGAGACTTGGTCATTGCTGGGCAAAGGGGGGAAAACACCAAAAAAAAAAAGAAAAAAAAAAAAAGAAAGCTTTTGTGGTGGATCAAGAAGACTCCCTGTATTATCACAGTGTTAATGGTCATTTTAGTCAGGAAGATGAGACTGGGGACTCCATAGGCCCAATTAATCTCAATGTGGTTGAAACAGGGATGCAGCACATGTTACTTTTCTAGTGTTTTCTGGATCAATGCTAAAAAAATCCAGCTGATACTGTGAAATGAAATATCCTGTGGTCAAAACTGAAACAGGACTATTTTTATCACCATTACATGTGGGTATATACATGTTAAGATGGTTAAAGTCATCATATCTCATTTCAAGGTGTATGATGATCATGACACAGGTCAGGTTTTTCAGCTCATTCTCATCTCTGCTAATTAGGTAAGGTCACACCATTTTCCCTTACAGAGAAGTAAAAAACTTGGAGTATTGCTTCAATTTATGAATTTATGATTTTGACTTTTTTTTTTTTAATTCTTCTGCTGGCATAACTTGGATTATTGCCCTATTAGTTTGGGTTGCTAAATGTTACACAAAATAGAAGTAGCATTCAGACAGATGTCTGAGGTGCAGAGGCATAAATTTTGACAGCATTTTATTTGATGAAAGTAAATAGTGTCATTTTCCACTTTATGAACTCCATTTGACATACACTCTGATCTTAAAAAATTTATTGCATTTGAGAATGAAGTAGATGGGCTGCTCAAATTCTCCATGACCAATAATTTATCAAATCTGTCTCCCATTTTTTCTTCACATACAAAAGCCTGTTCTGCTAATGTCCTCCAGTGTTTAAAGCTAATGGGCTATATTTAGGGTATTCTATTATGTAAGATATGTGACAAATATTAAGCATTAAAGATTTCTACTGAAAGGGCAACATGATTTATTATTAATCAAAAGAATAAATCAGTTTTTCTTCTCCTATGACAATCCTTGTCTATTTAAAAGGGTTGCTAATGTTGCAGTTCTCTCATCTCATTGTTACTGGAGTTCCAGATGTTTCTGTTCCTGAGGGGTTTTAGAGAGTTTTCACCCATTCTACATCCAGCTCCCTGGAAAAGGGACAGATGCGTTCTCTGGTTCAGGGCTCAACACTCCATGTTGATCACATAGTACTTGAATTCATTGACAATGTTGAATTTTTGAGAATGTATTCCTGTTCCAAAAAAACCCCAGAACATTTGGCCAGGGAAGCCATAGTCTTTTGTGCAGGCATGAGCCACCAGGAAGCACAACAAGGTACTTGAGATGTGCCATCCAGACATGGAACATAGCAAAAATTCTGGTTCCGATGCTGAAGATAGACGGTTGTTCCCACTGTGAGCAGTTCATGGTGAGCACATTGTTTGCAGAGTATCCCAGAGAAACACTCTAATAAGCTAATGCCTCCCAAGCTTTTCAGGGGTGGAAAGAAAGAGGTATTAGATCTTCATTGTAATACTAACCTAGAATATATGTAATATATGAAATGTAGCCCCAACTACAGTTCTCACTACCCCATCTGCTGATTTTATCTTCTCAACAGGATGATAGCATGCAGATTTGCATGTGCGCATCATAAGCAGAGACAGCCCTAATTCCATGAATTCACTTTCCCCTGATGGGTAGAACATGAGGCTAGTTAGTTACATGGTAAGTTTTCCTTGCAACTCACACCAAAAAAGTTTTCAGGAGTAAGAATTATGTGATCCTTATAGATGTGACTGCTTGGAAACACTATAGGAGACAATGAAAGATTTCCAGCTGAGAAGACCAAGTGCCTGTTGTTTCTGGAAAACAAATTGAAAATATGACTGTTTTTCAACAGCCCGCGCTCCTCCCTAAACAACCATGTAGAGGATACAAGACCTGATGAACCTTTTATAGAGGCCAATGTGGCAACACCTGCTAGTGAAAAAACACTGCTTTTTATTGATGATACTTTTGAAAATAAACCAACAATGGTTTAGATCGGGAGGAGAGATGTGAAAATCTAATTCCTAGTCCATTCCTTTTGAAATATAACTGTGCTTGGTGCTTGCAGATGGCTTTTCTCCCTCATGGGAGAAGCACAGTCTCACACTGCAATTTAACCCCCACTCCACCCCCTGTTAGGCTAGAATTCTCAGATAAGAGGAAAACAGATTTCTTTCCTATCTTTCTTGCAAGCAGTCTTGAACACTGGTCAGTTCACAGGTCAATGTTGAAAGGGACATTGCCACATCATCCACCTTCACCATCCAACTCAAGGAGATGCTACTGCTTTGACCAACTGAAATTCTCACTTGACCAGCTCTATATATTCTGATCTATCTGAAACCATTGATGCCGTACAGGGATTTTAAACCTCATTCTTACCCATGGTTTGAAGTGTATTTCCATTTTTACTGCTAAATTAAAATAGCATGAGGAAGGGTAGAAAACGAGAGGTAGAAAACAATAAAATGATCTTTTTAAATATATACTCACGTCTGATCCAAAGACTTGACTGAGGAAAAAAACCACTTTCAGTGTTTTATTGTATATTTTGGGAGAGAATAATGTCTTAATTCTGGGCCTGTAAACATTTGGCTTTGAAATGTTTAGAAGTCTTGCTCTCTGCCACAGCATAATTATTTTACAGTCAATTAAGTACACTGAATGTGCATATTTAAGAAACTTGATTGAAACTTCATCTCTAGCATGCTACATCTCTACCATACCACAATTTTTCCATCTGAACCAGAGAGCAATTACTTTGCTAATGCAGCTCAGTGACTCAGCCAACTTTTGAAGGAGTGTTTGAAACTGTTTTGTTGTGGAAATTATGCCAGTCACCATAACAAGATTTGACACTTGGTTTCTGCTGATTACATAGACCAAAAAGGACATTTTTCTATAAAGTTCTCTTTTATTAGCACTACAGCTCAAGCTGGATGCCTCCGAATAGGGACCCTGAACAAAGGAATCCCTGGGAAATTATACCCATACAATTAAATTTCTCCCCCCTTCACATGGCAGTTTGAACCAACAGTAATATTGGTGTCTGGGGTCTTCCCTCTCTTCCTTTGGCCCTTTCATTGCCTTAGGAGGGCTGTTTCTTTTCTTATCTCTGGAGTTGTGGATTCTATTGATGATTGCATCTTCCTTACCTTCTGGCAGTGTTTCTTCCTGTAAGTGTTGCCATACTGAACTGACTCTGGGACCTCCTTTTAGCTAACTATGTAAAACTTCAACAAATCTAGGTGTAAGTTTACAGCTTGCAGCTTAACACTTCATGAAATTTATCTACTACTAATAAGCAAACTATGCAGAATAAGTTGTATAGAAGTAGCATACCAAATTGCACAACAGTTTTTCAGCTCCTTTCTCAGAGTTTTTTCTGCTGAGTACATTGCCGAAACCAAAGCTGTGGAGAAGTGTCATAACTTAATTGTTTCAGTTTAGTGACTAAATTTTCTGATGCAAACAATTAAATGTTTCCATCACATAATCTATCAGTCAATAAAAAATAACATTTTTATAGCAGACTTAATTCATAGCATGCACAGGTACTCAGTTTTTGATAATGACTGAACAATGGTTTATGAAAGCTCCTATTATGAAAAATAACATATTCCTTTAGAAGTCATCCAGTGTTATGGGAGTTTCTCCAAATGTTATTATTATATTAGAAGGATGATTAATATTATGGCACACATACAATTCTTTCATCTTTTCTGGGACACAAACCCTTTTCAGTCTATAGAATAACTGAGAAGCACGTGAAGAGGAGAAAGATATCAATGTAGGAAGGGAAGTGGATTTTGACACTTTCAAGCATTTTGACTGCACTACTTATGTAGAGGATGTCTGATTTGCTATCAGACTCAGAAAGGGATGCAACTGATTTCAAACCAAAGCAGAACAAGAACAAACAAAACAGTGAAATACTATTACTACTGTGACTATTACTGCTAGCAAAAAAAAGAAACTTGGCTAAATCCTTTTAATAGATGTCAGACATTACTTGAACCAAGTCCCAGACTGTCTTGTCACATGGGGATCTAGTTCTTCAGCACTTCCTCCAAACTTATTTAAAGAAAAGAGAGCATCTTGTAATGAAACACTTCTTTTCTCCCACTCTAGTTTCACCTTAAGTATTTAGTAGGTTTATGTGCTTATGACTTACAGTAGGCTAACACAGAAGTGAACAATGCAATACAAAAGGCCATGAACCACTTGGGGCTTTTACATTTAGCAAGGCAGAGGCTCTGTTAGTAGCATTTGGCTGCACTTAACATTGAAAATACAGCTGTCTTATGGAGAAGGAGTAAGAAAAATTGTAGTACTACAAGGTTCCTACTCATTTCTGCAATCAATCCCAGTAAATCTCTCTCTGAAAGTCTCTGTCACATTAGATGTTTGTAAAAATATAGGTATCACTGTGTCAGGGATGTCAGCGATAAATGGCAAGGATGATCTCTTTTGACTTGACTGGGATGGTCTCAGCTTGCATAATCAAAAAGTGGTAACTTCTTTTAGAATGTCTGGAATGTTCCCTCATTTGTTAGCTCTTCAAACAAAACATCCTTTTCTTCGTTCAAGTAAGAAATGGATGTAAGACATATTCCTGAAGCAACTTGGACTGTTCCTGTTTTTCATCAGGAACTAGCAGCCCGGTGGAATGAGTATTCAGTGTGATAAATTGGGTATGGGGTGAAGGAAAAAGATGAATGCGCACAGACACTGTCAAGGCTTCCCTGGTAGAAAATGTTAACGATGTGCTTGGAGTTTCCTGATAAGTCTGTCAGATGGCCCATTACTGGAAAAAATCTTCCCTTCTGACACCATGCTGATGTGGTTGTGGAGGCAGAATTGGGAAGTAGTAGCACTTATAAAATACAAATTGAGAGTGGTTTTGTTGTCTGGGCTTTAGATAAACCATTGAAACAAAAGTTTGTCTGCTTTCACTCTCAGAAATACAGTCACTATACCTAAGCATGAGCAAGGTGGATGGGATTGTGCAGAAATGCAGACTGACTTTCAGGAGTACAAATTGAACAGGTTGTGCTCCTGGCTGTTCAAATAGAGCTTCTTGAAGCTACTGTATGAGGGAAGTAAGATCAGGAGTCAAATCAGTGGACTTACCAAAACCACTTCATAATTACTTGCAATTTTTTTGATAGAACTTAAATACTAAGAGGAGATTTGAATCCAGTTGCTCAGAGGAGACACCTCTCAAAGCTGAGTAAAAAAGGGGGAAAGAGGTCAACCCCATTTCCTGATTTAGGTGTCAAATTATTTCTACATTCTTTTAATTTTAGACTAAAGATTAGCAATATCTGTCACAGATTGCTGAGAACTCTCTATTAACTACTGAGGCTAAAAGCACTTTTGCTTTTGAGTGGATATGCTATTTCTGCCCTGTAATAGTAATTCCCTACTCAAACACAATAAAATTCCTTTAGCTAACCTTGAAATAAAACCAGATTGATTATTTCTGACATGCGGTATTGAAATCAACACCCTGCTGTGGAAGAGGTGTTGAAGAAGGGCCTCTATCTTAAATGAAATATTGTTTCCCTGGTGTAAGGAAGAGATTAAAATCCTCGAAATGCAAACTCTGGCAATTTGATAATCAAGAAAAAGAGATAGCAGGGGCTTGACCTTTCAGCCCAGCACAACATCTTTTCTAACAGTTGTATTTGTTGAATGCTGCCAATTACTGAAGACTGGTCATTGCTTTCATCTACCTGCCTTCCTATCATTCAGCGGTAGTGTAAATACTGGCTGGAAAGGAAGGAGCTGAACTGAAGATGGATGATCTCTCTAAACCCCAGTCCATGCTTAAGTAGTCCTGTTCATGGTGTGGAATGAATGCAGCACAGCTCCAGTTCTTGGGCGGATCCTGTTTTCAGACAGGAGTCCTGTGGTGCTGAGGTTACAGTATGAAAACAGACATTGTCCATTTGAATAAAAGAACACAACATTCTAATTTCAGCTCAATATCAAGTAATTGAAAAAAACCCAGATATTTACCTGTGCAAGTGTAGGAACAGTTCTGGAGGGCTTAGTAACTCCAGAGTATGCTATAGTTTCTCTTTCAAAGTTTGTTTAGGAGCATATGAACATTTTTGCAACAGTGACTATATAATATTTCCTATAAAAGACTTCGTCCTGGGGAAGGAATCAGAATAGGCTACATGCGAGCTGTTCAGAAGCTATTTTTAAAGCATAAGGCCTTGATGTCAGTGTACATTTTGTAGAATCACTGCCTCTTTTCCTACTGCTAGAGCATGATCCAAGCTGCATCAAAAAGATGGATTTTTTTCTCATGGGGCTATGAAAGCAACTCTGTCAAAGAAAGGTTTGGTATATAAACATCCCAATTCCAAATCTGAATAGTTGATGTTCACCTAGAAGCTCACTGGATAGAAATTTGAAAAGCAAGTACACTACAGAAAATCAAAATTGAAATAAAACTCGGTGAGTCCTTGGCAATTACAGTTATACACACACACAAAACATATAGAAGATTGATAAGTTTTCAAAATCAAGAAATGAGAGCTGAGAAATGCTAGAAACTGAAGCATCTGTGAAATTTATTGTGCTCCCCAGTAAGTATGGTTTAAGTATGGTATAAAACAATTATAGGCTGCAGTTTTTTACCCCACAGGACATCTGACTCCTCCAAAGCACAGGAGGGATGATTTCTGTGCATAGATCAGGCTTGTGGAGTGAAGGAGACTGTTGTTTGTGGGTTTGCCTTCTTCAATTTGACTAAAACCTTGCCAAGAAAAAATTTGGCATATCTGTACTTTTCAAAAATTGCCTCACCAGATGGTTATTATTCAGCTTATGGAGGAGTTGTTTAGGAATCCAGAACATTTATGTGCACGTCATCAAATTAATAAGGACTGTTTCTGTCATAGAAAGGCGTGATTCGGTCTTGTACAATGTACGGGCTGGAAATAATGCAATGCCATTACCTGCTGTAGTTACCTTGCATTGGCTGTATTCCATTCCATGTGGGATGTGCCACAGAGGCATCTGGTAAGAGGTGAGGATGTAGGACATAACTGCACTAAGGGTGTAGGACATTAAAACTGAACCAGGGATTCAGCAAAACCAGGACAGCTGTAGGCCTTGACTGTGGACTCTTGCAGGGATCACTGAGATCTCTACTCTTTGTGCTGTTGCTTTCTTTCCCTGCTACCACTCCCCCTGCTACTGAATGAAAGTGAAAACGCAGGTATTGAACATATTTCTGGAGTTGGGCCAACTGTTCCATCAGAGCCCAAGGAGAAGCATGAAAGTGCAAGTGTGTTGTCCTTCAGATGGCGGATATATCCAGGAACTGGTTCCTGTATGTTTAGATTATTATAACAAACCTTTCTGCTGAGAAATTTTCCACTGTCACATTTTGTGTTCTTTTCCTTTTCCTTTTCCTTTTCCTTTTCCTTTTCCTTTTCCTTTTCCTTTTCCTTTTCCTTTTCCTTTTCCTTTTCCCCTTTCCCTTCACCTTTGCCTTCACATTCGCCTTTTCTTTTGCCTTTGCCTTGCCTTGCCTTGCCTTTAATTTTGTTTTTTACTCAGATTTTTTTAAATTTATATTGGAGGAGAGGGAGAAGAGGTGAAAGACTAAAGAGTTTTCATACTAATGTTTGAAAAGACAGCTCTGCATATAGGGAAGAATTTGGAGATATTTTATTGCTTTGAGACTGTTGCTCAGGTGGACTTCCATCAGCCAGACTGGTTTCTTTTAGATATTCAAACGTTGCATGTTCTGTATGTAGATTCTGGTGAAGAAAATTTACTCAGATAAAATAAAAGCATTCTAATTAAAGTGCTCAATGATATCTTGGGACTATGCAGCATATTATTTTTAATGACTTGTGATGAGTGCAGAGTTGTTTCCTCATATCCCTGTGACAAAGAAATGCAAATACTCTGTACCTCTGCACACAAAAACAGTGACAATGGATTCATATAAATACACTGCCATGTGCTTACATCTCTATTCAGTTACTCAGGTAGTTGCACCAGAGCCCTGTTTTAGTTTGGCTCAATGAACAGAAACCAGCAGGTGTTGAGTGTCTATGCAAGTTTGACAGATTTGTTTTCAGCCAGGCTTTCTCTGTCTTGAAGTCATTGTCTTTTTTTCTGGGTCCAGTTCCAAGCCACTGAAGCTGGGAATTATATCATATCTTTAACAGGGACTCAGACAATGTTTGTAGGACTTTGTGTCAGAAAGAGATCTAGGTACTCCAGCATCACTAACAATTATTATTACTGTTAATTGACTTCTCTAGCCAAGGAGTTCTGTAAAGAAGCTGGTCCCAGTTGTGGGTGCTGAGTAATTCTGCTATATGCATCTTCAATTTAACCTTACACAATAAATTTGAATAAATGTGTGTGTGTACACGGGGTCTCTCAAAGTGCTCATCATTGCCATGAATTTGCTGGCACTGATGTCAATAGCAGACTCCCCCTGGAATTCAGATAGCTGATACAGGCCAGTGCTAAGTGCTTCTGAAAATCTCAGACTTATAATCCATTTATTTGAATGAATCCATTTCCTTTGAAAATGGAAAACTAAACAGGAATTTTAAAGGCATAATGCTACTGTCATCACAAATCTTGCACACTTAGCAAACATCTTCGAACCCAAAGAGTACAAATATGCTCAGGCTATGCAGGGAGTGCTTGGATATCCTCATTAACAAGTGAATGCATCAGTGAATTCTGCTTGGCAGAAAATGTGTTGGCAACTCTGACATACATCAGTTGCTGAGTTGCTGGACAGTTTCTGCAGCTGAGCTGAACATCAAGATGAATCCCCATTCTTAGCTCTTATCTCATGAGAAGTTTAACATCCATGCAAAGAAGCTAGGATGTCACCTTTTGAACTCTTACCTGGCAGATCCCAAAATGTCTGTTTACCTACTTTTGCAGAATAAAGGCATGGATTAATTAACCTTGCCAGGATAGGTAGGCATGGATTTTAAGGACTGATAAGCCTTCGTCCGCAGACCTTCTAGGGCACAAGTTTTCCTCTCTGAACATGGAAGAAAATTGATTTTATATGCATGGAAGTATAGACAACGTGTGCTCTCATGACATTTTATTCTGTAGAAGACAAATGACCAAAGTACATTAGGAGTAAAACTGCACATTAAAGAAGCAAGAACAACAGTAGTACTGACTGTGTAAAACCATGTGATACCTCCACATTATACACCACAGATATTGCCCTATATCTGTTTTACATTACATAGGTTCCTGAATTCAAGCAGTACCTGGGAAAAAAGGCTGCCAAAGCAAGGGTTACCTGCCAGAGGAAAGGGAGAGAAGGTTGCCAGTGGATAGCTGCAGGTGTTTGTCTAAAACCAGAGGAGGAGCCGGAGGGAAAAAAAAACCAGGAAAGGTAAGAGATTCATATGCTGTGACCTACCACAGTAGAGAGGCTAGCAAAAATTCACCTAAAATGTGGGAAAGGGAAATACATTTGGTGAGTGGAAAACAGCTGCCAGCTGCAGACTTTCAGAGTGAGTTTTAAATATTGCTGAGAGTACATTGCTCAGAAGTTAACGGAATCTTCTGGGCATAAAATTCCACTTAACACATTGCGTTAAAGTGCTGCAGCTTTCTGCAAGTGTGGTAAAGTTTCCTACACAATTTTGTATGTTACACCCATCGTGGTATCTGGCAAATTTGTGCATAATCTGACATGCATCTTTCAGGTTATTCCTACTTCCAATGAGACAACCTCATGTTCATAATTAATGGTCAATTTTTTTTATTCTCTTGGCTTTTATGTCTTCTGTAAGTCCCTTATTAGATCAAGAGCAAATGTAGAAATAGCTAGGAAGAAATGTTTTTCCTCTACAAAAGTCTTAACCAACAGCAATTTATGTAGTTTTCACAGCCAATTGCAATTGAAATATATGAGGCTTTTGCCATAAACCTGCTGTACTTTGTTTAAAAATGTGATAAGGGCAAGTTACTATCTTATTTCAAAGATATTGTTATAGGAAAAAATTCCTCACACAATTCCTTAACAAAATTGAGTAAAAATTAGTTTCTTACTATAGATGCATCACAGCATTTGTCACCCTGAAGGACTTCAGACTTAGAAATCATTACTGGAAAGTAGCTTGGGAAATATTTAACAGCATACAAAAGACAGTGATGGGTTCAGGTCAGAAAAATAATCTTCCAAGTGATATAAAAGAAGATATTTAAACATAGGAATATTACTTTAGTTGGAACCTCAACCTGGGCACAGGGTCATATCTTAACTGAAGGTGAATTCTAATTCTTTAACAAGCCAAAATCCTTTTTCTTAGTAGCCAGCAAGTAGGTGTGAAGATGAGCAATTAATAGGGCTGTTCCCCTGCCATTCAGAAATGTGCCAAGTCTTGTTAATTTGTCCCTTTAAATGTGTAACAGAAGAGTTAAATATCAATTAAATAACTATGAGAAAGTCAGAATGGTTAAAAAACCCCAAAGCTTGTTTGGATCTGAATTTTAAACGCATGATGAAGAACTGATGGATATTTTATTAGGGTTTTGGGGATTTTTTTACCATTTTTTTTATAACTGAGAAAATCTGACAAGAATTTTAGTTGGAAAGTTTTTAGAGGCCTGATAATTCACTGCTATGTTTATCCATGCCTTTTGCATGCAGCTGCAGAGCATTATTGTGTCAAATGTATTAAAATGAGGCACTGATTTAGTTAGAGAAACTCTGCAGGAACTGATGAAAGCAATCTCTTGAAAAATGAGGGAAATATGCTTCTCCAGAGCTCTTAAAAGGGACACTTTGACAATGCACCAAGCAATTTAGAAACTCAAATGAAACCCCACAACGCAGTTGGTTCATATGCCGAGGTAGTTCTCCCTCTACAATGCTGTGACTCAGTACTCTCTCCTCATTCAGAATCAATTAGTGTGTCTTTAACCAACTGCTGAGTTTAGGCCTTGCTGCTTGCACTGGGAGTTAAATCCACATGTAAGTTTACAGCAAATATGAGAAATACAAATGGCATTCTGAAGTGGAGTAGATATGGAAGAGGATGTATGCAGTAAGTATGCCTATTGGGCTATAGAAAATATTGTTGCACTATAGGAAACCTGAACCTTCAAAGGTGCGTAGGTGTCTTTGAGCCCAATGATGTCACTGGAAATTAAACATTTAAATACCTCTTGGGAACTAGAACAACTCAGTGCTAAGGTATTTACTTAGCTAATGTGTACACCACATTGCCTAGTAGGATTTCTAAGCTTGGTAATGTACTTAGTTTCAGCTGGTTTAAAAAATGCCCAAACATTGCATTTCAATGAGTCACATTCTTTCCAGTAACAATAATGTTGCTGCTTTATGAATGCCTTTATATTGAAAGTGTCCCATTCTAATAAGTACCATATGATTTGTATTAATAATGTTGTACATATGTTCTTTGTAGCTTCATTTGTGTTAGTGGAATGTGAGACACTGCAATACTTTGATTACCCTTTTTGTTGTGTGATCTGACAAAAGCAGATAATTTGAAGAAAAAAAAAGTCTAGTTTTCAAGTCTTCATAGTGTGTAGTAGAGCACTGCAGCAGTGCTGGACATACATGATCTTACCTTGGGGAAACTGCAGGGAGGGACAGCACTGCAGTCAGTAGGTATGTAGCTTTTACAGGCAAGCACTCAGTGACCAGTGAGTTTTGGGATGTGTATTAAACCCCTGGAGTTTTGACGTCTTCAGAAAGAACTCACCTAGATCTTACATATTATCCTGATTACAATCAAAATCTGAACAGAAGGCCACAGTGCCCTCTTCTCTCCTTCCTTCCTCACCAGCTACTATAAAAGTGAATGTTGCCCTAACAGGCAGGTTGGTATCTGCCATCTCTGAAGTTCAAAGCAAGGCAGAACTCCCCGTGGCTTCATGCATCCTGATGCCTCTCTGTAATCCCCTACCCACAGCTTTCTTCCCTGTGAAGGGTTAAAGTCTCTTACACTCTCAACTTCAAGTAGGCATGAAACTTTAACTTGTCAATATAAATAACTCAACTCTCTTAAAATCCTGTTAAATTCTTTTCCTCAACAATTTCCTGTACCATTGAAATTCATGGACTGATAATGTGATACTTTAAGACACTTTCCCTTCTGCTTGTTTTGCATTTTCTGCTTGTCAATTTAATCAACTTTTCTCTTGTAATTCTGCTGTGGGGCTGGGACTGGCTGTGGAGGAGTATCAGACCTCTTTTGCCAAAACTTTTATTATTTTGGGTGGTTGTTATTACAAAATACATAGCCTTGGTTATTTTAATTGCTCTCAATGTTTAATCTCTCTACCACTCTTTAACCCCTGTCCTTGCAAAGCTTTACAGTCTGTGGCACACTGGGGTTGGGAGTAGAAACAGACAACCCTGTGTACAGTATAAAGAGGAAAAAAGTATCACCAAATTACAAAATCCTAGTAGTCTGTTCCAATATTTCCTTTAGCAATCCTTGCAACCTTTATTATTTTGCCCAATCACTTCCTTGTTCTAAAATCTCAGCAGCACGCCAGCCTGCTCATGATAAGTGCTAGATATGTTCCTGAAATACTCTAGGTAATTTAGATCTCTAGGTAATTTTGATCCCAGCAGCGTATGAAAAATAATTAGGCTTTTTCTCCCACTTCATATCACTTCACATTTATCTAATTTAAATTGTAGCTGCCACCTAACTGTCTTGCTGGTAGGTTTGTTCAGTCCTATTTGAGCTCAGATACTGGCTACCCCCGTTGCTCTCATTTTGTTAACACTGAATTAACAGTGCCTCTCTTTACTACCCAAAGGTAGAGCTAAAGGGATGATGTGGTTAGTTTCAGACCCTGGAAGGTGGAATGTTAGATAATGATTTGACCTGCCATTTGTCTCATACAAAACACCCAAGATATGTGTAACCCTTACGTGTCACACAAGATATTTATTATCAATGTTCCTAGGTAAGAACATGAAAAGTTTTGTTTGTTTCTTTGTTTGTTGGGTTTTTTTAACTTCTCCAATTTATTTATTTTATTAATTTTTGCTAGCAGAACAGTGACAGGACATTTCTCAGGTCTCGAAGACCTGTTTAGCCTAATCTTGGAATTATTTCTTCTTTCACATTTGTTTATCAAAACTTTTCATGAAGATTCTTTGAAGGTATAAAAAAGTTGTATTTTGATTAGAGGAAGAAGGGGGTGATAGTGAGAGCTAATGCATGGACTAGGAGTGCGTGCTTCATTTCTGTACTGACTGAGAGAAGCATGGATGTTTTAACTAAATTTTTTTTTAGATTTTGAATTTATTTGAGCTTGAATTTAAAACAATTTGTAGGTCTGTATAAATCAAAAGTGAGTGTAATGGTCAAATGAAGAAAAGTGTTGCAAACCTACCTTGCTCAGTGTTTTTCCCATTGTCTGTTACTGTAGCATCAAAGCATTTATGATATGGCAACGCCTGCAGCTGTGCTAGTTTTGAGAATAATTCTAAATTCTTTAATAAGACCTGGATTTTACATTAACAGGCTTTCAAGCCATTCTTATTAGCACCCACCTACCTTTTTTTTTTTTTTTTTTGGCTTGTGTTCAGCAGATCTTTACACAGACCTGACAGGGTTTTGTAGTCAACAAAAAAGAGCAGCACCAAAGGTGTTGCCAGTTTTCATTCTGGGGTCATTGTGACTATTGCATGAACAACATGTGCTCACCAGGTTGTTCAAAGTGTATCAAGTAACCCAAAACAATGTAGTACTTGCTTAACTGCCTGAGGTACTTATTAGTGTCATAATCATTGCTAATGATGTAAAGTGCTTTATTGTGTTAACAGTTTGATCACTGATAGTGAGTTAAACTGGCAAAATTTGTTTGTGGTCAGCAGTGTTATTACCTGTCATTTTTCATCACCATGAAGATCTCTATATTAACCTAATTAATAAGTATACTGAGACAGTCAACAGCTTATCAGCTAATTCCATGGTTTCTTTTCTACTGGTATATGCAAGTAATGTACTGTTTTTCTACAGAACATTAGATGTGGAACAGTGCAGTATACTCTTTCTGCTTTGAATATTACAGGTATTTAGTAAGCACTTGGTACACATTAGATTGAATGAGGTTACTTTGACATTGTTGCCTTCAGAGCATCTTAGGTTTTTAGAGAAATGGTGATTGGAAAGAAAACATGATTTGATGAGATGGATTAAGGTAGATTACAGGTCCTTCAGAAGCCTTACAGTTCCTAAGGTTACATGTCTTTCTTCAACTCATCTTCCACTGAAAGCAAAACAATCAGGGTTTTGTCCTTTTTTTTTAATAAGGAAAATTTAAAAATGAGTAGTTTAGGCATATGGGCACTATCTTAATCTGCAGAAGGCCTGAAATGGCCCAAAAGAGCTACTGGGCAATGCTTCAGTCAGTCAAACTGTACAGACAAGACAACAGGGTAGAGCTAGGCAGTGTGTGGTGCAGTATTTTGCCATAATCTGTCATGGATAGCAGTGTGGTGATTGAGCGGCCTGTGCTTAGATGCCCATTCCTTTCACTCTATCCCAGGAGATCATTAGAAGAAGAAGATCTTGGCTGGGAAGCTGCTGAAATAGGAATAGTTGAGCCAAGTCTGCAAGAACAGGATTTCATAGCCTGGATGTAAGAATGAACAGGAAACTTATATTGTCCTAGTTTGACTCTAGCTGTTGTAAACTAAGAGAAATTCAACAGTCCTGTTCCAGGGATTGAAGCAAGACCATCTGGATAGAGACTGACTCCCAAACACCAGTGCCAGCTCACACATCCTTAGTAAATATTTGTGGATGGATTGTCCAACTCATCCAAGATTTCTATTGGAAACATTCACTCTCCTGGAACTATAGGAATTGCTGAGTCCAGGGAATTTCTGGGTAGGTTTTTCTTCAGTCCTCCTGCTGGTGGACTTTTGAGAGATCAAAGTTTTTTTAACCAGTAATTGTGGAGGAATTGTCCTTTCTTATCCTATGCTTGGATTTTGGAGGAATGCCACAATTAAACATTTTCATGTCAATGGATTTGAAAAGGAAACCTGTAAATCTCACCCTGTGAAGGAGCAACAGTTAATGTGATGTTTTGTTGTTTTGTTGTTTGTTTTTTTTTTTGTGAAGAAACTTATTGGAAAGAGAATCTCTGATAAGGAAACAGTCCTTCTATTAACTATAAACATCTAAGGAAGTACCATAGATATCTTCAAGTGATACATCCCACCTGCTTTACACACAATGGTGTGGTTCTGCCCCTGCAGGTAAATATCTCTCTCCATAGTCTGTAGAAGGAGCCTAATTGGCAAGTCAAGCTGAAATTCCACCTTGGGCTGCTAGGATAAGAATGATCATTGAAATATTCAACATAAAATAAGTAGTACCACAGCTTTTTCTAAAAACATTTCTTAACAATACTGAAAACATGGTCCTTAAATAGTGATTAAGCCAACAGGCAAAAAAAAAAGATCTGTAATGTCTTGATCCACACAGACTGCATTGATCAGTCTGATGAAAGTTGAAGAAGATGCTACATCACCTGGTGTCTTATATGCCATCCCCTCCTGCGTAGGAGTGTTCCTACATTCTCCCCAGTACTCTATCAAGGGAAACCTTGCACTCCCACTCACTTCACTTACTGCCCATCCCCAGTCTGTGCTTGCCAAAGGGGCATACTTCCTTCAGGACAGAGTAGACTTCCTTCATAAACCACACAACACAGTCTCAACTTCACCAGGATCAGCCTAGTTTTGACTGATTTGACAGATTTCACCAGTTCACACACTAACGCTCCACATCATGGAAGCCTCCAAGACTACCCTGAGTGTATACAGCATGGAGACTAAACCTCAGAAATTCAAATCAGTCAACTTCTTTTCATTCTCACACATACCTTCACATTTTATCTGAGTGAGGGCACAGCTGCATCACACAGAGAATTTTGCAATATGTCAGTCTTATAATGAGCTACCCTGAAAAAGATATTTTAATTATCTCTTCCACCATGCTTCTGCTTATACTTATGCTGTACCTTGGACTATATATATGCCACCTTTACCTTCTAAAGTCTTTCTCTGAAGTCCACTACAAATGCAATATGTGTCCTCCTGCCTACAGGCATCTCCTTCAACAGCCCTCCAAACCTTGGTGTGGATATTTTCTAAACTTATTACTAAAACAACACTCTTATGGACCAACATATATAAACAGACCCAAACCAGATGAAGACCAAATGTAAGAACTGCCAACACATCTTCTCAACTGTTACAATACCTTGTCCTCCTCTGGACCATTACGAGAGCTGGAGCGTACATATTCCATGTGCAATACACTTTAGCAAGAACATCAAATGCCCACAAGGAAAGTGTATGTGTGAAACCAAACAACCCATAAACACCAGAATGAGTGAACAACTGATGAAAACCAGACAAATTCAGAGATCTGAGAAAGAATATTTTTCACAAAACATTAATTTTATTTTTGTGTTTTCAGTTCTTACTCTGAAGGGAAACCTGTGAAATGCTTTCAAAATAAGTACCTGAGAACTAAAATTCATAATGCTACTGTAAATAATGAATTGAATAGACATATATGAGTTTTATAGCACATTATGACTCCTTGTTTCCATGACCATTAATTCTTGCAAGTCCAACTGTTGATAAATTGGATAAATCAGCCCTCTCCTTTTCTTGTAGGACATAGCTCTCTTGTCATCTGTTCTGTTGCAGGTGTCATTCCTCTGTCTCTGAGGTACCTGGTGCATTTTCTCTCAAATGATCTAACTGATTAACAGATTCAAAGGGGTATTTCTCAGCTTGTATGTGATTCCAAAGACATCTGCTTTTATTTCAACCCTGGAGAAAAACATGTAGGTTTGAAAGTTTGTCTGGTTTTGTTTATACCAGTTATTAAAACACCCACCAAAACCCCAACCTTCTTCTTTTTCATATCTTTCTTGATTTAGGAAACATGCATACTCTTTTAGAGTCAGTTATATAAGGGTATACGGTATAAGACTGGAGATTTTTATTCTGCTAGGATGCACAATGAAAACGATTTCTATCTTTTGAGTTAGGGACATCCAAATTCATATCTTACTACATAGGGCACAAAGGTAGATGTTGTTTTTCCAGTGGTTGCACTGATTTTCTTGGTTCTGACCCATCTTATCCTATCTTCTCTGTGGTTTGTTCAGTGACTGGAAAACAGTCCAATATGGGTGACTTGATCTTGTTGTAATGGGTTGGGTAAACTATATTTTGATTCTCTCTATGTTTTGTGACTGGCAGATGTGCACAACATTTGTCTGAAGCAGCTGTTGAGGCAAAGGTAGGTCTATCTGTTAGTTACTGTTTACATGGGGATATTGGTGTTGGCCTTGTTCTTAGCATTGGTTGCAGGCTTCGAGATTTGAGGCTTATCAGAGAAGTGTTTTCTTGTCTCTGGGGAGCAGAGAAAGCCTGAGGCTCCATAGTGGGAATGCCCTGTCTTATGCCTTTATAAAAATGCTTTTCCTGCCTGCATTTACCTCTGTAGAGTTATTTGTTTGAATGATTTGTTGGTACTTAAAGATCAGGCTAGTGTATAATGTTGTCTAATGTCATCAATTTTCTACATTTTGAACACATTCGGCTAAACTTTTCAGGGAATAAATGTAACACCAAAGCCCAGCAGTTTCAGCTTAAATCACTTGTACACAGCCCAGTCTATTCTTTCTTAATGTATCTGCACTTGCTGTGAGGGAATTAGGTTAAATTTTCAACAGAGAAAGTACGCTGCATTACATTTACAGGTTTCACAGCCTTGGGCACAGGAGAATTGGAATTGAGATACTTTTTCCCCTTCACATCTCCTGCATTGACTGCTCTTCTGAGAAAAAAGGAATATCATTAATTCAGGCAGTATAAATGTTGTTATTTGGCATATCCAAGTCCAGAACATCAAAAAGATGAGCAACATATAAATCCTCTTGCCCTTAAATATGGTAAAAGTTAAAACATCCCTGAACTGTGCACTGCAGCAGCTGATGGCTGTGATGAATCAGAGCAACCATATGTCAGGCAGAGAGCTGAATGATGAAGCAGGAGGCTTAATTTTCTAAGCTTCAGAAGGGATGTCAAATATTCACTAAAATAAATAAATAAGTAGATAAATTAATATTGGAAACTGCCTGAGTTCAAGAGAGGAACAGTGTTTTGAGTTGGCTACATACACAGGCATATCACACAAACACACCCAAGTGCTTTTCGAATTCTGCGCTCATCTGCTCCTTTGAGCAGCCGGTTGAACACATTGGATATATAAATATCCTGCTCTGTGAAGTAGTCTGTCTTGTGCTTATGATTCCATCAACAATAACATATGCTGGTTTGCTGTTGTAGGGTCACCTCAGGTACAGTGGTAAATCAAGTGGATTTTGTGGCCCATTTGGGATTTTTGAGCATAGGGAGGAATCACTGATGTTATTTCATGGAGACACTAGAGTAGAATATTACTATGCCCCTTAATTTAGACACAGCCTTTGTTGGTTTAAGATTACAGTGTCTCTTTCAGAGTACTTTACTGATGCAGCAATTTCTGGGCTGTTCTGTGGTCAGCCAGCTAGTAAAAACGTTAGGTAAAGTCTTTGACATTTTGTTGGCTATGAAAATAGAAAATACAGTTGGAAGGCATCTCAAGAGGTCA
>JAOXXN010000471.1:16480727-16501085 GCA_026770055.1 Myrmophylax atrothorax | reverse complement strand
GGGGAGGGGAGTTGACTATTTTTGTAAACTGTAGAAAATTTACTTCAGATTGCACTGACATATCATGCAATTTATGCAGAGGAAAGAATTCAAATTTTCTTTCTTTTCTTCATGTTTGATATGTGCCTATTACAAAATTTTGAACTGTCTATGTGTGAGACAAGGTAAAAAAGAAAATTCACACAGCTTAACACATTCAACACTAGATCTTAGTGCTTAATTTTATGCAGATTAGAATGTAAACACATACATATAACAAGACATATCATAGCTGGAGGCTACTCACATTTCTGCTTACATTACAAAATTAACTGGCACTACAATAACTTTGTTCAGGAGCTATGTCCAAGTAACTCCCTGCATATTTGATTCTGAAATAAAAGTGACTTTATTCTGGAGTGATTATTTCCCCTTGGAAGCAGAGTAATTATTCTGGAATAAAATTGCTTTTATTCTGGAACTGAATGTCTGCACTGGGGAGTTATTCCAGAACAGTTAAATTATACCAAAATAGCAATAATAGAAGTTATTACAGAATAGCTCTGCTGGTTAATTTCCCTCGTGTAGAGCAGACCAAAGGTTGAGTTACACCAGAATGTATCATACATAATTATGTGAGTGATTGCTGTAGAGTAAGAAAGGTTTTAAAGGGAATTACTCCCATTTAAGACAACTCCTCCTCCTCCACTCTCTCTGCCTCCCCCCACCCCCAAATAAAATCCCAATTAATTAAGCCTTGCAGCTAAAAAAGCTTCAATTAAAAAAAAAAAAAAAGAAATACATTCCAGAGCAAGACAGTAAATTATTGCAGCCAATCCAATCCAAATGAGAAGAAACATCTACAGTTGGCACTACCCTGTCTACTGTCTCATGCATATACCATCTCTATTGGACTGTCCTCCCTTCCACTTGCAGTGACAGCTATCATCACACCCCAGAAACAAAAGCCTCTTGTGTCTCCTCTTATGGAGCAGTGACTGTTTCAATACATTTCACTTTCTGTCCTGCGAAGCGTCAAACCCCGGAATACTGGGGTTTGTGATCATGCCGTTAGTCTGTGCCTATTTGTATATTGTCCTCCAATAGATTTTGTACACTTTGGTTGATGTCAACAAAATATGACTGAGGAAGCCGAAGTCTCCAGTAGAGTGGTGTTCCAATGATTTCTCTGGAAGAAGGTGCTCATTGAAGGAGACAGACTACACGACTGCAGGGTTAGCTAAACCTGTCCTAGAGAACCTAAGCAGAGAGGTGTACTACAAGTGTGAGAAAGGTCTCAGTAAGAGGTTATACTTATTTCACACTGCATTTTGGGTCTGCTTTTTTTTTTTTTTAATTGAAGGCAACAGAAATGAATCTAGTTATAATCAAGAGGATGTATAATCTTGTTGCTGTGTTGGTCACTACTTTTGCCAAAGCCATGGCCTAGGAAGACCTTCAAGGCTATAGGAACAGATTTGCACAGTGACAAAAAAAGCATACTAAAATTTACTTGTGGACTTCAGGAGATTTTAAAAAGCTTGATATCAAACGAATTAACTGAGATCTTCAAGAACTGAATCACATTATCTGACACCAAAGGGAAGTGGCCTAATTATTCTAAATGGGAGCTGTCAAGCCCTTTGGAAGTTCTGCCCATTAAGAAATGTGATACATGGACAAATCTGTTCCACAGTGTATGCTGAATTTCACTACAGGTTTTGTCTTTATATTTGTCTCAACTCTCTGTGTGCAAAATCGTGGATGTGTGCATTCCTTTCTCCATTCCTCCTCCCAGAAAGTCAGCAAATTGCACAAGGATGTTCCCAGCAATGCTCTAGCACAACAGTTATCAAAAATCAATGGCCTGTGTTACATTTTGTCCAGTATTTCTCATATAGTTGCTTATCAGCATGATGGTAACAGAGGGTACTACTGTAGAAAAGGCCCACTGTGTGGCTTTCCCAGTTAAGTGAGCTATGGAAATTTCATAGTACCTGTGTTCTCTAAACAGGAATCAAAGACTGTATTTCATCATCAGAATATTTCTTCTTCATTTTAAGACTTGGACACAATTGTACTCAAGTTTACAATTCTAGTCTCATATTAAGAAGTTTTAAATTTAGGGTGATAACAATGACTTCAGCTTATTAAGTGTCATAGCTATATATAAATATATATATCTCTCTACTACTTTTGGGTGGTGAGGTAGCGATAATAGGTAGGAAGCCATACTACTGTAATCATACATCAAGTGATTACCAAATTAAAATCCAACAGACTCACAGGTCTTAACAGTGTAACAAGCCAGATGAAATAAGTGGCTTCCAGCACATGACCTTGCTGACTAGCATCACAAGAGAAAAGGGGATTCCTATAACTTTTGCCTTGGTTCTCCAGCCTCTACTCCCCATTTCCTTTGTGGTCTCAGACCCTTTCTCTACTGCATTTTTTGCTTTTAAATTACAAACTTGTTAATGCTGAGTAAATATTGTTTTATGAAAGAATTAAATATTGAACTTTAAATCAAGTAAATAGTAGATATACTGGCTATATTGAAACGTGCTTGCCATGGAAGAATTGAAGTGAGTTCTTTCTGTTTCATTTATAGTGTCTCTTCTGAGAAACTCCAAGTCTGTGATGCCTTGTTCTTTCTTTGCCACACTGTCTTTCTTGTCTTTGTCTCACATGCTCTTACATCTCTAATTTTACTTTATACCATCTGCAGTAATTGAGGGGCTGAGCAGTCACCTCTGTATTGACACAGAAGAGTGTACTGACACAAAAGAAAAAATGCTGAATGTGGTCTGCTGGTTTAAGCAAAGTGGAATGTATGTACACAGTGTAGTGTTACTGATGCTATAGTCAGGCTGACTACAGTTTCCTGTCTGACTACGTGGCCAGGTATTGGGTTCTGGGATAACACTAAAGTTACTTTACCCTTTTATACCTACCTAACACACTCATGCCAAATAAAGATAACTTGAGTTACCATCCTGCTCCTAAACGTCCCATTGGCATGTGACCCAGCAGTTTTCATAAATTCAAAGACTTAGATTACTTGGCCTGCTGTGACCTTTTACTATGACCTCCAGCACAAACAGACCAGATAGTTCATACTTTTACTTGTTGGATTATCCTTTTGCAAGGATCAAGTAACAGTCAGGAAAACAAAGCAAGACACTTCATGCTAAGCATTCTTCTCCAACTATTACCTTTCTACCCATAAGCCAAAGGTCTGAGGACTTTTGGTTTCTGCATTTTAATAGCTTCTTAGTTAGAAAAACCACATTTTAGTGGGGCAGCATTCTTCTCAGGACAGATTTTGACGGATACTGGCATATGAAATGTCATATAGAAGAGAAATTTTCTTGTTGGGGTCATTTGATATTGTATTGTATTGTGCTGTGTGACTGCTTATCTCGGGTTGCAGAGGTTATTTGCTGCAGGGAAGGCTGAGAATGTCATTAGTGCACTGTGCCCTGAGATAACCTGCAGCATATCATTAAACCATCTAATGACTGTATGGCCCATTGACCTCCATCACTCATTTGTTAACAATGTTTGTTATTTACAGGCACTAGGGAAATTACTGTTGAAGTTATCACTCACCCTTCCCTGGCTGCTGCCATCACAATACCTGATTATATCCAACAGAAAAATTTAGAAAGGCAGTAAATTTGCTTTAAAGGTATGATCTGGTGTGCATGTGAATTAAGTCTGTGGGTGTGTTTTCTGAGTCCCCTCTGTTGCCGTCACCCACCCTTCCCTCCCCAAATCTGGTATGTCACACTTGCCACTGAAACACTTGGCCATGCCTTGCCATCCAGCTTTGGGTTCCACTAGCTGAATTTTTCTTTTAAAAGTATGTTATGCAACAATCTGGAATGGAGATAAATCCAGTGGTGGAAGAAGCTGATGACATAAATAATTAGTACCTGTACTGAAAATGTCACTTTACCCCCAGATTCTTAAAATAAAGCAATTTGGACTCATAACTTACTATCCTTTTCTACTGATGTGAAGAATTTGCTATCGTTTGTATTCAAACACGTCTTCCATTAAACCAGGCATTTTCAAAGGCACATAAGCTTATTAGACAGCTAAATCTTAAAGGAACTGAAAGGTACTAACTTTGGTTTTTGGTTGTTTGTGAGGTTTTGGAACACAGGTGGTCGTCCAGGAAGTGAAGATAATGTAGTTGTTTATTTAAACTATTTTTCAGTTAATATGCAATAAAAAATTTGGCAGTGTTTTCAGGAAATATTAAGCTTTCCTACTGGTTAAAGGTCTATTCAGCAAGCTAAATTAACCTGCTGTTTATCCCAAGTATGAGCAATTGAACTTTCCTTTGAGGTAAATGAGGGCTAATGAAGAACGTGAAATACATATGGAATAATATTCCAGTCACGTGCTTGCTTGAAATCTCACAGAGAGGAGTATAGCTTTCACTGCCTTCAGTGAATTATGACAGTACAGAACAAGGCTTTGTGTACTGCTAGAATTAATTAGCATTACTGGCTCCATTTGAGGGTGACCAGATGTCCGCAGCCAAAGCAGGACACCTATCTCTGGCTGCCAGGATTTCAAAAGCACAACAACGTGCAAATCAAGCCAAATTATGTTTGTATTGCAAAAATTGATTCAGCTTTTGGGATTTTCCTGTGCAAAAGGGAGTAATAACATAAACAAGTGGTGTTTGTGCTTGAGAGAGTTTGGTTTTGTTGCCCTACCTACTGCAGTTTTCCTTTTTAAAGCAGGAGTAAGTTTGCTGGGTTCTTCAAAGTCTTGCTCTTTATTGTTTATTCAATTTCCCTTCTTCACCGTCTGTCAAATGAGGTTAATAAATAATCATATTGTAAGCATAACAGTGAGAAATACAAAGGAATGTATGTCTGGGATACAGATCCAGCAAGAATAAATAATCAGGCCAGCTGAGGACATTCAGGGAATCAGCTCAAATCAGTCTGTAGAGTAACACAGTTTAAGGATGGTATTAACAAGACATGGTATTTAGTGACCAAATAGCATTTTACAAAGCTGAATAAAGTTGCAACCAAACAGAAGGTCAGTTGTTGTAGTCTAATAATACAAACCCGATCATAATCTAGGATACACCATCAGCCGGGAAAAGCTTAGCGTGATGATAGCAAATGAATCACTGCAGCTTAATGACATCAGCAGAGCTACAGGAACTGTAGCAGTGTCCTTTGCCACCAGCAAATGCTATCTAAAATGCATTAAAATAATGTGTTAATCTAAACCACAATGAACTTGCTACACTGCAGTAATTCCATTCCATTTTGTGTCACAACACTTCAAACTTTTCACTAGGTTTTATTTAAGCCAATGCAGATTTAGTCACCGACTTCAAAACTCCAGATCCCCAACATAGGGATTTCAGAGAAGACGCTCAATTTAATGTTGCCTTCATTAGATCCCAGAATAAAGACCTTCACATCCAAATCTCCAAACTCTTGAAGAAATACTGAACGAACACCAGTCTCTTTAATGTCTTTTAATCTGATCAGCCATTTAATAGAAAAACTTTCTATGGTTCTCTCCATTTTACTCTCAATTTTCTCCAAGGTATAAGATGATGTGCAAGTACCAAGTTCTTCTGAAATGGTTATGCAGTGAAGCTGCCCACCATATCCCTCCATAAAGTAAAGCCACTGTTTTTAAGCCAGGAAATATTCTGATAATCAGTCCCTCCTGCTTCTGAGCACAAGCCTGAGAAGAGGACCCAGCATAGGTATTTTAGTACTTGCAAGTTTATCATGAAGATTTCAAATGGCACAGAAATCATATCTCCTGCCAAGTCATTTAAATGGTTAAGTTTCCTTCCTGTGTTAAGGGTTCCTTTTAATCTGGGATAGTCTTGCTTCAGTTCTCAGCCACAGGAGTTCATTACAAGTTCTCCTGATCTGTTCATGAACCATCTATTCAGATCTTCTTATGCTTCTAAGTGTGAAACTGCAGACTCATTTTGAATGAAACACTGCTTTGGTTTCTCCATTATTTTTTCCTTCTGTAGTAAATGAAATCTTATAAAGAGTGGACATGTCATTAACATAAAGATAACGAGTAAATGACTTTCATCCAAGCAGAAGCCCAGTGAAGCAGGGAGGTGGTAACAGCACAGGCCTTCCCTGCAAGGGACCAGGTCTACAGCACAAGAATTCCAGAGCACAGGAGTTTGGTGCACCATCTGAAAAATGTAATGGGAAAGATATGATAAGAGGTACCAGTCTTGTGGCAAGGAAAGTGAGGCATGCTTTTGTTGCAAGTGGTTGTGACTCAGCTAGTGAACAAGACAGGAAGCAGGCTTCTTGGGAAAGAGAGCTCACATGGTGCAAAGAAAGAGTTATAACATAGTGAATGATCCTAGGCTCCTTCTAAAAATCTCACCTATCTTCAGAGAATGGACATGCACAATGAAGAAACCACATTAGGGAAATAGGACAGCACAGTAAATATGTTAGACTATCAGATTTCAGGTCAACTGTGTATAGAATCACTTATATGGTCTTTGTGCCTGTTTGCTTTAAACTGACAGATGTCCTTTGAGGATCAATTTGTAAATCTGAAGAACCTGCAAGATTTGGGAGATGAGAAGGATATGCTTAAGTTACTGCACAATGAGGGAGCACAGCCCCAGACTTGACTTTTTGGTCAATATTGCAGTATAATCAAGTGTCTACCAGGAAATAATGGGATGGAATAGTCATAAAGGATGTGGAAGGGAAAGATGGCAGAGCATTTGAACACATCAGCCTGGAAAGCTTTTATGTAAGAAAGACTTACCCAAAGATATGTGTCAGAAATTTCTTATTTAATAATTACCTGCAGACTGTGACAAAACTACTTCTTGCCTTTGTCTCATTTAAGGTGGCTAAGAAGTGTGAGGCTGACTGCTCAGAAGCCTGGTGAGGAATCCAAATCCAAATCACAAATGTGAGAACAAATTATCGTCTTTTAGCTGAGATTTTATCACTTTTGCATGTTAACCCCTCTGGATCCCATCATTATATGCACAACAGTCTGCTTTTCGACATGTAATAATTGGAGTGGTGCTGATGCTAACTATGTTGGATACTAGACTTCCCTTTGGTACCCTTCAGTACTTTACTGTTTCCTTGGTAGGCTACAGAGGTGATAACTGTGTACTGAGGGTTTTATTTTTAAAAACTCAGCAGTTATTGTGTATTTCTGTCACAGCATTTATGGTGTTTCAGTGATGGTTTGACAATTTTTATTTTCAAATTGACAGTTCCGATAATGATGTACTACTCAGGAAATCCGTAAATCTTCTGGTGAATAAATCCTCTGTATATTTTTGCTTAATGTATTTGGCAGCATTGTAATGGATTTAAAATTACATTTATTGTGCGTGTTACTGTGTGACAAGGGATGGATTTCAACCACTCCTTTCCTGGGAAACATAGCATTATTACTTGATGCAGAAATACTGCTTTTACATATAGGCTACTTATCAAAATTTAAACTTGCCCTCTGACAGTGATTCACATAAACCTTGTGTGTTCTGTGGCCAGACTGGGAAGCTCAGTAAGCACTGAGTATTATTCGATTCTCATGCTTCAAGAGAAAATATATGGACTATGATTACATTAAAGTTATTGTTCCTGCTTCCTGCTGTACCACCTTAATATTGCCCAGTCCAAGAGCATCTCCCACCATGATTCACATGGAGCCTCTCTGTCTGACCGTGTCTACTGCTCACGTGCATCTGTCTGCAGCAGGGGAGGAGGGGAGTGGGAGGAGAAGGGCAGGACATCCAGCATTTCTCTGCTCCTGGGCATGTCAAAGCAAGATTTTTTTTGATGACTCCTCATCATTCTGATTTGTTACTCAATCTGGTTTTGTATCTGAAAGCATATCCTAACCTGCTCAAGCAGACTTACCAAAGAAGCCAATCTCACAGACATATATCATGAGAAAGGTGATGATATTGCGAACCACAGAATTTCTCTGGAGGCTATTCTGTCAAATTCCCATTCAGGTCCCTTAAAAGTCATTCTCCACCTTTCTGTAATACAATTCTTTATAATGAGAGACTTCTGTGACAGTCTTTGAAGACACTAAGGCTCCAAGGACTGCCCACAGAATTTTTGATTAGCTTTCATAATTTAATCATGAATCATGATTGCTTCAACCCACACTTACCTATTCCTGACAGAGCTACTCTTAGCAGCAGTTTCATGCTTTTCTAGCTACCCCCAGAACTGCACAGTCATCAGGGTGACTTACAGTCCTTAAACAGACCCTCTTATCAGGTGAGTGTCACTAACTTCAGTGCCACAACAAATGCTTTCACTACACAGCTCCTTCCTAAGTTAGGTTCTGTCAGACATCTGGCCTGTGGGGTGATTAGCCAGCATGGGCTAGTCAACAGATACTAGATGGGCTTGTATGCTTTTCTCCTTCTTCTTCCTCCTCACCAACTACACATCCAAGGGGTTCTGCCTGTGTATAACCATGGATGCTATTAATATGTGTGGTGGCACATGCTAAACCAGAGATGCAGCTTCCTCTCCTCTCCACCTGTGGTTGCCCCGTGGCTCCCACTGGCCTGGGACCACAAAGGGAAGAATGTTCCCTCCAGATTCCTGTCATTTTTGTTCCCTACAAGACAACCCCTTAAAACTCAGAAGAAGCAAATGAAACATTTTCATTCCAAAGTGTTCCAGGAAGGGCATGGGAAGTGGCAACATTGTAATTCTATTTTGGCTTTGATGCTTTCCCCCTCTGATTTAGAACTGTCTGTCCTCAGTATTCCTTTATGCAGTGTGTGGGTGCAAGGGCGAGAACACAGAGAAAACTGATCTTTCTCCCCTTCTTTTATTCCCCCTAGTGAAACTTGCAGAACTGTTTTTGTTTCGTTTCTTTTTTTTCAAAAAGAAAAAAAAAGAAAGTGACAAGAAAAATGCTTTGCCCCATAATTTGGGAAAAACGTGCATTGGCCTGTTTTTACTGCAGTGAGGTAAAGTGTTGTTACTGCCAAACAGAGTGACTTTTCCCCTAAAATAGTTCTCTCTGGTGTGGACATTGTGCCAGCTTAACTAAAACAGAATCGGTTTTGTTTTCTCCTTACCCTCAGTAGCTGAAACTGCCAACTTTTCCATGCAAATAAGCCATCCTAATGTCCTACCTGGATCATGGTTTTGCAGAAACCTTTGAGACAGCTGTCCTTACCCATAATTTTCAAAGTATTTCTGTGGTTGCCTAGATAATCATACAGTGGTGTGGCTGCTGTGGTCTAACCTGGCTATAGTGCCCCACTGCCACTAAAGACAGGAAGTTACCCAGTGTGGAAAACCTCTGGCTTGTAAATACTGTACCAGAGACCATACAGAATGGGAACTCAAGTGGTTAATTTAATTTACTAAAGAAATCTCTGTATATAATGCCAGAAGAACTTATGGTGATATTGGCCTGGACATTCCCATTTTTATCTGTTCTTTCTTTTCCAGAATTTTCTTCTTTCTTTTCTGTTATCTGATAGAGAGCTGTTAATGTGAAGGAGGGCATTATACCATAGAATCATAGAGTGGCTTGGCTTGAAAGGGACCTTAAAGATCATCTAGTTCTTACTACCCTGCTGTTGGCAGAGACACCTTTCACTAGACCATTTCACTATATCAGATTTTCACCAGATACACATCCTCACTCTGCTTTTTCCAAGGATTGGGGTTCATTATGAACCATCCAGTTTCAGTGTAATTTTTGTCTCTTTTTTGTCTCAAGCTCATTTGCTTTTTTTTAAAAAAAAGCAAACAAAAACCTGTTAATATTTCGCTTCAGAATTCGTACTACCAATCCAAATTTCCAAGATCAAAGTTAGCGGAGGATATGGTAACTATATCAGAACTAAAATAGACTCATCATGCATGGTAAAATTCACTTGAATGCAATCATCATTAAATCATCCATGAAAATATGGAAATGTTTTAAAAAATGATAACTTTGATGTTATTAACTGTGACTTTAATGAGACTAATTAGGATTTGTTCTTTTTTGTCACTATGACTGGTACTCTCTTGTCTTGGCTGAGAATCTGCTTTCATAAACACACCAAAATATTATGAAGAAATAATAATAAGTGAAATATGGGTGAATAATATCAACTGCAGTATTTTGTGGTATAATTTTTCTCTCCCATCAACTACTACTCATATAAGTCACATCTAAGAAGGTCACAAACATGCGATCTGTTCCACAAAACACAAATGTTTTATTTCTGCTTCATGCTACCCATTAATTCCTTCACTCTGTATCTAACATAGTGCTGTGAGCACTTGCTGTCTTCCAGAACACACTATAAGCCAATTCCATTGTTGGAGGTTACTTTCCTTCCTTGTATCCTGGAATGAATGGAAAGACAATCTCACTCTTAGCAGGACTCTCCTTTCAAATTTTTCTCCTTTCCCAAGAAAAGCCTTTGTCTTTTAGTCTACAAACAAGAATAGTCTCAAAACTGAGGTAGGCTTCACTTATGAGATGAAATCAGAAGAAAACACTTTCCCCTCTGCTTGTAACCTTTAATTCTGTGTTTCACTAGTTATTTTTAAGGTGTGTATCCTCATGACCCAAGGCAATCCATAAATTGTACCTTACTGAAAGCCTTGAAATGGCTTGAGATAACAAACTTTCCTGTAACAAGAACAGACTGAAAAATGATTTCCTAGAACATTTATAAGTTCCTGTATTATTATTTAATTATTCCATTTCATCTATAATGACGCAGCTGTAAGACAGGAGTTCAATTGTAACTGTTTGGCACCTTAAAGCAGGCCTTTCCATTTGTATGGAGAACTGGGTTTGTTTTTCTTAACATGATTAGCCCAAAATGTTAGACATCTTATCTGAACTATTTGTCTCTGCTCTCCCCTTTATGATCTGTGGAAAAAATAATACACCATCCCTCATAGGCTGAATTGCCTCTATGATTGTCAAAATTCCTTCAACAAGTGTCCAAACAGTGTCTGAGAGAAAATACCAGTTTTCAGAGGATAAAAGTTAGATGACATGAATCCTACCCTAAAGGATCAAAAATTGCATTAAGAATCTTCAGAAATATTTTTAAACTCTTGTTATTAAATGTATTACTTACTTTTGTGAAATAAACAGAACAATTACTTGACAATGTTTCATAAAATCTGGATTTGTATGAAGAGAATCTTCAACCATATTGGATATTTTTCTAAAACTGGTGTGATCTTTGATAAAGCTCTTGCTTGCTTTCCTAATTCTCCCTTTGCAGCTATTTAAAAGAGTGGTGAAAAATGTTCTCACTCTAATTTGGACAGAGATGGTCCAACCTAATTCTATGCTTTATTTCCAAGTAGTCTGATCCAAAAATCCATTGAGGTCATTGATGTTTAAATTGGTTTTGGCCTTCAATGGAAACATATAGAAGCTCATTTTGTAGCTTCTAGCCATGTGCTGGTACCAAGCATAAGTGCTATTTATCCATTCCATGCATAGAAATCCAGCCAAAATAGGCAGCCAATTATTTTGTGGCCCAATTTTTCATGGTCTTCATGAAAATGAAAGAAGGGAACAAAATCCACTTATTAAAACTGGCCCATCTCCGTTTTATTTAAATAGGTCACAGTTCATTTCATACATTTCTAAAAAAAATATAGTTCTGCTGCCAGTGATTCCAGAACTTATTTAAATGAGCAGGGATAAGATTCATCCTTGTCCACAATGACTAACTTGTGGATGGATACCAGTTTTCAATGTACATTTAGAATATTTTTCTTGCAAAATATTTATAAGTGTTTTAAAATTGAACTCTCAGTGTTTTATCCTCTTCCTGGACTACAATAGCATATTCAAGATGACTAAACCTTTCCTAACTCAGTTCTGTATTATCCAGTGAAACACATCCAATTAGAACATTAGGTGACACAATATTAGTTAAAATATTAAAAAACCTTCCTCCTCTAAGGTTAGCCATATGAGAAAAGGATTATTAAATAAAACCCAATTAGTGACACAGTAAAACATTCAAAATACAATCCCTAAACATCACCAGGCTGAATGTTCAGATCTTGCTACAGATGAATAGACTTACTACTCTGGCACAGGTTTCAAAATGTGATTATAAATGTCAATCAGGGAACCTGCGTGTTATGCTTTAATGATTTGCTTTCTCCCTCCCTGTCTCTTTTTTATTTTCTATTTTTAAACCTTCAGTGATCTTATTAAGTAATGGATTTGAATTTTTGAACCCATGATGTGGAAATCCTAATGAACTCTGCTTGTCATCCAAGTGGACCTCTTGCAGCCTCTAACAACTAACAACTAGATGCTGAACAAGAAACGGCTGCTTCCTTACACTGCCTTTTCTATGGCCATTGCATAGCTGAGTCTCTTGACTAACTTTATTCTTTCTCTAAACTCTCTATTTCCCCATAACAGGGAGAACTGTGAATTGTTTCTTCCATAGAATAAATATTCAGAGGTCTATTCCAAAATTTTGAAAACCATTATTTGAAAACTATAGCCTTGTAAATGAATTTGTAAGTGTCCTTAGCCAGTGTGTGTGCTGTCAGTACCTCTGAGACAAATTCTTTTCTTCCTTGGACCTAATTTTAAGTTGAATTTCTTTTGCAGTAAGAGCTGGCCAGAGAATAAGAACTACTTTTTGTGGCAGTATTGGAGGCTTCCAGAGCAAGGTGCTGCAAATGGGTCAGGGCAAACTCTGGTATCAATAGAGTCTGGGGGATGAACAGATCGAGAGCAGCTCTGAGAGGAAGGATTTGGGGGTGCTGGTGGATGAGAGGCTGGACATGACCCAGCAGTGTGCACTTGCAGCCCAGAAAGCCAATTATATCCTGGCCTGCATCACAAGTAGTGTGGCCAGCAGGTTGAGGGAGGTAATTTTGCCACTCTCCTCTGCTCTGGTGAGACCCCACCTGGAGTATTACATCTGTTTCTGGGGTACCCAGCACAGGAAGGATGAATCCAGAGGAGGGCCACCAAGATGATTAGAGGGATAGAGCACCTGTCCTATGAGGAAAGACTGAGAAGAATTGGGATCGCTCATCCTGGAGAAGTTATGGATGTGGATGGCCCATCTCTAGAAGTGTTCAAGGCTAGATTGGATGGGGCTCTGAGCAACCTTGCCTACTAAAAGGTCCCTGCCCATGGCCAGTGGGTTGGAACAGGATGATTTTTAAGGTCCCTTCCAACTCCAGCCATTCCATGATTCCATGATTCTTTGGTACTTGTTCTCATTCTTCATCAGAACCAACAGTCAGAGAGTCCAAAGTTGTGTGGGAATTAGGAACTTCAGGAAAACTTTTGCTTACACTCAAAGTGCAAGGAAATGTCCATACTCCGAATATAGGATGTAAAACTTTCTATCAAAAAGATAAATTAAGAAGAGGGATATATCTGAGGCTACCAAAATAGTTTGAGCAAAAATTTCCATGAAGCATTCTCTTCTTAGCATTTTTCTCCAAATCTTTGAGATTTATATGTGGAAACTGCAACTGTGACTTTTATAAAGCTTTGAAAATTAGTTCAAATATTATTTTATGAACAGTTTTGATTATTTTTAATTTCAAATAGAATAGACAATGTTGTCTAGCAGTGTCAAAAAGTCATATGGGCAGGATATTATTTCAGTGCTCTGTTTCTAAACTCAGCTGTATGTCAGAGGCTGTTCAGACCTTGTTATGTTGACTGTAATTGCCATGATGAAGTTTGTGGCTAAGTCCTTTGAAATAGGATGGCTTCCAAAAGAGGAGTGATGATTCCCCATGGAAAACCACAAATAAATATTGCTATGATGTACAGCCATTATTGCTGACTATTTGCATCAGTGTTCTCTCTCTCCACGCCAGAGTTATCTGTATAAAAAATTTCCATCCTTTAGATCTCAAAAATATGCTCTGGTGAAATTTCACAGCTGGACATTGGTATAGAATTGTCAAAGATTAAATCTGGTTTGATTTAACTTAACATGGTTAGAGCCACAACAGCCACCCCAACCTAGATGTTGTATTTGGACTGCTTTTTTATCACTCTTGGACATGGCTCCAAGCATCTTGGTGAAGTGTTACAACTAGGTTGAGTTGTGCAGGTGCCTTTCAGACCCCTGCTCACACATCTCTGGAGGGTTAGAAGACTGGTAAATAAGATGTCCACAGTGCTAAGGAACTGAAGATTATTTCATGTAAGTTCTCATTCCACATTGGAATTGAAGTGAGACCTTTCAACACTTTCCATCAAAGGTGCCAGTAAAAGAGACCTGTCCACTTCTCTCTCATCATTGACTAAAGGAAGATTATATCAGCCCATTTCTGGTGGGAAGTATCTGGTTTTGCCTCTCAGTTCTGTCCTCCATGTAAAATATCTTTGGGGGACATTTTTTTTTAAGTTTTGTTTTTAAGTTTTGGTTTCAGTTTTTTGTTTCATTTTGTGGGTTTTTTTAGGTATGTATGATTGATCCTAGTTTTGATGTGCCATGGAGGCAGCCTTCTCTTACCTTGGATAATAATACACTGCCTCCTTTTCTTCTTTTCTTGTGTGCTTTTCACACACAAATACCAACAGAGCTAAGCCATTGTAAACAAGATTGTAGTAGCAAATGCCTTGAATAACCACTGAAGAGGAAAGATTTACTGTTGAATAGATGTGCTGGCTGCCAGCACCGAGTCCCATTTTTATCTGTTCTTCAGGCTGTTAAATTATCAACAGGTGTTCCTAATAGGGAGAGTCATATGGTGTTCATGCCGCAGTGCTGATTCATTCTCACCCTGGGTACACCAACACACGGTCAGAGGGAGGAACTGTGTCAACAAGGTTGTGGCAAAACAACCTGCAATGTCTCTTTCCCCAGACACCAGAGTTTTGCTCCTTGAATTGCCTTGTCCCAGAAGTCCCACTTTTACAATTTTGTGCATGTGTTGGCATCTAGCTAAGAGACTGGTAGAAGGCCATCAGTGAGAGGCTGGTTATTTGCCTTGGAGTTAGTCTAAAAATTTCAGAGAATCCAGGTTTGGAGACAGATTTCTTGAGGATTAGTTGTACATGTTAATATAACTCTGAGCTTGAGCTAATAAATCTTATTTCACTTGAAGCAGGGAAGTGAACCTAAGTTTCCCATTTTAGAGACAAGTGCCTATTCTTATGGTCATTTAAGTTTCTTTCAAACATAGTGTTGAAAGTTCTGTTAAAATCCTCATCACAAACAATCTCCAAATGTGGTTATCATAGAATCTCTTGGGTTGAAAGAGACCTTAAAGATCACCTGGTTCCAACCCCTCTGCTGTGTGCAGGGAGATCTCCCCCTAGGACACTGCCAGGGATGGGACATTCACAACTCCTCTGAGCCACCTATTCCAGTGCTTCACCACCCTCACAGTAAAGAATTTCTTCCATATATCTGGCCTAAATGTATCCTCCTTCAGCTTGAAATATACATTTTTTAAGCAAGATTATTACTTTCAGAGTTGCTTTGGTCAACACATATCAAAGAAAAAGGAACTGTCCAAACATGCTTGTAACTAATACAAGCCAACATCCAAATATGCTATTCTCTCGTATGAACATGTGAAACAATTGTCTGAATCAATGAAAAGTGAAAAAGTAACTGAGCTGCAAAACAGGCTCTTTCTGATGCTATCTACCTGTGTAGTAAGTCAAGTAACACTACATTATCTAAGTCTCTTCTTTCTTTAAGAAAGATCTGTGATTTCGATGCACTGTAAGAAAACCTTAGCATGGTCCCATTACAGCCATGCTACAGATGACAGGATTACAGGTTTCCTGCCTTTGTGTCCAAAATCCAAGATATCAATATGAGAAATTAGTCTCATTCATAAGTTATGCTTGGATATATAAATGGTGAGAAGGTCACTTAAGCTTTAAATAACTTAAAAATAAAAGACTGTGAGGGTTATGCCACAGCAGGGAAGCAGTGGCAGTGTGAGCACTGTCTTGTGGTGCTGAACCTGAAGACTGGTCCATTCAGGCCTGTATTTCTCCTCAACAGCAGCTTTTCAGTGGGAGGTAAGGCTGATGACCAGATAGCTAGGCCTATATGCTTTCTGAAGTACTTTATTGTTGTTATAGCGTAAAACTAGTAGGGAGTAGTTTCCATATCCACATCATACCTTGAATGCTTCTGAGTTCCTGATTCTAACAACTTGTAGCCATGAGTTTCAGAAGGAAAAGTGTAGGACGGGAAATCTTTTCATAATCAGCTTTTGATTTTCCATATTTAGATTTCAATTCTTGCTTGTGAAAAAATTTGCTTCCTTTTACAGCACAATTGGTTACTGTGGGTACCTTTGTCATGGCATTTTATTTTCTAAAATTAATAACATAAATGTTTGGCTCTCCTAAAAGAGACATTTCTTTAAACTTGCTTAATTCCCAGGGATAGTTCTTAACCTTGGCATAGAGTACTTTGTGACTCCTGTGAGACAAAACTACCACTGAAGTAGCATTTTTAGAGAGATTTTTTTTAAGTATCTTAAAATTTTTGCAACTCTGCTTATCTTGGGTAGAGGAACTAATCTATATTTTTTTATTTTCTTTTTTTTTAGATTTAAATAATAAATTTAAAGCTTAGTGAAAATATAAATTATTCCTACTGCATATGTTACTTTGTCAATATTGAATTTCCTTTCCCATTACAGTTCCTATTCTCCTAGTTTTTTGTGTTTCTTTGGAACTGCTGATAAGGTCTGATGTAGATAAAGGTAGGTGAACTTTTTATCACCTGACTCTTTATTCCCTTTTTCAAATTCTAAAAAAGTCCTGGTTCTCCTTTAAGGTGAGATGTGTTTGCATCTTAAGCAATAGTTTGCTTTTTTCACTAAAGAGAAAGACTATATCTTTCTTCTTTGGAACTGCAGCATTGACTGGGAAAAGAATGAATTTTACATGAAATTCTAGGCAAATATATGACCATGTTTAAGTGATGAAACATATGAAATTGGATTCTCCTCTAAGTATAGTATTAATCCTTAGTACTTTTTTAGCCAGAAAAAAAATATTGTTATGCAGCTTCTTCAAATGTTGTATGTGTTCAGCTTGATTGAAAACTCTATGGTCAAAATGGGGCAAAATGATACATATATTTTTTTATCTAATGTATCATTTACAGTAATTATATTCTGACCTCAGGTTACAGTATCTATTATGCATTAAATATCACTGCATTACTATGGCATTACTTCAGTAAAAGCAGTCAGTTTTTATGCTGTTGGTGTAAGACATTTCCACAACTCGGCTTACATATTTTAAATTAAAACTTACTTATGAATTTCCTAGCTTTATAATGCCTAAGCTGAAATAGTTACAGCAACTCTCTGATGTTTGGTTGGTCTCTTCCTTAAATGGCTCCAGCCATCTTTTGTCACTTTAGCACAGTTTCTGTTAGAAAATTACCAAATGCACTAAGTTTGGCTGACCCTGGCACACCACCTTGGCATTCCCCTCTGTAAGCTCTCTGCCCCAAGGAAACCATTTATTCCTGCCCTTCACTTGATGTCTCGTGCCCAGCTCCTTCTGACTGTGTTGTCCAGCCTACAAACACCAACAGGATGGCCATGAGCATAGCAGGAACCTGGCATGATCACCGTAATATGCAAGTTGGCTTTGGCAGAGGGAAAAGCACCAGAGGCCTGCTTTGCTGCAAAGATGTCTCCTGCTGACTCCTGCACGGTCACTTTGAGATGTGGCTGGCCTTTGCCCTGAGCTGGGATGGTGGGCAAGGCACCTTGGTGGCACCTGGGATGTCTGAGGGTAGGGCTGGCAGAGCTGGAGAGCGGCTGCTGGCAGTGGCTGGAGCAGGGGCAGCAGTTGCAGGTGTGCTGCCATTGGGGCAGGGGCAGCAGTTGTTTATTTTTAGCTGTTTATTTGGGGATATTCAGAATTTTTAGCTGTTAAAAATGCATTTTCGGGGGTCAGATCTCCACTTCAATGGGAATCTGCTTGTTTTCAGATTGCTGCATTGCTGGTATAAACAAGATTGTAACTCTGGAAATTTTTAAACAGCCTTTCATTTTCAGTAGCATATTTGCTCCATGGGAACTGTTGTCAAGAGATTTCAGGGCTGGAAAGGGTGCAAGTGCTCACATGGTCATTGCACAGCTCTTACAAAAACAGAGACTCTCTGGGAGGCCTTCAGAAGCTCAGATTGCTGTGGGTGACAGCAAGGAGTAAACACCTATTTAAAATGCCTGTAATGCAAGGGACATTGTATGGCAGTGGTGCCACAAACAGACACAGCAAGTACAGCAGCCTCTACTCAGCTGACTGCAACTTTGCCACATTTCGATACTTTCAGCCAACTCTTCGACAGCAGTTTGTCTCAGCCTGATATTTTTATTACATTTTTATTATATTTAGGGCACAGTGAAAATGATTCATTAACTTAGGGAAGAATTCATTATTGGGCTTTTTTTTTTGTTTTCCTTTCTGGAAATTGGTCTCAGAGAGATGTGTTCTGGCATCCCTAGGCAAATTTTAAGTTGTGTCCAAGTTTAGTCTCTGACAAATCTTCCTTCGAGTGAGCTTAATAGAGGTTTACTTTGTGTCCTGCACTGAAGTCCCTTGAGGCCTCTCACTGTTCTAAGCACGTGCTGAGCACTCACAAGGGCAGTTCTCCAGGAACAGCAACAGGAGGGGTGAGAGCTCCCTCCAAGTGGCCCAAAGCAGACACTTTGACATGCAGGGTTGAACAAAGCTTTCCTCCACGCAGCTGCTGTGGCAATAGACATGGAAACCAGAAACAGTTTCATCCCCACTTATTTGATTTGATTGTGGGGAGGGTCAAGTGGGAGATGCAGAAATAGAGAAATAATTTGTATCCCTCTCTTTCAATGGCTGCAATGATGGGCTGCAAGGCTGAACAAAGTATTGCATTGAACATTTCTCATGAAACTCTACCCAGACTATTTCCCTCCCAGCAACTTCAACTGAAATTTCTAATTAATGCAATTTCTCTCCTCTCTGTCCCACCAAAGCTCACTGAGGCCCAGGATAGGCAAAATCTGTCTACTAACAGGACAAAAGTCCTGAAGCCTAAACACAGGAATTTCTGACAGGTAGTGGAAGTGTATACTGTACACCAGTGCACTGCATATGATTTAGGTCCTGTCAGCAGCAAAGATACTGCTTTTGGTATATTCACACTGTTATCCATTAGCAAGATGTCAAGAAGTCAGAGATGTCTAAAACATGTTGGACACATATTTTTCTGGCTGCAGTGAATGTATCTGAGCTGGTAGTATCAAAGGCACTTTATGATTAGGTAGAGGGACACGTAATTGCTATGATTGCTTGAAATTCTTTAAAATGGATAAACTGTAAATAGATGGCATATGCAGAACTCATAATGAGACTTGTGTGAAATAAGGAATTTGTGTACATGTGTTTGGAATGTTATGGCCACTTTGCTGGTGCCTGCCACGTGGGAGTAGCATATGAATTCAAGTTTTTCTATCACACCACTTCATCACAGATTTTTTTCTGTGAATGTATATGTGTCAGTGCATTTATGCATCTGTATCTTTTCCCATGTACCTCCATCTGCACTGAACATCTGAAGAAAAGAAACATGTATATTTTTCTAAGTTTTGAAGGAGTTCTCCTAGCTATCCTGCTTATCAGGAAAAAAATAAAGTGATAATACACAAGACAATGTCTAGATCAGCTTTATTCTGTTTAGATTCTGCACATGAAATCTGTCCACATCACCCCTCTCCCTTAGTTTCATGGACATCAGTTAACTGCTGATTAGTTAACCATTTGGCACTCTGGCTAGTTTAATTTAGAAATCATTTCCTCTTAAACATCACGCTGTATCTAAGAGCTCAGTCCTAAGGATTCCTGTATTCTGTCACTACCAATCATGCTCACTGAATAAATCATAGCTGTATTGCTTCCAAAGCTGACAGTAAGATATATGTTCACCAGAGAGAAAGGTTAAACACTTTTCCATCTTACTATTCTTTTCAAATACAGTGAAGCATCATTAAAATCTTAGTAGTCCTCACTGCTGTCATGCTAAATTAACATATATTTTTAAGAACGAACGGAAGATATTTGGTTTGGGAATGCACTGGAAGTGTAACGTTACCAGGTCTGGAGAAGAAAATAAGTGAAAAGAGTTGCAGATCAGGCATTCACCTTTTGAATTAGAAACACTTCTAAATCTTTTGCATGAAATAAGAAGATTATATCAAAATAAATGAAAGTTTGAATTATTGCTATGCCCAGCCCAGTGGTAAACTATCAAAATCCCTACAGTATGTAACTCCTGAGACGAATGATATTATTGATGATGTTGGATAAAATTTCAATTCTAGATAGAATTGCAAGCTAGAA
>JAOXXN010000471.1:16443332-16462636 GCA_026770055.1 Myrmophylax atrothorax | reverse complement strand
AGGGAGAAGGTTTCACTAAATCCCAAATGAACTGTGCATTGTCTGATAGCTCCAAGATCTTGTTGCTGCCATGGGCGGCGTGTGTATGTAGAATTGGCTACTTTAGTTGCTTATTACTGTAATTGAGTTTTAATCACATTCTCCTTACCTACTTGGGCATGGACTGGGAAATAATGCAGCTATCAGTTTATAGCACAGAGAATGGTAAAACTCATTCCTAATGCTTCATATTGGAATGTAACAAATTGCTGCAGTTCAAAGAGAAGTGTGTGAATACAGACATGTATCTAGGAGATACAGACAGACTTCTAGAAATCTATTTATTTAATAACATAATTGCCTAATTTCAAAGTGTTGCCTTGGAAAGTGTTGCTGAGTAATTTGGGGTCTTAGTGATGTTGTTAAAGATGAGATAATGATGAAGGAAAAAGCTATCCTGTACATTTGCTTATAATTATAAACTATCTATTATGGAATTTTGATTGTCCAGAAGTTGGAGCAAGCAGCCTACTTGCAATATAAGGTTTTACATGGTGGATCCTCTAGACACTTCTTTCAAGGGTTTGGGCTTCTCGTTGTTTCCTCTGTTTGTGTGTCTGGTGGGCTCGTGTTGAGCTTTTACCTCTTGTCCATTATTGGGATCAAAATTGTGTGTCACATGCATGGATAGTCACTGTGGTTATCCACTGCTAAGTGGTCTTGCAAAACACAAAGCCAGAAATCCTGGATGCTAGAAGGAAACCTTTGCTCTGGCAGTTGCAGTGTTTGTGCAGCTGTTCCCACAGATGTTTTTTGGTTTTGTTTAAATTTCTCCTAAGGAATAAGCAGCCTATAAGGGAGAAAAGTTTAAGGGCCTGCCTGGAGAAAGAGAAAACTTGCAATGCCTTTTAGTTTGGAGATAGTGGTGTACCTTCTTCTAAAAAGTCTGTGAGTTTTTACTTCGTGTTTGCAAGTACAAAAGCTGTTTAGGCTCTATAGAGATGAATAGAAGTGTCCTAAAATGAGAGCTTTGCAAATGGTCTTTGAGAGTCGGAATCTGATTGTGGTACTTGGGATCTTGCTAGCATTACTGAAACCCAAACTGACCCAATTTCAGTGTCAAATTTGCTCACTTGAGAAGTGAATAGGACAAGTACTGATCAAAAAGCTTGTTCTGACAGAGCTCTGCCCTGTGGCTAAAAGTGAAGTTTCAGAAAGAAAACCTCATAGCAAACACTGCACACTCCCCAGTTAATAACTGATTGCAAGATTGAGGACTAACTGTTTGTATATAAGACAGATTGATTCATCATCATGGCTAGTCTTCGCAAATGAAGATTTGGGAAGGGCACTACCCACGCTTGCTGCAAGCGTGCTGGTGGCTAAAAAGGCCGATACGAGATAGGCAGGTCCGGTCACAAAAGGCACAGTGGAACATCTCCTTAGGTGATATTGGTGAGGAACGGTTCTTTCTGCATTGTCTTTTTTACCTCGAGACTAACTCTGCGTGCATTCTCAAAGGAAGCAGCACTGCCATGAAGGGTGTGTCTCCATGAATCCCGATTGGAGGCCAGAATGGACCATTGGTGGCAGTCAATATGGCCAAGGCTGAGGTGTTGTTTCAGGGAGTCCTTATATCTCTTCTTCAGGGCTCCTCTCTTGTGGCAGCCGGTGGCGAGTTCTCCATAGAGCACAATCTTCGGGAGGCGGTGATCCTCCATCTCAGAGGCATATTCTACACATTAATGTCCCAAGTTTACAGTAGTATTGGCCTTAGATTATTTTGAGTTTGTATGAATTATATTTTTTGGGTTTGCTTATTTGTCAGAGTGCTTCCTGGCTTTTTTCTGCTGCTTAAGACAAGGGATGGCATGCTCATACTTCAAACTTTCAACAGAACTGCAGACATTATTAAAATAGAACCTTACCACCATTCTGCATGTAGGAACAGAGATTCCACTAACACTCCATTATTGAATTTTGAATTTAGTTAGCCTCTTGGAGAAACTCCTCCGATGGAAAAGGTTATTGCCTATTAAAGAAGACCAACAACCTAAAGACTAAGCCTACCTGATTCAGATTCTGACTCAGATGACAGCTTACTGTTTTTTCTCACAGACAAGTGAGTGTTCGTTGAATGGAGGTACAACAAATGTAAATGTTAAAGGATTTAAATAACCTAGGGATATTGATTTAATTTCTTTATATAAAATTCTTTATCATCTGGATATATTTGTTTGTCTGGGTTAATCACTTTTTGGATTACTTGATTTTCTTTAGAAGCGTAGTTGGGATCATTCATTCCAAGCACGTCATTGATCCTGCCTTGTTTCTGAGGAGATCCAATAATGAGACACACATACCACCCTATGCTTGTACACAGGAAAAAAAATTTAGATGAAACAAAGTATTTGGGATATGTAAAGGCCTTTACAGTGAATGTGGGCATTGTATTGCAAATGAACAGTTACCTTCAGCAAAGTAACAGTTTGATGACAATTCAACTAATAAAGGGATATCAATATTGCCAAAGAAAATCATAGAATCATAGCATACCAGGTTGGAATGGATCTCAAGGATCATCTGGTCCAACCTTTTTTGGCAAAAGCATGGTCTAGACAAGATGGCCCAGCATGCTGCCCAACTGAATCTTAGAAGTGTCCAGTGTTGGGGAATCTACTACTTACTTGGGGAGATTATTTCAATGGTTGATTGCTTCAATGAAAATATTTCCTCTTGTGTTCATCTATAATCTCCCGAGGAGTAACTTGTATCTCTTGCCCCTCCTCTTTTCATGTGACTCCTTGTAAAAGAGGAGTCTCCATCTTGTTTGTAGTCACCCTTTAAAAAATACTGGAACTTGGTGATGGGATCTTATTTAAAACTGTTTTTCTCAAGGCTGAGCAAACCCAGTTCTCTCAGCCTTTCCTCATATGGAAGGCCTCCTAGTATTTTGACCATATGTTTGGTCCTTCTCTGGATCCTTTTCAGCCTGTCCACATATTTTTAACATAGAAGGGACCAAAACTGAACACAGTATTCCAGGTATGGCCTCACAAGTGCTAAGTAGAGTGGAATAATGACTGCTTTATCTCTGCTAGTGATGCCCCTATTGCTGCAATCCAGCATCATGTTCTGCCTCTTTGCCACAGCAGCACCATTGGTCACTTGCTTGTTGTCTGCCAGGACCACCAGGTCCCTTTCCACAGAGCTGCTCCTCAGACGGACAGAGCCCAATCTGTGCTGCATTCCTGGATTTTGTTTTCCAAAGTATAAGGCCTTACATTTGTCCCTGTTGAACTTCATAAAGTTCTCATTAACCCACTGTTTCAACCTATGCAAGTCTTCTAAACTTCATCAGTGTGCACTTGGTCCCATCACTGGATCATGTATGAAGATATTAAAAAGTGCTGGATCCAATATCGATTCCTGGGGGGACCCCCTCATGACAAGTTGCCAGTCTGAAAAGGAGCTATTTAGGAGCAGCCTTTGGGTGCCTCCTATCAGCCTGTTCCTCACCCACTGCATGAGTCTCTTGTCTAGATTGTAAAACACCAGTTTCTCTAAGAGGAAGTTGTTAAATCTAAAGTATTTTAAGCCTTGGAGAAATCCAGGCATACAAAAATCTGAATGCAGGTAGCCAATAACCACCACTCACCCCACATCAACTGTATGTTACTGTGCTGTAAAAGGTGATCAGGTCTGTCAAGCACAGTTTTCCCTTGGGTGATCCAGTCTGGCTTTTCCCAGACATGTGCTTAATTTGATTTGTGATAGCCCTCAGGATAACTTGTTCCATAACTTTCCCAGGGACTGAAGTAACACTGATGGGTTGTAACTTCCTGGGCCGCCCTTTAAGCCCTTCTTGTAGAGGGGTGTGATACTAGCCTTCTGCTAACCTCCTGTGACATTCCCTAAACTCCACAACTTTTCTAAGGCTGTGGAGAGTGGCCTTGCAATAACTTCAGCCAGATCTCTTACCCCTTGCTGGATAACATGAGGGCCCATCCATTTGTAGGGATCAAACTCTTGTAATAGTTCACATACCGAATTTTTCTTCTTTGATGGTGGTTCTGGTTTTGCATTAACCTGGATTTTTGTTCCCAGGGCCTGGGGCCCAATAATTCTGGTGACTATGGCTAGGAAGGAAGTGTTGAAAGTCTCTTCAGCATTGTTGGTGACTAATTCACCTCTTCTGTTTCTCCTTGTTGTTTACATATTTGAAAAAACATTTCTTGTTGTTACTGACATCTCTGGCCAAATTCAGTTTGAGCTGAAATGGATGCTGATGCTTAACTGCATCTCTGGGAATACCTTTGTGGTTCTCAATGGATATTTCTCCATTTTTCCATCTCTGGTATGCTTCTGTTTTGGTTCTGAGCACACTCAGAAGCTCTCAGTTAAGTCAAGAAGGTCTCTTGCTTCATCTACTTCCCTTACCCTTAAGGGGTTTTTGCTCCTCCAGGAGAGCATTCTTGAAAAACTTCCAGCACTTGCTTGCTCCTTTACCCTTAATGGAAGTTTCCCATGGATTTCCTTCCAGCTGAGATTTAAGCGAGTTGAAGTTTTCTCTTCTAAAATCTAAAAACTTTGTGTTAGTACTAAGCTTCAGCATGCTCAGCAGGATCCCAAATTCCCCAATATTGTCATCACTGCAGCCAAAGCTATCATGAACAGAGATACTACAAAGCAGGTTTTCTTGGTTTGTGAGTGGCAAGTCCAGCAGTGCAAGTCCTCATTCCTGGCTGGTACATGTAACATTTATGTGTGGAAGCAGACTGCTGCACATTCCAGGAATCTAATGGATGACATCTAAGCTGCTGTATTTTTTTCCCAATGAATGTGTGGGTAGTCAGAGTCATCCATAAAACCTGGATTATATTGACCCAAAGCTTGCTTAAGTGACTCAAATGTTGGTTCACTGTTCTGAACATGACTGGCAAACAGCTGTGAGTATCTAATAGTTCAAGTGACCCATACATGGTAAAGGAGACTCTTAGGACAAATCTACTAAGTTGATAATTATTTCTACAGTTTCTTTTTCTGTGACTTCATAAACGCTTGTATTTCTTTTCTGTAATGTTGTAAGTGAATATTTTTATTTCTTTTATACTAATTTGACTTGAGGTAAGCATTATGTAAAGGTGATGTTTATCTTTAAGGCACCCTATGCTTATAAATGGTAAATTTAAGAGTCTGGTACCAGAACATGGTGAGAATCTACTGGATCAAAATATTTTTAACTGGAGTGCTCCAAAATAACAATGTCAACTTCCTCTCCATACTATTTTACCATATTTATCTTTTTGGCAGCACTAATATCCTTTTAGCTGGTCAGGTGTTCACTTCTGTTTTGTTTGACTTGGTAATTAGCAAACTCCATTCCTTAAGGTAAATATGCTTTCCCAGTTTTAGCACAGGCTGGCTTGAAGATAAATGCAGAGAATGGCTCTACTGTTAATAGGGGTAAGCTGAGTAAGTTCCCACTATGTAGGATGTTAGTGGGCTAAATTCCTCAAACCCAAGGCTCACCCAGCATTATCCATGCTTTACATCTCTGATTTGCTGGCAGCATCCTCAGTAGAGAGGACACCTTTCATGGATCTGGACTTTCCATCTTAGACTGTCTGTCCTATTATTTTCCTGTTGTTCAAGAGGAAGTTATTCAATGTACTCTTCATTTCTTCTGATACTCTGAGGATTTTAGGAAAGCAAGAGTGAAAAAATTTTGAGATGCAAAAGAAGTAAAAAATACCATAGAAAACAGTGTTTCTAAGCAATCCATTCAAGAAACATATAAACCAGTTTGTCTATTTTCCTAGACAGCTGCTGCAACTTTAAATAATGAACAAGGCAGTATTTAAGTCCCACTTTACATAAGGAATAGAGAGTTTTCCTTGATAATTCCTTGAATTCCTTGATAAAGATGCCTTTGAGGAAATGTCAAATGAAATGATAGTTCAGAAAACCAATGACCATCATGTCTACAGAGGAGAGCAACGTATGGAGGGTCTTCTTAATTTTTTTATTTTATTTTTTCCTTTCCCTTTACCATTTTAAAGAATGTCAAAGAGTAGATCTTAAAATGCCCAGAAGATGGGATCAGTGCTTTACAACCTGACATATGCAGTTAAACAGGAATTTTTAAGGGCTTACTTGCTGTTTTAGAAATCCACTCGCTTGGAATACAGGGTTAAACAGGTTTTTGTACTATTCTTGTTTTTGTGGTGGGCAGACTTAGCAGTGTAGTTATGATATGGGTCTTGTCACTTTTCAGTGAAGTCACAATATGCTCATTAATACTGATGGGAATCTCCCACATGCACAAAAAATGGAGAGACTTCTATATGTCTTCAAACAAACAACTTCTTGGTCATTCATCATTCCATTCCACTGCAACAGGAAATTTCTACTCAGTAAATGCCTACCTCAGTGACAGTTTTAAAAGTATGTATTTGGTAACTGGAGTGGGGCAGGTGGAGGAAAAACCAAAAATGAAGGAGGAATTGATCAGAGCATAAAACTGAAAATTTATAATTAAGTGTCTATAGTGGGTAGGATAAAAGCAGGATTGTTCATAGAAGGCATTTGTGTTGGTGTAAGATTGCCTCCCAAACAGAACAGTTAAAGTCACTATTCTACCAAGATAGCAAATATGTCTTCTTACAAGTTTTGGTTTTTCTTTTTTGATGTCCAAGAAACTTGCTATTTCCCCAGCCTCATGCACTCTCTCACCTGGCATATCTTGAGTCCTCTGGCAGATGGTACACGTTTCTGCAACAAGTGCTTGCCTTCACCATACTCCACATGCAGGAGTAGAAATTGGGTACCTTGTAGAACTAGTTAGAATTATTACAACTGCTTTCAATGAAAATTTTAAAAGGATAAACCCAAACAATTCCATCTTTTGGATCAAAAAAACCTAATCTTTCAAGCCTGAAACCACTTCCGCTTTCCTTGTTTTACCAACCTCATTCAAAGAAACAATTCAAATTTTCAGCTCCCACAACATTTGTCAAGAATTATGGGCAAAGGAGGAAATGGGCAAATTAAACCAGAACGCAGTTTGTTTTTTAAGCAAACTATTTCCCCTGCCCCATTACTCTTACCATTTTTCACTAAACTCAGAAAGCTTAAAGTAACCTCTCCACAACAATTTTATCAAAAAGGGAAAGCATGCTTCCAGCTGCATTGTCTGATGGACAGTAGCACCCTTCAAATGGTTCAGCTTTGCTTTTTGGGGGGGGGAAATAAAAGGAAGAAAGTGAGTAAAATAGGAATTTCACAGAAGTATTTTCTTTCCCAAATCTAGACAGCTATAGCTCATGTATTCAGTAAATCACCTCTCAATATAGCAACACATCTACAATAATAATATGAAATTTACTCCTGCTGGAAATGTCCAATCTATAGTCATTATTTTTCACTAAACCTGGAGAGTAGAAGCATAATTTAGATGAATCTGGAGAAAACCTCAGCAGCAGAAGGATCCACTTACCTGGCCAGCAGATTTTTGTGATTTTGCTTGCACAGAGTTTAGACCCACATTTCCTTTTCTTCATGTGCTTTAGAATCCAGAGCCTAGGCTGGAAAGAGACTATCTTTTCACTAACAGATGTATCTCCTTAAGACCTGATGTGACCAGTTTGTCTTTGCACCTCATGCCATGGCACAGAAGATACATTGTCTATGGCTTATCATTTCATAGAACTACCACTCAGTGTTGACTCAGGTTCCCCATGACTGGCATTTATGTTTAAATACCTGTCATTGTTCCTTAGTAGTACTTTCTAAGTGCTCTGCATGAGCACATATCATAAATGCAAGTTGTGAGACTAAGGAAATTTATATAACTTGGGCCTGTTTAACAGATCCCTTATTTTCACAGGGGAAGACTGAAAGGGCAGTTTGAAAATATGGTCTTTGAGTATTGTTTCTGAACTGCTGGTGGTCACACAACTATAGTAAATGATTTGTAGAAGGTGTTGCCTGTTGGATATCATGGTAGAAATGCCAGGAACCGAGTAATGGTACCTGACCTGCCCATCCTCTCCTCCAAAACCTCTGTGCATCGCTCAGGGAAAGGGCTTTCTGCTTCACCATGTTGTCAGATGATCTTTGTCATGACAGTGAGGAGGCAAGAGGGACTAGTTTCATCCTCCACTGTGCTGACAAACACTAGGGAGGCAAGACTCAGTGGCTGGAAATTAATAATGCCTTGTAAGCAAAATCAGATTAGCAATTTGGGCAGGTAGACTGGGATGTTTCTGAAACCTGGACTTTTGTCTTCAAATCCTGACTATTTGGATGATGGGAGAGAGAGACCTGAGAGACCTCACTGGATGACACCAAACCAAAAATTTCTATTGGGATTTTCTTCATGCCGTGTTCCTTGGGAGGATGCAACAGGCTGTGGAGTAAGGTGAGGAAGGAAATGGCAGGCCCACCTGAAAACTGCCTGGAAGAGTTGAAGTGCTGGACTGCTGACTGCTTTAGGATGACTTTTTTTGTCTCCTTGTTGCAGCTGTGCCCTATTTCATGAGTAATTAATAATAATTTAGACAAGAAGAGACACAATTATTATAATGCCTGGTGTATTCATCTGGGGTGAAGGACAGTGTCAACTTTCTCCTCTGCCTGATTCATTACATGGATCTCAATGTGGATTTCCTGCATTCCCAGGTACTTTTTCTCTACTCATTTTGCTTGATAGTCTTGAGAAAACTTAACTGTTTTGTTCCTTGGTAAAAATCTGGAAGTTTTACCTACTAGACAGATATTCATGCTCATGAAGTAAATGGAGATTGTGATATAAAGTAGTTTGACTGGAAATCCAGTATAGAATATATATAAAAATACAGACTTGTACAGTGCCTGAGCTTACAAATTTAGAGGGGATTTCTAACTTCATTGAAAGACAATCATCAGAAATAAAAAGTTGTATCAAATTAAACTGGATGGTCAAACTGAACAGAAGGAGGTTTACTTAAAAAATGAGTTCTGGTCTAGTAGAAAGTAGTAGAGAAAGTAGATAAACACAAAGAACAGTGATCCAAACTCTTCAAAACAAAATTGAAAATTGGTATATATAAATGTTTTATGGAAGGGTCTGGGTTTGTGTGTTTTTGAAGATGATCTATTCCAGAGCATAGTACAGTAGTGATTCTTAAAATGCTTATGGAGTTGAAATCTGAGCAGTTCCCCAAAATCCTGCTGCGGAAGAGGACATCTTTATCTGTACTTTATGTGTGACTCAAGGGACAGTGGTAATGCCCTACACTTTTATGATGTTTATGAGCATTTTGTTAATATTTTATTTGCAGCTAATGGATATTCCACCAAATTTTCCTCATGTGTTAATAAGCATTTGCTAAATTTTTAATTTCAGTGGCTCTGCAAACTGATAAATTGTTCTTAATAAAACGCTTCAAAAATAGCCCTTTTTATCTTTCACAAGCTTCAAATATATTGTTATATATATTAAGGGAAAAGAAATTTGCAAAATTTCTTGATTTTTTTTAGTAGAATATTTTCAAGTAGTTCTTCATCTTTTATATCTGTACTTAGAGTGGTATTACGTTTTAGTATTGCCTTTTGCCTGTGAATTCCCATAAGAAGTGTTTCACTGGTTTAGATCAATGGTCCACGTAGCCCAGAGGTGCTGTTTAAGGTGGTCACTTGAGCCTGGCTGCCACTGGTGTGTGCACAAGTATGTCCACTCTCACAGGGTGAGGTCTTGTTTTGACAACAACACTGGTAGTTGAAAGAGAAGGAGGAAGGATCACACTGTCATCCTATTTAGAAAGACTCCCTCCACACAACTGTACAGAATCCAGCAATCCTGAAGAGACTTGTAAAGTACTTGCTGTGATTTTAAAAAGTTTTAATGCCTGAAGGAATTGTGTTCTGGGTTTAGAAGGGTAGCGCAGAGCCCAGTGTCTTGCATGTTGGCTTCTCAGTAGAAACAGAATCACTGCTTCTCTAATAACATACAGGGTAATGTTTTCCTCCATGAAATTTAGCTCTGTGTTAACAGAAGTTCCTCGGGTGTAACTCAGCTTTGAGTCGGAGTCCAGAGAAAAATCCACTGATTACATTGTCCTTCTCTTCTAAAAATTTTGTTTGAGCTCAAAAATGGGATGTAGCAAGTCTGCTTAAAAAACAAAACTTGATTGCGTGTTAGGAGTTGGAATCAAGAAATGTTTCTTAATGCTTTCAAGCTGATAGGTCCTGTGACAACCACAACTGAAAATCTCCTAAACAAATAGAGGTATTTAAGTATACACAGTGAGTGCTAGCTGGCCAGACAACCTGTGTTTGAAATGTGTTGGACAAAGGTGCCTCAAATATGTGTGCACATGCACAAACCTGTGCACACACAGTTAATGGGTTTTCTTTTCTTTCCTGGAACAAAGCTTTTCCAGCACATTGAGTTCCTTGTGTCAAAGTGAATTTTCAAGTACTACTGGTTTAGATACCACTGACCATATCAAATAATGTTGTTTGATCTTGTCTGTTCTGAACTCTTTAACATGTACCACCAAAGTCAGCTTTCTTCCTTTCCTTGTGCGTCATCCATACCTTTCCACTCTTTTAATGCAACTTTTTCAACTGAGTTTCAGCATTTCAATGTCAAGTTTAAAAAATAGAAAAAAACATCCTTGGAAGGGCAACAAACCTGGTGAAGGATCTACAGAACAGTCTTATGAGCTTATAAGAACAGATAAAGGAACTGTGATTGTTTAGCCTGGAAGAAAGGGGGTTCAAGGGAGACCTTATCACTCTCTATGACTATCTGAATGAAGGTTGTAGTGAGGTTGGAGGTGGTCTCTTCTCCCAGGTAATGAGCAATAGGACAAGGGGAAATGGTCTCAAGTTTCAGCACGGGAGGTTTAGATTGGATATCAGGAAAAAACTCTTCATCAAAAAGTTTATCAAGGATTGGAACATGCTGCGCAGCAAAATGGTTGGATTGTCATCCCTGGATCTGGAGATATTTAAAAGACATATAGGTGTGGATATCAGGAACATGGTTTAGTGATCAACTTGGCAGTGTTAGGTTGGACTTCATGGTCTTAAAGGTGTTTTCCACCCTAAATGATTTTATGTTGCTATAATCCTTTTCAAATCAGTCACATTTTCTGTATTGCTTAAGGAACAAATTTAAGCTATGGCAGATTGCTCACCTTTAAAAGGGTATCAAAGAAAGGAGTGTGTCTGAGTTGTGCCTGTGTATTTATGTGTGGTGCTGGTGGGTAAAATGGAAGCAAGCAACTGACACCTTGATGGTAACATAGAAAATAACAGAATGATCAACTTTTTTGGACTTTCCAAAGAAGCTCCTGCAAACCAGCACCTGATGAAAGGTGTTGAGGGACAGTTCTGGAGTGAAGCCTTAATATGGGAGAGTCCAAAGCCACTAAATTTGTTTGGGAAGCAGGAAGAGAAGAGATTATCCAGTCCTGAGAGACTATCATGAATTAAAAAATTCAAAGGTTACATCAAGCTACCTTTAACTTTATCCTGTGTTCCCTTCCCTTGCAGGCATGACAGAAGAAACGTTAATTTTACTCCTGTAGCAACCAGTAATTATAAACCCTTATTTGCTTTTCTTTTGTCCGGTATATCTCTTTCCATGGCCTATTTCAAGAACATATTTTTCATTCTACAAATGGTTGTGTTTGAAATTAAACTGATAACTCTGTCATAGACTAAAAAGTTGACAAGTTGATGCTGATATAATTTTAAATCCTACGAACAATAATGTGCAAAATTCATGCTCCTTTCATAGGAATCTTAATTTGTATCTCAATACATTCTGTGATATTATTAGCTTAGATTGTACTTGCCAGGTAACTGAAGTTCTTTTAGTCAGTTCTTAATTTAATTATATGTATTAGAAAATATATTCTTATGTATTTATATTAAATTTCGCATGCAGTTAAAATTCTTTTCCAGAAGATTTATTTCATCTGTGGGCTGCATTCTGCCTTTTAGAAATGGACACTTTAAAATGATAAACAGTATTTGATATCCAGGCAGAATATTATAGGTGGCAAAATAAATGTTCATATTGAAACATATGGGCAATCAGGAACTCCCTGAGTGTGTAGCAGCAATAGTTGGATTTGTAGTACCTCAATACTCAGGCTGAGACACAAATTCTGTTGTCTACTATGGATCTATTTTCCTTGGTTTCAAGCCAAGGAAGGACATCTGGGAATTGGATATTAAAAAAAAAGTGAAAGTGAAGAAAAAATAGTATTTTTTGTGATGGGTTTCTTTGTTATAGTTCTGGATTTGCTCTATCAAAAGAGCAGAAAATGTCAATGCATCTTTCCCTGCAGGTAAATACAACCCAAATTCTAACAAGAAGCTTCAACTGGTGTCCACATAAGGATCTGGTCCCATATTAAGTCTGAATTGTCAGCTAGTACAGACAGAGGGCAGCTGACTTCTGTACCACTCCTCAATGCCTTTTATCCTAAGGAGAGTATGGGGTAAATATGACCAGATTGTGATGATGCTTTGTTTTATTCTGGAAACTGTATGGTCTACTCAGTATGCTGCTTATTAACCTTGTGAAGATAAGCCTATAACTCTCTGCTAAGCTCTGAAAGTACACAAAAGGCCTTAAATCTAAGGAGAACTGCACATGTCTTCTTTCTCCCCTCTGCCACACACAGGCTATGAGAGAACAGTTGACAATCTAGTTTCACCATAGTTAATCTCCTCTCTGCAGGGAAAGTCAGGCAAGTTTCTATAGCTGTAAGTCAGAGCTGACACCAGCCATCTGGCTCCTCAGTCCTCTCTCATTCAGTGGCACATGCCTTCCATTAATTGTCCCAAGGCTGTTTCTATTTTCCATTAGTCGCTGCTCTTAAGCCCATGGTTTGAAACAAATCTGTTTGATAATATATAAAAATTTACAGGCAAGCAAGGGCTGTGTGAATGGCTGAAACTACCGATGAAAATGGTCCTTCACTCTGATGTGGGCATTAATATTTCTGTTCCTTTGGACAGGACAGTTTTTCTTGATCCATTTAGGTCCCTTGTGGCTGTGCTATACCTCCCTGCCACAAGGACTTCACTTGTGTACTGGTTTGAATTTTGGGCTCCTTTTGGAATATTATCAGAAGTAAATGAACTCCTTACTCAGTACCTGAACTTGCTTAATTTTTACATAAACCTCAATAACTGTGCTTTAAGCTTCCCTCTCCAAATAATGATATATGTAAGCAGATGATTTAGGAAGTGTTCCCCTTTAAATGCATTTTTGTTATTTTCAGAGAGTAAACAAAAGGAAAATATTTCACTTGCATTTTTCATTTCCTACTACAATCTTCACTGGTTTTACCAGCTTTATGAACCACAAGTGGTTTTGGCACAATATTCTTTCGTAAGTCAAAATGCAGATCAACTGAAAACGTGACATGGTAAAACTGAAGGTAACAAAATTCTTGATGCTGTAGCAGATGGTTAATCAGGCAATGTCACTGCAGGAGCAAATTGTGTGCCACTGGCATCAGCACCTGTAGCTTTTTACCCAGATTTTAAATAAGAAATGCCAAGCAGTGTGCCTTTAAGTTTATGTTCTGACTCTAATCACAAGACAGACATCTGCAGGTACAGGTTCTGCTTCAAAAATGCAATTCAATACTCAGGTTCAGGTGCAAATTTTGCCAGTATAGATATTATTTTTTTAAACAGAGTTTGGACTGTGGGACTGGTATGAGGAAGGGAGCAGGAAGATTGTTGTGAAAGTGTCTGTTATGGTAGTCCATGATTCAAAGAAAACTGAACTTGTGCCCAGCTTTGAAAGTAGAGTATTCATGTGGTCAAGGCTCTGCCTCTAGGTATAAACATGCTCTTACTAACATATGAGAGTGGCTCGCAGCAGAAGATCTCTCTGGCCCAGCAATCTCATTTTCATCCTGGGTGGTGCTGAGCAGTAGCAGATATTTATGTAAGAATATGAAAAGTGAGAGGAAATGAGATATTCTTGCTAGAATCAGAAGAAAAGCTACACCACTTCTGCTGTTTAATAGCACTGCTCTATCCTGTGTTGCCTGAATAGGTTAATTATAACATATTTCTACTCACTATTTTTTTGCCATTTTTTTGTCTTCCAAGTTTTGCTTGCATTGTGTTTAATACAACAGGGAAATATTTGCCATCAGGATCTGATAAAAATATTATTGTCTTTTGGAACAGCTCTGTATCCTATTTCTTCATCTAGGTATGCTGTTGCTCCTTTCTTCTCTGTTACTAGTCCATCTGGGATACAGGAATCCACATTGAGTTCTTTTCAGCAGAGAAGAGACAAATTAATTTTCTGCTACATGAATTCAAATTATTGGTGCAGAAAAGTAATTTAAATACTGTCCCCATCTCAACTGTGGAGGAGGAGTGGTTAGTGCAAACACAGATGTGTCAGTATCATTCTTCTCATTAAAAATCCTGTTCTTTAGAATACATGTGGGTGAAGCAAAAAGGTAGGAGTTTTCCCGAAGGAGGTAAATCAAAACTTGGGCCAGATCAAACTTGTGCATATAGAATCATAGAATGTTTTGGGATGGAAGAGATATTCAAAGATCATCTAGTTCCATTCTGCCTGCCATGGACAGGGACACATTCCACTAGACCAGATTGCTCATAAACCCATACAACCTGACCTTGCACTTGGTCTTGTTGAATTTAGGAGATTCATGTGGACCTGTTAAGGTCCCTCTGAATGGCCCTTCCCTCTATTGAATCAACTGCCACACAGCTTGTTGTCATTCCCAAACTTGCTGGGAATGCCTTCAATCTCATTATCTATATTGTTGATGAACATACCAAGTAGCACTGGCCCCAGTACAGACTCTTGAGGTACACTACTCATTACTGATTCCTGCTTGTGCATTGAACAATTGACTTTAACTCTTTGGAGACAACCAGCCAGCCAAGTCCTTATTCATCTAACAGTGCATCCATTGAGCCACATCTCTCCAATTTAGAGGTAAGGTAGTTGTGTAACACCATTTCAAAGGCCTTACAGAAGTCCAGGTACATGACATCTATAGCTCTTTCCTTGCCCACTGATACAGTCACTGCAGTGTCAGGCATGATTTACCCTTTGTGAAGTCCTGTTGGCAAGTTCTAATCATTTTTCTGTTTTCCATATGCTTCAATGCATCTTCCAGGAGGATCTCTTCCATGATATTACTAACCACAGAAGTGGCGCTGACTGGTTGATAGTTTTTAAAATAAGTGTGAGGTTTCCCATTTTTCCAGTCACCAAGGGCTTTGCTTGACTGCTGTGACTTTTAAACTATAAGGGAGAGTGTTTTGGTAACTCTATAATCCAATTCCCTCAGGACCATGGCACCGAGGATCACACAGACTTCAAGTCCCTCAAATGATTTCAAACTGATATTCTCCCATGAGATAATGGAACCGACCTCTCATCATCACAGCCAGCGCAAAAGGGAAAACTTATTTTGCTTGGACAAGCTGTGCTTCATTCTGACCCTCTCTGCAGGATCTTTTACTGCTCATTACATGCAAATGCAGAACATCCCTTCCCTATCCTACTCCCAAGAGACATGTTTTCTGTGTGTCTTACAAGGTTATATTGTAAAAATTGCAGTGTATGGTGATATGAAGACACAATCATGATGGCACTGAAAAGGACATGAAGAGCCAAGGTTGTGGGTTGAGATAAGATGAAGTTATTTCCAATGGCGCATAGTAGACTCGTCTAAACAGCACTAAGTGAGAAGTGCTTGTTTAGGATTTGGGCTTGGAGGAAGGATATGGTCTTTGATGTTAGATAATCAATGATACATCACTGCAGTTCTATAATACTGTATTAGCTAACTGGGTAAGTTTTAATTGTCAGTCTTTACAGAAAACTAATCTTATTATTTTTTCATTCAAAACAATACTTTGGACAGGGTTAGGGATGTATTATATGTAGGATAGAGAGCAAATGATTGCATTTTGGCTCTGACACAGGGAGGATGAAGGCACCTGTGCAGACAAAGGGTCTGTGTTCAATTGTTCATGGGTAGTGTGGATCCCATGAGCCAGGCTTACTATGTATGCATGAAACAAGTATTATGTCTCAGAATACATCTGTCATCAGACTTACAGTGCTGGTCATTATATTCCTCAAATTGCACACCATAGACTTAAACCTTTTTAAAAGGCTTGCAATGATAATGCCAAATGTAGCATATTAGGAGTTACCAAGGGAATTTTTTTATTTTTATGTATTTGGTTACATTGAAAGACTGGTGCTTACAGATACCTAGGGCTGAAAAAACAGATACTCTTGAGAAAAATACCAAAGGCTCCCTGCACAGTGTTTGATGTACAAAATCAGTATAGCCTGCATTGGACTTTGGATAAAGCCATTTGCACTCATGACATTGTACCTGTTTCTCTCAGCTGCAGTCTTCTCATTAAAGAAGCTATGGGGGTGCTGGAGATAACAAGTAATTTCTCTGCTATGTACACCTCAAAGGCAGAGACTAATGAGATGTGCAGATGTGGTTTACAGTTTGAGTCAAGGTCTCTTTCATGCCAAATGAGAGGATCACTTGTGTTAAATCTCCTGTTCCTCCATCTATTCAAAACTGGACTAGGAAACACCATCAAGTTAGAGAGCTCTGAGGATAAAGAATAATCATTTAAAAAGTACTAAAAAGCCTGTATTTGTAGAGTTCTCTGTTTTCAAGGAGATGATCAAGTACAAGGACTAGATATCGCTTTGGTGTGTTACAAGTTGGCAAAGCCAGGCCCAGCTCACTGCTGCTTCTTAAACTCTGTTCTGGTTTATCTCTCAGCTCAAATTCTAGTGCCTGGTGGATGATGAAGTGAAACCATTACCAAATAAAACTGCATCAGCACAAAAACTGACTAAATTCTCCATGTATGCATGTACCCTCCCACAGACAAGGTTGCTTTTGTGGACGGGGTCTCATCTTCATGTTGATTATGCCAAGCTGCAACAAAACTTCTTGCCCTTCTACAAGAAGGGCCCTTCAGAAGAAGGGCATGAAGTTTCATTGCAGCTTGGCATCAAAATCTTTGAAAATGACCAATCAAACAAGTCCGTTCCCACTCCTGTTCTGACCTATTTGAATCACTGGTACCCATAATGAATTTTTGCAAGTACTTGGAGTCTTAAAGTCTCTGTGACATATTTTGTGTTGCTGAGCACTCTGCTGCTGATCTACCTGCCCTACCTAGGGAGTGATACACTGGGCTTATAATGAATGTATTTCTTACTTCAGGAAGGATGAAGATGTCTGTGATGGGTAACCTGTATTTCTACACTGACTGAGATGTGTCTCATTATAACATTCTGATGGATGAGAGATTACTCATCTTAAAAAGAAGTGATTAATGATGCTTTAGAAGGAGCTTCTACTCAAATTCCCATGCATTTTCATAAAACTGCCATCCTCCTCAGCATGTAGATGTGTGAAAATATGAGTGCTGTTATCATAACTCCTTTATAAGCCAGAGCTACAGGTCATTAGTCATCCTGTTTGAAGGCTCTCCATCTTTGTTCTCCCATTAGCAGGACACATCTGATACTTCCAGAAAGGGTTGCCATGTGGAAAGCATTCTCAGTAAAACTTCCATTCTTCTTGGTAGGAGCAAAGTCCCATTTTTAATGCTGTTGCAGTTTTGTGCCTTGCTCTTCAAAAAAGGGACTGGATGTGATAGAGGATGACAGGTAATATTCCAAAACATCCTAGGAGAAGAACTGAGATGATAAAGTCTAAATTCTGTAGAAAAAGGAGTAATGATAATTGTCTTCAAAATATGTAAGAGAGTGAGAGGATAGACGGTGCTTTGCTTATGAGGGACGGGACAAGGATTTGCAGGCTGTAATCACAGTAACAGAAATTTACTTGAATATTAGAAAAACTGCTGTTCCAGGAACATTGACACAAGCAATAAGTTACAGGACGTAGGAGGGAAGAGACATTGATGGTTTTTAAGTTGATAGTAGATACACATCTGTTGGGAAGGATGGTTCCAAAGATACCAGGGAGTTCTTCATGGTTCAGCCTTATGTTTGTGGATTTCTTTGTCCAATTTTTCATGCAGTCTGGAAGATGATTAATCTCCTCACCTCTGAGGCCTTCTCTCAAGGTCTTGATGTTTTGACATTCTTTTTTTTTCCCAGAACTGCCATGACAGCTGGTCTTTGGTAAACATGCTAGATGTTATTCATAAAAGATAGACATGGGGCAAATACTACACTGTTCCTCAGCACTTTTCAATCAAAGATACCAAAGCAGTTCATCCTCAAATTGCAGAAAAGGAAAGCAAAGATCATGAAGATGGAATGAACTGCACAGCATGATCCTCAAAGCTGTAAAAGGAAGAGTAGAAGCCTTAAATGGAAGATGTAGTCTTGCTCATTAGACCTTCAGGTCATGTAGTCTGAGGATAGAGCTGCAGTACAAAAGAGAGAGAGAGATAAACTGGCCACATAGATATAGCTATCAAGATTTATTCCTTGAGAAAATCTTACTAATATGTATAGATACGTGATAGGGAAAACTAAGGCAGGTGGAGCAAGACTCTTTTTAGAGGCATCCAGTGACAGGACAGGAGACAATGGGCCCAAGCTGAAATACACAAAATTCTGTGTAAAGAAAAAAGCTATTGGCTAATTGAACATGGGGATAAGCTTTGTAGATAGTGATGACTCCATCTTTGCAGATCTTAAAAAAGGTAATGAATGGAGCCTTGAGCAAACTACTTTAGCTGACCCTGCTTTGTGTAGGGAAGGTTGACTTAATGGTCTCCAGAGGTCCCATCCCACTTCAGTAATCCTTTGATTCTGCAAAATGTTTTGGGCAGTGTTTTTTGCAAATGCAGCTATCAGGGACATCTTAATTCTCTCTTTCTTTCCAATATATATTTCTGTATTTATTAGATTTTTGGAGCCATCCAGGTATAGTAGATGAATATATTTACTCTGCTGAAATTTCCAATGCTTTGTACACAAGTAACTTTTGATGGTCTATTGTTACTACATGACAGTTGTTTGAGGTCCTGGAATATATAACATAAACTGAGTGATTTTAGTTGCCTGTTTCATCGCAAGGCCACTGTAAAGCAGGAACAAATATCCTGAGTTTAGTAAATTAGAAGTTGTTAACAGTGTGAACATGGTGACCGTGCCTTGAACCTGACCTCTCTTTTTGAGTAATATTGGCTGAAGGTGATAAATAGCATGTACAACCGGAGGAAGCTTTTTGTGAATGACATTTCTCTCCTCCATGAATCAGTGTGCACTGTCCTGGTGCTCAGCG
>JAOXXN010000471.1:16428094-16438606 GCA_026770055.1 Myrmophylax atrothorax | reverse complement strand
CCTCCTCTCCCTCCTCCCCCTCCCCTCCGGTCTTTTCTTGTATCTTTTTGAATGAACACTATCTGCTCTTCCTTCTCTTTTTCCACTCGCTCCTGCCTTTTTTTTTTTTAACTTCCCTGATTTTATTCCTCTTCCCTTCCACCTCCTCTCCTCTAACTCCACAATCTCATCTCAGTAATGGCTAGTATGCTGCTTTCACTCTGCCCATGTATCACAATGGAATCAATTCATCAGGTTTCTTGATTGAAGACTCTTCCATCTCTACAAAAACTTTGGCTTGAAAGTGACGCTATGCTGTATCAGCTGCAGTTGTCAAATCCTGGCACCATGACAACTGGTGGCACATTGGTCTTATCTTGAATTTCTGTTCACAGAAAGTAATCTTCATTGCAAATACTGTGGGTAGGTTTCATAAAAAGAAATCTCTGCAATTGCTCTTCAAAAATACTTAAGTGCAACTTTATTCAGATGACATTTTCAGGAAACAATAAATTATGTACTTCAATATGTAAGAATATGTAAATCTGGGGTACATTTCACAGGAGGTGACTCCCATGCTTCCTGTCACTTTTTGGATAGTAGTCCAGGAAGTCTATTGTCTCTCTAGTTATATTTTCAGAGCAGAGTGGGGCTCTTTTTGGAGGCAACAGGTTTGTTGTTTTTTTAATCCTGTCACCAGAATACAAAATAAACTCTACTTATAAAACAAAAGATATTCAACTAATCATGTGAATCCTGGAGCTCAGGGTAAGTAGTCAAGGATGCACATCTTCATAAAATCAGGACTCATCATGGCTGCTTTTTTTTTTTCCCCAGAATGAATTCTGAAAGTGTGAGTGGTAAATAGAGAAAAAACACAGAAAATGATAAAGCATCATATTAAAAGATTCCACGTATCTCTCAGCATAGCTTAAAAGCCTTAACTTTTATGTCATCACAAGTTTGCCTCATACCGCAGTTTAATCATATCTGTCGCAATGAAAACCTCATCCTGTGTTCCACATGTGCTTTCTGTGTTCCACATGTGATTTCACAGATCATCCAAACTTCCCAGAAAAACCAAGATTCTGCTACTTTAGCTGAAATCCATCAGATGATGAATGAGAGAGCACATATTTATTACACATTTGATAGTGATTTTTAATTATGGCATGGGTTCATGAAACAACCTTATGCACACTGTAAAGGAGAATAAAGGCTAGGGAAGCAATGGATTTTACTACAGAAGCTGAGGCAGACTTCAAGGATCAGAAAATTCTTGTCAAGCTCTGTACAATATCATGCATATTCTGCCACTGGATTAATATCCCAGTGCAATCAAGGCTTTCTGGATTGCTCTGTCTTCCTCTCTCTGCCAGTGTTTGCACTAGCAGAGTTCTCTCTATGGTTTGCTAAGGTTTATGTTCATGAGGTGAGTTTAGGATTAGGTTTTTGTAGAGGTGAGCTGTGTGAATGGGAGTTCTACATTTCCTGTAGAAATTTCCTTTTTGGCTTGTGTGCATCCTCCCAGCAAGGTTTCTTATCTCCTCAGGTGTGCCCTTTCTTCTTCCCTGGTGGTGGACCAGATGCTCTTTTTTGTTCATGCTTCTTTTCTTGTTCTCTTCTGCTTTCATATTAGTCACTTAGTTTTGAGCAAGGGACCTGTGTCCAATTGTACTGGCTCAGGTACTATTTTAAACTCCCTTTATTCTTCCTAACATGTAGAGGTTAATTAGCCTTTTCAGTAGATCAAAACTGGAAATGTTAGCAGAGGGTCATAATCAAAAGACATATGAAGAAATTTATGATTGACAGGAGAATCTTCCATAACAACTTTTATTCTTACATGTCTGGTTGCCCTCCTGACACCGTGTTTAGAACTCATACTAAGCATTGCATATCTCATTAGGAACTGGAAGCTGAGCATGTTCTGCAAGAACCTTAAAATTTAGGAGCTGTTGGCATCCATCTACTCCATTTTCCCTCACTTTTACACCTAAAACCAATTTTGTCATAATATCCTTGCAACAGCTCAACTTTCCAGATCTGGAAAGGCCATACCATTACAGAGTTTTACTAAGTGTGCTTTGTTAGCCTTGCAAAGTGTGACAGAAGGGAGTCCCTGAAAAGTGCCTGATGTAAAAGCTGAGCTTACTTGACAATAATAACAGTAATAACTGATTAATGTTATGTAACTTTTATTCATCCCATCCTCTAGTGACAAAAAACTATATGATTTCCTTGTATCTCCTCCACTCTGCATCAGGGGAAGGGAGCAATCCCATGAGAACAAAGTGCTTAGGGGATCAACACCATAAATAAAAATAATGTATTTATTCTATATGGGGAATCAGGAAGTTAATGAGTTCAGGTGGTCTTAGGACAGAGAAATCTCTTTGCAGTGACACTCTTTCTGAGAGGAGTAAGCATGAACACTGTGGCAAAACAGCTTAATTTGAAACCTAGGAAAGATTATTGCCTGTAGCTTTTTTGAGGGAAGTGCTCTTTGAACTCTCGAAAACTGTGCAGTGTAACTGTATGGAAAGGAATATATACAGGGAAGTGAAGCATGAAAAGAATTGATAAGCACAGCTGTACTAGTTCAACTCACAGATCCAATCTAGTCCTATTTTCTGTCTCCAGCAAAGCATGTATCATACTTCCTTACTCTTGGACCACGTGCAGAGCTGAGCTTTTCCTGACATAGTTTATTCGTTTAGAAATGCCTTCATGGTTCTTTCTTCCAAGTCTTTTATCCAGTCTCCCCTTGAACTAACAACTTTTTCAGACACAAGGTCCTTTGGTGCGGTGTCGAACCGGTAGTTCTACTACTTGTTGCCTGAAGAACTTCCTCTTTTAATTTGTGCTTTTGCTTTCTTTATTTGATACTACTGATGCCTGTAATGGAAACGAGTGAATAGTCAAACCCTCTTTATCCTCTGCATTTTATTCACAGTATTTTATTCACCAGCTGATCTACCTTCAGTTGTCTCTTGCCCATAGTGCAGAAATTTAGTCTACTCAGTCAGTCATTCTGTACTTGAGATCTGCTCCAGAGTTTGTACCTTTCTTGGACTTCCCAGTTTCCAAGTTGTATTAAAAGCATGTGAGACCTGTGGATACTTATAGTGACATAATTATCTTTCCTGGTTCAGTAAACACTTAATTATTAGAGGATTCTCATTATTTAAGTATTTCTGAAAGTTAGCAGTTTTCAATTCAGAACAAACTCCATTTGCTACACAAAGAACATCAGGTGTCTGACACTGTGTATAAACCCAGCTAAATGAAAATTACAACCAAAGCTTCATCCTTGGATGAAGTCTAAGAGATGTGTATGGGCAGCAGTGAAAAATGGGACTATAATGCCCTTGCAGAAGAGAGTCCATTTCAGATGCAGTTGCCTAACAAAGCACAGTCTTCACATGACAGTGATTTTTTGGCTCTCAAAGTTGCATAATATTTCATCAAACAAATACAAATATCCAGTTCTCATCTGAAAGTGGCAATGATGGATGTCAAATGGTCTGTTGGTAGACTTGAAGTACTATATAAGCCACTCTCAAAGTATTTCTTTAGTATCTGTACGGTTTGAACCTGTTTGGAGTAGCCAGACAGCCCCTGATTTCCAGTTCCACTTTTCATCCTGTTTCTTCAGGTTTCCAAACCAGACATGTTAATTAATGACCTCTAGAAACCAAACTTCAGATTACAATGTCCATGAATGTTACTAGCCTGACAATATCTTTCAGTGACACCTGATCTTGGACCTAATTTATATCAATATCCTAACAGCAGAGAATTTTGTATGCTATTAATGGTTTTTTCTCTCTCCAATTATCTTTCCAATCCAGCTTTCCCTGGAGCATAAATTTTTACCAGGTCACTGATACTGTTCTGCAGAAAGAAGTACAGAAAAAAGATTGTACCTTGTATGCTCATAATTAGTTAGTACAAGAATTTACAGTGATCTGTGTCATAATCTTTCTAATTTACACCTCCTACCAGCCTCTGATTGCTTGTAAAATCTCCAGTCATATTTTTCAGCCACTTTTAATAACTTTAATTTCAGCCTGCAGACAAAAGGTGGCATGTCTATAATAGAGGTTCCAGATTTTTAATGAAAATGCTTTTTGACATAAAAACAATGTGTGATTTGGGATAAGTAGCAGGCATATAAAGATCAGAAATTTTAGGTAGGGTCAGAAATGTACAAGGCATATATGTGTATTGTAATTTTTCCTATCTTAGAATTCAATCAGATTAGTTATATGCTAAGTCCTTTGAAGGTGAAACACCTTTAGACTTTGACTTGGGTTGAAGGATGCAATCACAATTTGTGGCCATGAAGAAACCCATTAGATGGTGTAAAATATTTAAAAAAACCTAAAGCCCCCAAATGAAAGAGTGGATATGGAGATGAACTTTGCTTCTTATTTTTTTTGTAATTAGAAATGCTGCCTTTAGATTAAAGAGTTAAATTTCTTGGTAGTAGCTTGTGTGGGGTGATGTTTGGGATTTGTGCTGAGAAGAGTATTGGTAAGGCAGAGATGTTTTCGTTATTGCTCTGGAGAGCTTACAAAGAGTCAAGGCATTTTCTGTTTCTCACAATGCCCTATCAGTGAGTAGTCAAGGGGTGCTTGAGAAGCTGGGAGAGGACACAGCTGGGACAGCTGCCCCCAGCTGACTGAAGGCATATTCCATACCATATGACAACATGCTCAGCATATAAAGCTCAGGGAAGAAGGAGAAAGGGGGAGCATTCAGCATTTGTCTTCTCAAGTATCTGTAACATGTTATGGAGCCCTGATCTTGTAGGGATGGCTGAGCATTTGTGAAATACTGAAGGAATTTGTTATATGTTTGCATACAAAGCTTTTGCTTTACCTATTAAACTAACTTTATCTCAATCCACAAATGATCTCGATTTTGCCTTTTTGATCCTTTCTCCCATCCCATGTGGTGGGGAATGAAGAAGCAGATGTATGGTGATTAGCTGCCAGATAATACCTTCTTATTCCTTATCTTTTTGTGGAGGGAAAGGCATTAGAGTTTTCTTTAAATTTCAATTCTTATTAGGAGTATTTATTAATCAATTTATTTTTAGTCATGGTTCAGCAAAGTATGTTGTAGCTATTAGTGATATTAGTGATAAGAATTTTCTGCATTTTTCAGTACTTCAGCAGTGAAGTGAACTTGATAAAAATGTTCTTTTCCTTAGCACTTGATTTTCCACATAAAAGAACTGGAGGATGATCCTTGTGACCCTTTTGAACAGAAGAAACATTAAATAACACCAAGTGGCTATTTGCAGTTTGCCAATTTTATAAACTTTATTATCTGTCTCCTGCAAGCTTCAAATCAAAGTGGCCTCTATGGGGCACTGCTACAATTTCTATTTGAAATCAGAGTTTGGAAGAGGTCAAGCAGACTTCTGTCAAGAGGTAAAGCAGAAAGAAAGATAGAAACAACTGACCTAAAGCAATTCACATTATTAAGATGGTTTGACTTTTGGTCACAGTAGGTTTACATCTGAATAGTTCTGTTGGCAAGGGGAAGGAATTGTTCCCATGAAACATTTTTGAACTGAGAGGAAATCACTACTTATTTTATTTTGATGGAACAATATTTTGATGGAAAAAATCATGGGACCGTGACTTGTGACTGAAGGCTTGGACTTGGCCCTGCACTCAACCTTTAACTGTCCTCAAATACGTTATGCCTCTGAAGCTCAGTTTTTTCTTCTGCAGAAACAATTTCTTGCCTTTGAATGCATCTTAAGGTTTGGTGTCCTCAGATGAGAAATGTTATTGAGTTGTCTGTGACAGTGACGGTAACTTCAAGTGTCCCTCCTGCCAGCCTTGACACTTTCAAAGCACAAAAATGTTCCAATATCCTCGCTGTTCTCATGTGCCAGAACTTGCTCAGGGAATTTGAGAAAAATTTCCTCTATTTTATGAGAGCATAAATACCCTCCTCAGAAACCTAGCCTGAGATAAATCCTATCATTTCCTCACAAGGGATAATAGTTTGCCCTCTTCCTTATATTAGGAGTCCTACAAAAACATAGCTCTTCTTCTGAGAGACCAGACAGTAACATTTAAATGTCTGGGAAACAACAGAATGTGGTTTTGCACAGATGAGTTTGCTAAGGCTCCTATCCTCCAGCACCTCTGGCACAGCTGTCCAAGGAAGCAGTCTTCACTAACTCCAGAGCTGATGATGGGCTGTCTCAAGACCTTGGCTTTCATGCTCTGTCAGCTTCTAGAACAAGATTTGTTCTGCAGTGGTGTAGTCCAGCATATAGATATGGACTGACCTGGAGTCACCGGACCGAGTGAGGCAGCTAGTGGGGGTGTTTTTTCCTGCCTGAGGCTGTCATGGTGATGAGGAGACATATGAAACTCCAGGAAGAGATGCTCTGAGCTACTGAAACAGATGAGATGGAGATGAAGGATGGAAGTTTCTTTTTCTGACTTGCTTGGGCTTATCCTTAGCAAACTGAATTACTTTTAGTAGCATTGTATGGAATGGTAATACAGGAGCACAACTCAAGAAATTGCTGATCAGCTATTTCTAGTCTCATAGCTCATTACAATATTGCAGAAAAACAAGGAATATGCTTATATGTATTATTAACTTCCTGTCATGCTGGTACATTACAATTACCTGAAATGTGATAGTTTTGCTAATGCAGAGCAATGGCACTCAATAAAACAATTAAGTTGCAACTTATAAATGCAGTTGTGCTGGTAATTGCTGACTTAACTGCTCAAATTTGCCTAATTATACAATGACTTACCAGATATTCCTTACTAATGTGATTAAATTGTGCCAAGTTGAACAAGGTGAGCTTTATAACCCGGGGATATTCACTTGTAGAAAATTATTTTGCTGTTGTTTCTCTTATCTTATGCCATTTCTTCCCAACTTGAATGATATCAAGGTGAAATCTGCAATACATCATGTATCTGATTTTTATCTTTTTAACATCAATTCCTCTGCAGTTTGCTCAGCAGAAATTACAGGTCCTTTCTTTTGTATTAAACAGACTCTGATTTGAGAATGGGGTTAGCCTAGCAGTTATTCATGTTCCACATTGAGCTAAGGAGATTGTAGCACCCACCACCCTTGGCAAATGAGAAGGTAGAACTGGTGATTACAGATATGTAGACAGCTGAGGTGCTCAATCAATTGTTTGCTTAAGTCTTCACTGGCTTCCCACATGTCCCAAATCCCTAAACCTCCAGGATATGGTTGGGGGACAGAAGTGCCTCCTACTGTAAGTGAAGAGCAGGTTTGAGACACCTTGATGAAACTGAATAGCCACAAGTCTATGGGGCTTAACGGAGAGACTTGAGAAGTGGGTCCACAAGAACATAATAGAGATTCAACAAGTTCAAGTTCAAGGTCCAGTACCCAGGCCAGGACAATCCCAGACTTGAGTACAGACTGAGAGAAAAACTCATAGAGAGCAGCACTGCAGAGAAGGACTTAGGAGTTCTAGTGGATGAAAAGCTGGACATGAGCCAGAAAGCCAATAGTATCTTACACTGCATCAAAAAAATGTGGTTGGCAGGTTGAGAGAGGTGATTCTCCACCTCCATTTTACCTTTGTGAAACCCCAGTTGGGACAATGTGTCGAAGTTTGGAACCCTCTATGCAAGAATGACATGGACCTGTTAGAACGGTCCAGAGAAGGGCCATGAAGATGATCAGAGGGGGGCTGGAGCATCTCTCTAATGAAGACAGGCTGAGAGAGTTGGCTGCTCAGCATGGAGAAGAAAAGGCTTTGGGGAGACCTCACTGATCTTCCAGTACTGAAAGGGGGGTTATAAAAAAGAAGGGAGAGTGACTTTTTACATGGGCTGATAGTGGTGGTAGGACAAGGGGTAATGACTTTGAACTGGCAGAGGGCAGGTTTAGATTAGATGTTAGCATTTTTTTTTTTCCAGAAGGCAGTGAGGCGCTGAAATAGGTTTGTCAGAGAAGTTGTGGTTGTCCCATCCCTGCAAGTGCACATGGCCAGGTTGGATGAGTTTTTAAGCTACTTGATATAGTGGGTGGCATCCCTGCCCGTGGAGGGGCGGTTGGACCCAGTTGAGGTTTAAGGTCCCTTCCAACCCAAGTCATTCTATGATCATACAATTATGTTTCTTTCCAAGCCAGCTGGACATGATGGTTGATAAATGGACTTTTAACTGGTATGTTGAGGGGGTAGTTGTTGGAGGGGCTTTTCCTGTTTTCTTTTCTAGATGGGCTTCTATTGCCTTGAGGAATTCAGTCTGTAAAAGTATTTAATTTATTCTCTTGGTTTAAGTCGCAGGAACTCCAAATGTATGATAACCCAGTCTACAAAATCTGGCTGTTTCAGATTGCAGAGTTCTGCTGGAGATACATGCCTTTAAACCTTTGTAAGAAAGAAGTACATGGTCAGAAATGGTTACTATGTTTTGCTGAGTAAAGATGATTTCCTGAGCATGGCCACAGTCGTTTCAAATCATGAGACTCTAAAACAGTTAATTTGATACCTCAGTCAGCAAGAGTCACATTCTGTGCCTAGAGAACCTGAGTAACAGCAATCATTTATTTATTCCAAATAATGTTGAGGCACATTTCTCAGGGAATTCTGGAAGTGAAATGGAGCTGTAGTAGCATCAATATTTGCTTTTCTAGAAAGAGCTCACACCTATCCTTTAGAGGTATTGACACTTAGCTGGGTTATAGGATAGGTAACACCTTTGTCTGGGCACAGGTTCAGGTATGCCAGCTTCTCTGCAGATTCTTGTGTCTGGAGATAATTTTGAAGGTACAACTATGGGAAACTTATAACTGACACAAGATAGGGTTACACAAAATCATCCTGGAGGCTCTATATCTTCTTTCATTAGGCAAATGTCCTTCAAAAGCTACTGTGACCACAATAAGCAGCTAAGTCCATTTAGCACCTTTTTAGAGAAGTTGAAATAGTTCTTAGTCTCTAACAGAGGTGCCTTTGCCCTAATGTTCCTTTTGATAGTCATGCAGCACCAATGCATTGGGCAAAAAAGACTGCTACAGAATATTTTATTTCCTTTTCTATTCCTACTTCTTTTCCATTTCTAGTGAAGTCTCCTTGTGTGTAAATTACTTTCAAAACAGCTTGCAGCACACCTGGTCTGTAGAGTTATTCCCATCCCTTGCTGAGCAGGGCACTAAATAGCCTGAAGCCAGAGCACAAGCCGTGTGTTCAGTAAAAACAGAGAAATAGAAGAAAGGACACACTGTAACCAGTGCCTAATGCTTCTCTACACCCCTTCCCCTGCATTTTATCCATTACCTACCAGCTCTGGTTTCTCCCATTTCTTTTTTACATGTAGTTCTCTCAGTTGTGCATCTGACCGATTCACTCCTGCTGAGGTAGCAGTTCACAAAAGCTTACGCTGCAGTTTACTTCTTTCATGTGCTCTCTCTCATTCTGGTTTTCTGAATGCCTTTGGAAGACTCCTGCTTTCGTTTCAAAATATCTATTAGTTTCCCCTTTATTTTTAATGGAGCTATTTAGTGTGTTAGGTGAATATTTTTTTACTGACCATCTCTTGCTTTTTGCTTTCTGATATTGGCAGTAAGCAACTTTTAACTTTAACCACATAGCTAACCACAGTAGTGAAACAAAAGATGAGATACTCTGGACAACTAGAGGTCAAAGCTGCATGTCAAATCTGACAGACAATAATACATTATGCAGGTTAAGTGTGAAAGAATTAACTAAAAGTTTCTAGTCAGAGGTTCATAGGCTGAAAGGGCAGCCCAAAGACTACTTGTTACATTTTCAGCATTATCGTCCCTCTAATAGGCTCTAAACCACCACTACCTGGCACACACTAAGAAAGGTCTACAGACAAAGCCTGTATCACCCAGATCAACTGCCAGGCTGTAATCAAGATCTCAACAAGACTTGAATGAATGCATTTGATGTCTGTACTATTTAACTTAAATAGATAAGAGACCATGAGCTTTGGACCTTTAAAGGAATAAGGACAACTATTTCCTTTGGTTTACATTAAAAAGAGACAGGGGCACTTTTTTTCCATTTTTTTTTATCCTTTCAAAAGGGATATAACATTTCAGGAAATTCAGTCATAAAAGACTAAAATGAACTCACAGAAGAACTATGTCTGGAATTTGCAAAGTACAAAGGAAAAGGCAATTAGCTACCCAAATCCTATTGAAAGTCAATAGCCTCAAGGCACTTTGAAAATCCCAGCACATAAAACTTACTAAAAGCAAACTCTGCAGTAAATGTGAGCAAAGTAGGGGAGCCAAGAAAAGAACAAAGAACAGAAGACATCTATTAGGCAGAAATAGGTGTGGAAGTACATGCTATTGATACAGCTATGATGGAAGTTGCACACGCATTAAAGTTTTTCTGCACCATCTCATAACATACGTATTGTTCCCACTACAAATGAATTTATTATATTTTCTTCTTTTTTCTGAGTTGCCTGTAAGTCTACTCCAATCACTAGGCGTGTGTGTCAATGGGTAGCTTGC
>JAOXXN010000471.1:16412766-16427994 GCA_026770055.1 Myrmophylax atrothorax | reverse complement strand
GTAGCTTGCTAACTACTCCAGTGATAGTTTGTAAAAATACTGGCAAAAAGCTGTTTTTGTAAGAGGCTAAGGAAACAACTGTCCTGGGAGGGACTGGCTAGGCAGCTAGACTTCATCAAAGCACAGAAATTTGTGTAGCAGAGTATTCTTCCCAGCAGTATGCATGTTCCAACCCCCAGTTGGGGTTTAGTTTTATTTTTTATTGTTGTCCATCCTCTGCTGTGTTTTAAAATGTAGCAGTGTCTGCCACTGTTTTACCTCCTCCACCAGCAATGCCAGGAGAGTTCCCTTGCTACCTTTGTTGAAAACCGTGGATTTTGATGTGGGAGATGGCAGCTGATACGGTTTTGAAGAATGCAGGTTTTGACAGTAGAGACTAAATCCTCCATAATCCCTACTCGAGGCACATATGACTTTCAGTGGAGCTGAGCTCACAGGCATTATTGCTGAATGATGTGCAACCCTCTATTAATTAAATAAGCAAACGTACACAATCACTTGCCAATGCATCATATTATTGCAAGGGGTGTAGAATGTCACTTTTGTGCAGACCATCTGGAAATGTGAGCCGCTGCTTCAGCAGTTACCAAAATCTTTCCTCATGAATTTTAATTTCACTAATAAGTGTTACCGAGTAATTGCAAAAAAAAAAAAAAGGTTTTGGTGAGATTTGTCATCTGTTTCCTTACAAGTAGGACACAATCATTTCCTAATAGAATGCCTTTACAGTAAATAAATAGCAGTTCAGTCAGAAATCAGTAGAACAGAAGTGCAGAAAATGCTTGGATTAAAACACAGTCATAAAATGAAATACCAGTAAAAAACTAAATGGTCATTTCGGACTTTTAAATGATACATTCACCAGATATTTGGGGGGAAGGGCATTTTTATTATATGGCACAGCAAGAAGGGTCAACCTAAATCCTTTTGTACTGTCTCAGTGAATTATCTCCTACCTTTCCTCTTCAGCTTTTTCCTTACATGGCTATTCAGTGAAGACACATTGCACTTCAACTGATTTGCTTTTTATAAGACTAGGTAGATATGATTTTGTAATTAACTAGAATGTAATGAAATCTGGCTTATTATTTATCATGATTAGTTTAATATTCTATTTAATGAACTTTCAAATGCTGGGAGAAAGCAGAATGCACATCCAATGAATGGTAGATATGTCTGTGAAACTGGGTAACTAATAGCTGGAATAATAACTTAGCCTTGTGTTGATGGACCATTTTGGATGCTTTTATGCTTCACATGTTACATACAGGAACCACTTCACTAATCTTAGCACTTGCACATTTTTTATGCCCACCTTTTCAGCACTACAGCCATGGCTGTTTTCTTCCTTAATCTTAATGGAATGCCTGATCCGAGACTTGCTGAGGCCAATGAAAAGCCTCTCATTGAGACTCCTGGGCTTTGGACCAGATCCACAGCTTACAGCCGGCAAGAGAACAAGCATTCCTAGATTACTGAACCATCATTTTGACAATTATGATAACATTTTTGCTATTCTCAAAGCAAATGATTTTCATGAATTATGACAGTGATTACAGTATTCAGCTCTTCGCTGTGAAATTCTTCTTGCAAAGGAAAAATTACAGAACATACCTGATAAGTAACAGATGAGCATCCTGATATACAACCAGTTTAGTTTCCATAGATCTGTTGGGGAGCTTTGTCACCTGTTGCCCAAGCAAGCCTTAAGCAGGCTGAGGGACAACAGAGGCACACAGGAAAATATTTACAGATATGTCTAGTTTGACTTCCTTGTCCAGTGAGGCAGACTTTGCTGAAGTGGCCTTCTTCAGTTTAATTGGACTTAAAGAGGATCCTAGGTCTATTCCCTAGGAGTCAAAGGCTCTGTGTCTCCACTGTCTGTGGCTGCAAAGCTTACTGCCAGGGACTGTAAACAAGGTCAGCTTTTAGATGCAGGTCACTTGAATTTAATCTTCTGACAAGATGTGGGGAGGGGGACAAGGATACAAGGGTGGGGGGTTCATTGCCTCCTTTTCTCAAAGCAAGCACTGCAGGAGTGTTTAAAGATGTGGTAAACACCTGCAGGACCATGCTTACCCCACCACTAAAGAATCCACTGAGCTGTCCAATCTTATACAGTCATAGAAGGGTTAGGGTTGGAAGGGACCTTAAAGATCATCTAGTTCAAGCTCATTATCATGGGCAGAGACATGAATAGTAATAGTAGATCATGGAATGGGCTTCCTTGGTTTGAAACCAAACCATGACTGTCAACTGCTTGATAACAGGATTACCATGTCTGGCTTGGTTGCAAATGATAATGCCATATACTGATCTCTGGTATTTTCATACTGATAATTTTACAATGGGTATGCTGCAATCCCTGTTTGATCTCATTTCTCCTTTGTCACTTGAAACAATTTTCTGAAACTACAAAAAACCCCCAAACTATTCTTCATCTGCTACAGTAGAAGAACAAAGAAATATAAGGATGTGCCCTGACAGAAAAGATATGTTTCAGTTCATAATTTAATTCATGTCACTATCCCATGGCATTCTGAAGGACTACCAGTCTTTTCCTCAAGTTTGGGCTCCTAGGTACTTAAAGACAAAGGTATTATCGTGGTGTAGAAAAAAGTTTCAAAGTAAAAAAGATTTTGGAACTCTGGGCATTCATCTCATGGATAGTGAACAAGCTTTCTTTTTTGAGTCAGGTCTAAAATTTTCTAAATAGTATGGAAGTAATAATTTGTAGCTTTTACTGGTTTCCATGGGGGAATTTTATTACTTTTTGACACTTGAGGTAGATTTATACTGTACATGCAATAAGTAATGACAAAAATTATATAGGTTATAAAATGATTCATATATTTGTACTGTATTAATACATGGGATCCTGTTGTACTAAATACTGGACTACTACCATTAAGAAGATTGGTTATTGTCCTGAGGCCTCTACTCTTCAGATAAGCCAATTAATGTCAGTAGCCTACATAGAAAAGGACACTAAGGTTTGCTTGTTTCTCTAAATGTTGTTTTTTTCTGAATATATGAAAAATAATTCCCAATTAGCTATATTGGTACTTCATTTAAAATGTTAACCTGGCAAGAACCACTTTTTCTTGAAATATTTGACCACATATTCTTCTGGTCTTCCAGACTAACAGATCCTGAGATATGAGCAGTACAGTTTGTTGGAAACATGGAAATGAACATTTAAAAAATGGTATTTGAGTTCAATTTTATTGCTATGGGGCAGAGATTTGTACCTTTATTTTACCTCAACTAGGTTTCATGACATCAAAGGTCATGTTAGAGAAATAGCATCTAGAAATAGATGGGCGATAATGGCTCGAATTTTTAAGAAGAAAAATGAATGCTGACAATGAATGCTGCATGTAAAATGAAGAACCTTATCTTGACAAAAGTCAAAGTGAGAAGGACTATGAGTTTTTAAAAAATTTATTAAACTTAACTTGCTCAAATTCCAGCTTACCAGAGAGAAAATCACCAAAATATTTTCTCTTAAAATCTTTACAGACATTCGATGAAGAAAATTTTTTCTTGCAATGGCTTTTTGTTTTGAAAATTGCTTATTTTAGCTCAAGGAATCAACACTTGTGACTCTGTTGAGACATTTTTGTGATGAAGAACAGAAGTTTGTTGACAGGGATACCTTGCAACAGGGTTGTCTCTGCAAACTCTGAGAACATGGAAATTTCTGGAATGAGAGAGTCAGAAAGGGCTCTCTGGGAGCTACATGTTGTGGAGCATGTGGAGCTTGTTAGGGAGCAAGCCATCTAGTCTCCTGCTTAGCTGCTCATTCACAAGGAATGTCACCCAACATTCCCAGCTGCAAGCTCTGTCTCACAGATGGTACCACCCCCATATTACAGAGAGGCCCAGGAGTGTGACAGTAACTCTGCTACATTGGCTGCTGCAGCTCAGCTGGTGCTGCCATGTCGCTCCATATCATGGCTACATTCCATACGGTGCCATGGAATAAACTCTTACCTAGCAAACCCCAGCAAGTTCAGCTTAAATTAACCAGAATAAGATCTACCTGGGTCACTTTCATATAAGTTAATATTATGCAAATTTCCACCCTCCACTTGTTCTCTGAATTTCTTCTTGGAGGAGGTGCGATTGTTCAGTGGAGGTCAGGGTAAAGCTGCAGCAGTGGCCATGCACCTCTGAAGGCACAACATAACATTAGAAGCTGAACGTCTCTCAAAACTTGCAGCCTGAATAAACCCATTTCACTAGCCCCTTGTTTTGGCTAGTTCTACAGTAGCAAGGGTTATCAAACATTCCTCCTGTCTGATGAAATGAAATTCTGCACTTAATAGAGCAGTAAACAGGACAGTGCTTACTCAGAATTACAAGAGCAACTGTATTTTTGATGGACCAAACTGTAATGGTAGTTGCCCTGGGAGATGCTATTAGTATCCTGTCAGTCAAAGTAAACCAACCACCTTTTAACAGGCTTCACAGACTGAAAGAGAATTGTGGCCTCACCTCTCCCAATTGGCAAACATAAAACTGAGCAGCCTTGGCATGTTACATATGTGGGAGATTGAACCATGATAAAGGAGGAGGATGGTTTCCAGCTTGGCAAGCCCCGGAGGCACGCATCTGTTCTCATCCTGAGCTATCCAGTACCATCTCAAGCTCTGAATACTTCTTCTCCCTTGGCACCACAGGAGAAGCTCGTTATGCAGCACTATCCTTTTCCTCAACATGTCCCCCAAGGTATGGAATGAAATGGCCAAGTTACTTTCATAGCAGAGGTAATTATCTGCATTTCATCCAGCAATGAAGCTTTAGCAAAAACACAAATGGAGCAGATTTGGTCTATTGAGCAGAAAAGGGAAAATGATGAAATGTAACAGCTCAATTCTGAGTGATGCCCTGCTGCTGTTCCTCCATTTCAGTTCAATTCAAATGTCAGTATCCCAATACAAACAGCTCTGTGGCTTTTGCCACAAACTGAGCCCCTCCTGGGGTACTCAGTAGCCTGGACCTAAGGTGTCTCAGGCTTTTCTTTCCGAAGACCCTACAGCTGATATAGGGCATGGCATATGGGCCATTATATAACTTCACAAGTGCTGACCCTCATTAGCACAATTGTCATTGCACTCCAGACTACAACAAAGGCATAATTTGAATCTAGATTTTAGGCACAGGTTCATAACTGTCATTGCTGTGTTTCTACAGTGTCAAGTACTAGAAATATGCTTATCTGCCTTTTGTGTGCTGCCTTCTTTGTGCATCACTCTTCAATGGGAAAGGTTTCCAGTTATGTGAGCAACTGACATTCAGGCACAATTTCATTACATCCTGGGGATAATTTTAAGTGTGTTATTAAGACCAGACAATCTCTGCTCAAACCGTAGTTCTCCAGGTGCAGATGGCAGGTGGTATTGGAAATATATTTTGCATTTGGTACCATGATTTAGTGCTAATCAGGCCCAGAGAGGTCTCCATGTGTGGACTGGGAGGATATCAGGTGGACAGGGCTTCTTGCACCTGTCAACCACACTAGACACACACTACAGGCAGAGTCTTCTTTGCAACAGCCATGTGCCACTAAGATGCTGATAGTCCTCTCTTTCCTGCACTTTCCTTTTCCCATACACAGGGTCATGCTTTTTAAGCAGAAAAGCTAGTGGCTTATATAACATTTATGGCCTTTATTTATTTTAGACTACTTTCTTTTGCAGAGCAGGTGAAAAAATAGCAATTCAGAAAGCTGATTTATAGTCATAAATCATTCCTTTGAGCAGATAGGAAAGCTGTGCTTATCAAAGTTGGAATAAACATTTAGTAGCAAATAACACTTAACTTTAAAAGTATATTTTATAATTAAATTTTATTTTGGCTCCACTGAAAGCAGAAGGATTATTTGTTATGCTCTCAACAGAACTTCCCTGAAGAGCATTGTTCTGTGCTGATGGGAATGAGAGTGAGAGAGAGAGACAAACAATGCAACCCCAAACAGGCTTGGTGGAGGGGGATTGAGAGCATCCCTGTGGAAAAAGGCATAGGAGTACTGGTGGATTAAAAAAGCCCCATAACTAACATGAGCTGTCAATGTGCAGTCACAGCCATGAAAGCCCATTTTTTCCTGTGGCCATCAAGTTGAGAAAGGTGATTCTCTGCTTTGACTCTGCTCTTGTGAGAGCCCAGATGGAGTGCTGTGAATAGCTCTGGGGTTCCCAGCACAGGAAAGATACAGACGTGTTAGGGCAGGTCCAGAGGAGGGTCATGACAGAAATCAGTGGGCTAGAGCATCTCCCTGGTGAGGACAAACTGAGAGTTGGGACGTTTAGCCTGGAGAAGAGGCGGCTCCACTGAGCCTTATAGCAGCCTTTCAGTACCTAAAAGGGGTCTACAAGAAAGAGGAGTTCTTTATCAGGGATTGTAGCAATAGGATGAGGGGTAACAGCTTTAAACAGAAAGAAAGTAGGTTTAGATTAGACATAAGAAAGAAATTCTTCACTATGAGAGTGATGAGACATTGGAAAGGAGTAGTTGCGGAAGCCCCGTCCCTGGCTGTGTGCAAGGCCTTGTTGGATGGGGCTTTTGGAAACCCAGTCCAGTGTCCCTGCCCATGGCCACAGGTGTACAAACTAGATGATCTTTAAGGTCTCTTCCAACACAAAGCCCTCTCTGTGATAGTTCTATGATGATGATGATGATTCTTGCTGGATCTCAGACAGACAGGCCCAGCAACAGTTGTCCTAATAAAATAGTTGTTGTAATAAGATAGATAGATAGATAGATAGATAGATAGATAGATAGATAGATAGATAGATAGATAGATAGATAGACAGACAGACTGGTATATATAGCAAGAAAAAATTACATCCTTTCAGATGCTTTCAACTCTACTTTTTTGCAGCATCAGGCAGACCCTGTAGGGATTTTCCCCAAGTGTGATGTGCGGAGCAGATAATTTTTGTTCATGGGGTGAGAAGATCTTTCTTTTTGGTCAATCAAGGTATTGTATAAAATTTCTTACAAGAAAATAACTTTATTACCAAAGGATTCACATGAAACCTTCTTGCCACCCTGTGAGATAAAGTCCCATTTTTAACCACTCCTATTAGCAGGATTAGCAGCAAGTGTATAACTCTCTCAAAGAACCACCTAATCAGTAAGACAGCACTGAAGAAGTTTTCCTGATGGAGGAGGTTACTATTGAGATACAGCACTAAACTTCTGCTCAGCTGCAATAATTCTTAATGACATGTTTTCCTGACTGTGCTCCAGTATAGATTCACATGTTTGATTGAATAGAGAATGTCATTGGACCTACACTCCTCAAATTGTAAGCCAACAAGGCAACCCAATGTCAGATGTGCACATAACTACATAAAGTATTCACCTTAAAGCTGATCTGTATTGATATGTGTGCATACATATTGCCCTGAAACAGGACACAAAGGACAAATTCAGCTCCAAGTGGTGATGCTGGACAATTTTCAATGGCCATGATGGGCAACAAGAGCTGTTGGCAATCCCTCAAAAGAAATAAACAATAAGATTATAGAAAAAGTTGGAAATAATTTTGTGGAGAGAAAAAAAAACATCAAATCCCTCTGCAACAATAATTATTTAACAATGTTTAAATATTTTATTAGAGTCACTGTATGTGAAATATTTAAAGAATTTTAAATGTATTTTAAACTGAGCAATATTTTAATTTGATCTGTAGTCTTTATTTCGGCTCCCTTTTCCTATATATGTTTTCACAAGCAAAACTCATAGTTTGTCTTTCAAATTGAGTATATTTCTTCTTTTAGGGGAAAATAGAGAAAAAAACAGGTCAGACGGTTTGGAACCACAGTTACCAGAGTGCAATCTCTTTTTTTCAGCAATGCAGGGAACCACACACAGAAATAAGAGGAGAAGAGAAAGAGTGAAGAATGTTCCTCTTCACAGGCAAACCTTACTTGCTAAATCATGCTGAGCTATTTGACAGACACAGAATTACTAAATCTAGAGGCTAGAGGTGTTAATAAGGTATTAAATAAACAAATAAATGGCTTCATCTGGACACCTTTTCTGATACATCTTTCTGAAAATCTGCTTTCAGAACTTTTAATCACAGCTGTGAAGACAGAAGAGAATGCTCCAGTGCTAAAGAAAATGTACCTCTCATTGACGCATGTCACAGGGCAGGCTGTGATAATTTTAAATCACAGCACAGCGTAGGATGTAGCGTGTCATGGAATAAAAATACAAATCTGATTAGATACATGCAACAGCTTTGTCTACTTAATATCCAGTCTGAGAAATTAGTGTTCATTCAGCAATCTGGTTCTGTTCCAGCAGTGGGAGTTTTCAATTATTAGAGCTAGATCAGATCCAGGGATAATTTAGTATCAGCACATTTCTGATTGAAGGCTTTGTCCTACAAAGCATCTGAGGAGGCTAAGAGGTTCCTTTCTTATGCTGTTTCCTCACAATTGATTTCTCTCCCTGCTTTGCATTTTCACATAATTAATATTTATCTTTGCTAATTTAATGCCATTCTTCTGCTTATGTGTAATTTCTTTCCTCTTGGCAAAAATAAAAAAAATAATAAATCCTCACTGGTACAATTCACATAAAGAAGGTTGATATTGAAAATGAGGATGACAAAAAGAGAGACTGTTTTCTTACAATTTCTGATTCTTCTCAAGCCAATCACTTTTCAATAACATCTACATAACCAATCTTCCTGACCATCTGGCTGTAGTTTAAATCCTCATATAGCCAAGAGTTTGAAGAACTAAACCAAGTATCTAAACCAGTGAAGGAAAGGGGTTCACAGCTATGACCAGATAATATTTCTTATGTTTCCACTGCTCTGTCAGAGCATGGAGTTGAAATTACCAAGCCTTGTTGGCAGCACAGACTGACTGACGGTGATGTGCTCCTGAACAGGTGCTGCACCAGAACTGACCCTCCATAGCCATAGTTTGGTATCTATTAGTTGCTCAAACGATTGAGAGCCTTTTAAAATGCTTGTGTTGTTTCTCTCAGTCTGTCTGACAGGAAGAAGACATCCTGCCCAAATTTATATTACTCAAGACACTAAGCAAAGACTTTGACAAGAGAAGTGAGAAACATATCAATCATCAACCCAGTCTTGGTAGTTGCTATTTTCATGCTGTTAGATTAGAGGAGCATTTAGCAAGGGACTCGTGCATATTAGATTTGCCAATGCAGACTTGCCCTGCTCTCTGAGCTGCTCTCCATTATCCTACATAGCCAGTGCAAGGACAAGTTGGATAGTGGTGGGGACAGTAGTCTTTTTTTTTGTTGACCTGTGTCTGCCCAGTGCTGACCATTCTTGATTTTCCAGATATTTTCCTGGCAGCGCCACCCAGGCTACTGTGGGGCTCTGCAGCAGGCATAGATGTCAAACAGTCTTTAAAAACAGAAGCATTTTACTATGCTGCCAACCTCTACCAACTGATGTAGCTCTGCCACATGGTGATAATGGAGGTTAATGGCTAATTCCAGATTATTTATATAGTGTGTGTGTGTGTGTATTTGTATATCAATATTCTCTAGCAGCTTTCTAGCTCCTGTTTTATTTGGTTCTTTTCTTTAACCCCTTTCCCCCAGAAACTACTAGGAGTGTCAGGGTGTGAGGGCTGGGTGTTTAACCTTGGTAACACCTGAAAGGAAGGAGATGAATACTGAAGGCCAGAATGTAATGGAGAATGCACAGAGGGAAGTAAAATACTTAGGCAAGCAAATGATGGAATCAGTGACTGGAACAACCAGGTCTCTGCTGGAGATTAATATGAATGAGATGCTATGCTTCATTGACTGGTTACCTAATTTCTTTAAACATCAGTATTGCTTTTATGTTGCACTTGCCTAACTTAGCTGCAACTTGCTATTTAATCTATAAAGTCATTATTAGCTGAATGATGATTGGAAAGCAGCAGGAAGATACTCTGATTATGCCTTAATTATTGCCCTGCACCTGATCTTCACAGAGAGCACGTATAGTCCTACCCTCCCCTATTGCTCTCAGCATCTCATATCTGAGTCATAAGTAATGTTTTTGCATCTGTCTAAGAGCAGAACTAAATGTGTTTCCACTGATTTCCAGAATAAGCTTTAAGCCTACAAAGCTTTATTTGCCCTCCCTTCTTTCTGGCCCTAAGCATCAGGAGGAGATATTTGGTTAATGGCTAATTAAACACTTCCATTGAGTAAGCCAGGGCTTTGTAAATCCACATATTTCTCCCTGCATACTATTTGGAATCAGCTAAAAGTTTTCAGTTTGCATTTTGCCAAGTTGCCAAGTTTACACTGACCCTAGCTGGAAACTTTGAAGTAAGCTGAGATAAAGCAAGCCAACAGGTTCTTAAACCAAGGGATATGAAGTAGAAAAAATCCTCAACTGTCCTTTCAGATAGAGACTTGAAGATACATACTTGATAATGAGGTGCCATGCTGGCTTATTAGATCTTGTATCATTTAAAATGTAAATCCTAATGAAGGCACAAAGAGCTACAGAAAAGAGTCAGTTCATTTTTAATAAATGAACATGCCATCTGCCTCTCATCTCCTAATGATTCTAGCATTGCCATCTTTGTAATTAACACTGACAAATAGAACAATCCCAGGAAACCAGACAGCAAGATATAGTGGATTAGTTTTGCATCCCTTGCTGAGCTAGGATGGGGCCAGAACTTGGGTCATGTTGGCTTTCTGGTAGGGCTATTGTGAATGAATGCAGTTTCTACCCATGAAAGCACACAAATAGGGATAGCAGAGTCATAGAATCACAGAATCATTAAGGCTGAAAAAGACCTCTAAGGTCATTGAGTCCAGCTCTTAACTCAGCACTACCATGTTATCCTGGTTTCAGCTAGGGTAAAATTAATTTCTTCTCAGTAGCTGTTGCAGCTCTATGTTTTGGATTCAGAGTGAGAATGGTGTTGATAATACACCCAGGTTTTCCTTCTTTGCTAAGTTGCATTTAATCCTAGTTGAGGACTTTTTCTTATCTCATGCTCTGCCAGTGAGGAGACATGCAAAAGAAACTGGGAGGGAGCATGGCCAGGGCAGGTGACCCAACCTGACCAGTGGGATATTCCACACCATAGAATGTCATGCCCAATATATAAACCAGGGGTAGTTTCCCAGAAGGTGTACCCATTGAGGTTTGGGAAAGTGGGGTCTGGCATTGGTCAGCAGGTGGTGAGCAAATGTATTGTGCATCACTTGTTTACCCTTTTTATTATTATTTTTATCAACATTTACAATTATTACTGTATTTTACTTCATTGTTCTCCCCCTCTCATTCCACCAGGGCATGGGCACCAGAGAATGAGAGACTGTGTAGTGCTTAGTTTGCAGCTGGGCTTAAACCGCAACACAAGTCCACCACTAAACTATGTCCCTAAGTGCCACATCAACATGTCTTTTAAACACCTCCAGGTGTGGTGTCTCAACCATTTCCCTGGACAGGCTATTTCAATTCTCAAGAACCCCTTTTTGTGAAGATTTTTTCTGTAATATCCAATCTAAATCTTCCTTGCTGCAACTTGAAGCCATTTCCTCTCATCCTATTACTTGTTACCTGGGAAAAGACAATGTCATCCACCTCTCCACATCCTCCTTTCAGATAGTTGTAGAGAGTGATAAAGTCTCCCCTAAGGCTCCTTTCCTCTAGGCTAATCAACCTCAGTTCTTTCAGCTGCTCCTCATATGACTTGTGCTCCAGACCCTTCATCTGCTTTGTTGCTCTTTGAACACGCTCCAGTCCTCAGCATCTTTTTCATAGTGAGTGTCACCCAGGTATATGCACATTACCACAAAAGTCTGGGAACATCCTCCTGGACCTGCAGTTATGCCACATTCATGGTAGCATTTAAATCCCTGACAGGGCAAATCCATGCCTGTATAAGAGGGAGGCTTTTCCCAGCTCCTTTATTTCTTTCCTACACCTTCAGCAAGGAGCACAATAAAGGAAATGCCCATTTCATGAGCCTCTCATAAATATTATGATACCTCATAAATAGTCATGTAACCCTCATAAAAATTCATCTGTAGGAAATTTTTGGCCTGAAAATTGGAATAGGGAGATAGTTGTCTCTTAAAAGACATGTTTGTCTAGTTTGTTGAGAGTCCTTATCAACTCCTTCTTTACAAAGAAAATTGCTAGAAGATGAATTTAGTTTCAAGTCTTTCTACAGTAAGCCATTTTTTAGTGTTTACAAACTGTAAGAAATAGAACTAGCATTGTACCTCTACTTCTTAAAGAAAAGAAGAAATGACAAGCTATTTCTTTACATTATAGAGAAATTCGCTTCACTGCAGTTTTACTGATCTGCACAGGAGGGAGACACAATTTACCTCTTAAGGCAGTCACCAAAGCTTCTCTTGTTGCTTACATCCCTAGGAGGTACCACTTGCAAACATGCTGTCCCTGTTCAGGCTGTCCCTGAAATATACAGAACATATATATAAATATATATATAAATTATTAAAAAGAAACCATTTCTATTTGTGTCTGCAGCTCCATACAAATTGCAAACTATTTCTCTGGTGACAGGTACCTATTAAAAACTGTAAGACAGTGAGACTTTTTGAAAAATCTATTTCTTAGTCAGATAACTGCTGGAAATGTGATTTTTCTTTATTTAGTTTAAAAGAAAGAAGAAATATATTGATGTGTCTTCACTGACTGCAAAAAAAGGATAGAAAAAGGACAATTAAGTTTTATAGGGAAAATGAGTATTTCAAAGATGATTTGCAATTCTCTAAGCTTTTCATAGATAATTTTAATTTATAAAGTGTTCTTCAAATATTCTTTTTTTTTATGAGAAAGACCTGCTACTTTTTTTTAACTGTGCTTTGTTTGTTAGACTTTCTTCCTCCACAAAAACGAATGAAGAGTTGAGATAAAATGAGCTATTCCCATTTATTTTTTAAGCAAAACATTCAGAAAGTGCAAAAATGTTTGGTGAAATAATTTAGTTTTTAATGCTGTGGCAAAACAATGGCATTCATAGGAACCTTAAATCTGTTGCAAAAAAGAAATTTAAAGAAATATAATTTTTGCAGGGCTATTGCTGCTCAAAATCCCCATACAAATGAAACACACAAATTTCCACATCCTCTACTAAAATACTTCTCTATTTCTTTGAAGGGTCAGTGGGTTGTCATAGCTGCAGAGTAAGATGATTACATTTTTATTCACCAGCTTAGTCTCTTGTGTGACCCAAATGATCAGTTTACATGATACCCTGGCAACCACAACACCACACTGGAAAAGACTAAGTTCCATTATTAAGAACCTCAGCCAAAAGCAGACTTTTCACTGGAGATGCCAAGCTTTGATACAAACCTCTGTGCAGAAATGGAGCATTGATCCTAACAGTTAAATTAGTTAAGCTTCCAGTCAAGTGCTTGAACACTTGCAAAGAACATAGATAAGCAAAGAAAAGCAATGAAAGTAAAATGGGTCTATAAATCTTGCAAAGTTTGAGAAGCACTTCCAGTGAGGCTATGAAAGGAATTCTCAGTAAGTCAGTGTAAACTCAGGAAGAGTCTTGAAACAAGGATATAAAAAAGCACGATACACATGATTAGGTGAGTTGTAAGACTAAAGGGTGCTACAAGACTAGTCTAACCTTTCCAGGGGATCTCCTGTTTCTTTTCCTGAGGGGTCATGCACCTTTGATTGTTTGCTTTTTGTGCTGAACAAAGCCAGATGTCTTTCAAAATAGATAACTAGGTCAGTAGGGGAGTCTTATCTGCACAGCTCTGTGCTCGTGTGAAACGGACAGGCAAGGTTTCACTTGGAAACATTGTATGTTCCCTGATGTGGGAAGGAGCCAGAATGATTTTGCCTTCTAAACCAGGGACTTGTAGAATTCAAAGAGCAATCATAATTTTATATTCTGGCTGACTAGGTGTTACTGTACAAGCATGTCTCCCTTCTCTCTCAAAAATACAGCCACCTCTGAGTACAACTGTCTTTCCTACAGATTTCTTTGGCTCCCAATAAAGAAATGAAGGAACCCATACCCTTTAATAGCTGGCCAGATCATTTAATTCTGGGGCAAATATATTAAAAAGTATCTGTTTATCCTGAAGCACAGAAGACTGATAGACCATCATGGATTGTTTGCTATCACAGCCAATCCTCATGCTACAACAATCAGCGATTTTGTCTAATAAATTTATAAAACTCTTTAGCAATGCAGGCAAATGTGAAAGCTGCTAAAGAATAGGAGACAGACACAAGATTTTAGGAATACTAAAGCATCCTTCATATCTTTGTACCCCTTGTTTTCTATTGCACAGAAAGGACAGAGAATAAATACTTCTGAACATTCACCTATCTGTTCACACAACTTTTACAAAAATCACTTTTTCTCTCTTAAGCCTGTACAAAAAGAAATGTTTATACCAGTTAAACATAACAAAGACACGTTTGGCTGCTATATGAGTTTTGCCAATGCCTGGCATTCTATGAGGTACTCTGAGTAAATCTGGTGCATCTCAAATTGGGCAAAGATAGAAGGGTTAAAAGAGTCATTCACACAACTGTCGTAGAAGTTTTGACTGTCCTTCATGGTAGGCTGAACATAATCAGAACTACCACAAGTGAACTGATATATAAGTATCTGAAGAGAGAGTGTCAAGAGGATGGATCCATGCTCTTCTTGGTGGTGTCAAACAATAGGACAAGAGGCAATGGGCAGAAACTGATTCACACGAAGTTCCACCTGAACATGAGGAAGAATTTTTTTACTGTGTGGATGACCAAGCACTGGAACAAATTGACCAGAGAGGTTGTGGAGTCTCCTTCACTGAATATTCAAGAACCACTAAAAATATTTTCAAAATTGAAGATACCAGTCCTGTGCAATGTGCTCTAGGTTGACCCTGCTTAAGCAGAGAGGTTGGTCTAGATGACCCACTGTGGTCACTTCAAAGCTTACTCATACTGTCCTACTGTGATACTATGAAAAAGCCCATGGGAAAGAAGAGCAGTGTTAAAGATAATAACTGTAACAAAAAGAAATTAATTATTCTGATGTTTAAAGACAGCATAATATGCAACAGCATTCCTGATGGGCAGTAAAATTTCTGGGCTGAGTAGAGGGATCATTTCAGTTGCAGGAGCAGTGAGAGAACCAGAGAGATGCAGACACTGGGGCAGGTGTAAAGTGGCATTGTGTCTTCCTGGTGTCATCAAGAGTTTAGCTTGCCTAAGGT
>JAOXXN010000471.1:16374952-16408592 GCA_026770055.1 Myrmophylax atrothorax | reverse complement strand
TGTTGCAGTAATTTCCTCTATGACATTGCTAAACACTGAATGGCTGAGTAAACACATATATAGATATATATACACACACACATATGATTACACATATAAAGACAGAAATGTAACAGAACCCAAATATGTAGAATGCCATCCACAAATATTTAACATACTTAAGTAACTGAAGTTACACCAGAGTACCAGGTAGCGGGATTTTGGTCTACCCCAGGGGAACTCAAAACTTCTATGTCCTTGAAAGCCCCATTTTCAGTAGTGGTGTTCTGTATATTTTGTTGGGTATATTTTGTGCCAGCATGTCACACAAGGCCAATCTGCCACCTAGGACAAGGGGAGAAAATTCTCTGTGACCCTACTTATTTCTTAATCTCCCTACTCCCAAGGCCTATTTGCAAATTAGCGGGCAACTGTGTGGGAAGTTGACAGCCCTGCTACATTGTGTATCTATCAAAAAAGGCAGAAAAGTGAAGTTTAAGTGAAGTGGTTTAAGGTCATGTCCTTAGTTGAGTCACATGGTGTTGGAATGTGTTATGAATACAGAGAAGAAGCCAAGGCAAATGGGGGATACCACTTGGGGCAATGGGTAATTGATCGCTAATGCTGTGCCTTAATTACAGCAAAACATCACAGAGCAATGTTCCATTAGCAAATATGAGGGATTTAAGATGCCTCATATGTTTACTTTTAGATCTTCTGGGGTGAAGGGAACACTCATCTGCATGAGGGACTCTGTACCTGATTAATTTAATAGATTGCATGAGGTAAGGGTAGATTTATTTTCCAGTTTATACGTGAATTTTAAAGAAATTTGTGTTGTTTGCTAGCTTGGGGACATAGGGTACCCTTTTATTAGTATCTATAAGTCACTTGGTTTTCACACTTCCATAAAACATTCTGGGACAGCTCCTACATCACGTTCCCTTTCAACAGAATGGACAAATGCTTAAAGAAACATAGAATGCTATTAAACTCCCAAATGCAAACAAGTAAAGCTTTTAGATCCACTTACTTCTGAGAGAAAACATACCTCATCTTTATGTTTTGTTTTCAACATGTAGGAAAACATAAAACTCTTCAGAAACTCAGAGTGCAAAGGGAAAACAAAAAATCAACAAACCCGTGTTTTTAATAGTTATTTAAGCAATTTTACAGCACTATCAAATCCCATAGCTTTATAGCAGTGACTTGCAATGTTACACAAGGGCTAGTGAGCAGAGGGGATTTGTCTTTTTCTCTCATTTTAGAGCTATTACACTCTTGGAAACATTGAAAATGACACTGTTTTCTACAGACGTCAAGAGAAGGATGCAAAAGCCCTGCATTACTTTTCCACAGAATGATGAACGAATTAGTCCTTTTTCTATCCTCCACATCAGTTTGCAAACTTTTCACAGAATCACAAGCCTCACTAAGCCCAGCTCTTCATGATGAAATGTTTGCATCATCCTTTTTTTCCACAAACACAGATGGGAGTTACTGAAGATGTTCCTTATCCCATCTTTGGGTAAGTTAAAAGGAAGTTAAGGATTTTTTGCTTTTGTCTTTGTATTTGGTTGGTTGATTTGTTTAGTTTTTTTATTTGTTTGTTGTTCTTGGTTTTGTTTTGTTTTTGTCTTGTGGTTTGATTTGGGTTTTTGTTTGTGTGGAGTTTGGGTTTTTTTTTGTTGTTTTGTTTTTGGGCTTTTTTTTGTGGTTTTGGTTTTCTGCTAGGATATAACAAGCTATTCTTGATGGAAGCTTACCAGATGGCAAAAACTTCCCTGAACATATGATTTGCATGACATACTGCAGACCATGCTAGCTCTTGTTGCACTTTCATACACAATTTTATCTTCCAGCAAGGAGTGACTGTGGGAATGGGGTTGTCCTTGTATCTATTAGTTCATTAACTTTGTTTCACTATCTTCACCTAAGGGCATATAAAGCAAACAAGATGTAACTTTCTGGGCCTCTGTGTAAACTCAGCTTTCATATCTCAGATTCTAAACCCTCAAGGAACGAGAAACTGCATATTCATGTAATATGCTCTGCCCTATTTTATCTGCTGTCCTGTGTACTACAATAATACCATGTGAAGCAAGCACATATATTCCCTCTGCTACAGCTGGTCACAGTCAGAAAAGTGTCCTTTCCCTTATGACTCTGCTTCCACCAGAAGAGGATCTCAAGGGGCATCTGGTTCTTTCTTCTGCCAACCAGGACCAGAAAGGACTTTCAAGCAGAGATGTAGAGCTCTCCCTCAGGTAGATGCTGGTACAACTGCTGTGGCTGTCTAGCTTGCTGAGTACTAGGAAATTGGTGTAGAAAGGCAGTGCATAGGAAACTATTTGCAAAAATGCACAAGCAATTTTACTAGATCTGCAAATCCAAAGACAGAGCTACATATGCTTTGCTGCTTTCTATCAACTACTATTACATACACAATGTAGAGTAAGAAATCCCACCATTCCCCAAACCAATGATTTGACCTGCTCCCACAATAACCTTTGGAAATTTTACACAACAAAAATGCTTAGTAGGAGGTGCACAAAGCTTTATAACATATGCTTATATGTTTACTCCTAACCCTTGTTGTCTAAGATGCCCATCCTTAAAACTACCTTATTGTGATCCTCCTTCCCCCTTTGTTTTTTACCATTATTTTTTTTTCACCTTCTCCCTCAGTGAGGCTGAATGAAGTGATATATCTCATTATTATTGCTTTTAAGCTCAAAAAGTTAATGAATGTATGCAGGAACAAAACTGAATAAGAAAACTGGAGTTACTATGGGAACATACATTACAATTGAATCTGCTGTGACATCTAAAGAATCTCTAGGAAATGCAAGAAGACATCCTTTCTTGTCAGAATTGCTTGAGCTCCTCTTTACTTCTCCTTTTCGGGGTCAGATTCTGCATCAGTAAATCCTTTTCCCTTATTTCACCAAGAATACTCAGTGAGTACACAGGTAAAATTTGTCACAAAGGGTCTGGTGTTGTTTTTCCTGATCCATACCAGCTCGGAATCAGACCCCACATTCTTTGCAATTCAGAACTTAAGTGAAGGACTTTTTAGGTTTGGATTTGGATTGGATTAATTCTTGCAGTCTTTCTCTGTCTGGAAAATCAAAAGTCACCAAAAATAATTTCAGAAATTCATTGAAAATTATGGTCATTAGAATCAGTGCATTTTAAGACAAAATCCGTTACTAGTACACTAAAGCATGATAAATCCTCTCCACACAGGAAGACAGAGATCTGCAAAATACATTAAAACAACCAGCCAGAACTCCCCAGCTCACCAGAAGAGAAAGGAGTATCCTGATTTAGAATCTGTTGGAGTTTTGTTTGTTTCCTTATTTGCTTTTGGTTTTGTTCTGGTGTTCTGTTTGTTTTGGTTTTTTTCTGTACTGATTAACTACTCCTGATCCAGCGCTCTCTCAGATAAAAGTCAACATTTCATTCTCACCTAAACCTATGAGATTAAGTTTCTCTCTTCATCCCTTATATCAGCATTAGACCGTGAAAGAAGTGGTGTTTAGGAGAAAGGGATTATTTTACACAGAGCCAGGCTGCAAACCAATACTCACTAAGGTGTAATTTTAACAAAGCGTGGATACATTCAAAAGCCACTAAGAATTTTAAATATGAATAGGGCCATAAGTATGACTTTTTTAAAGGGACTTTTTGCTAGAAAAAGATAAGGGAAAAAACTCCACTCTCCTCACATATCTTTTATGGATGAAATATTTCAATATTCAAACAGAAGAAAAATAATTATTCGATACTTTTTTAAAGTCCTGGAGGAACATTTTTTCAGATTGCTTTCTTCCTTAAGGAATGTGCAATTTTCATTTGAATTTGAGATAAAATTTAGATATTAATTCTGAGAAGACCTAATTGCACAGGATTTGCAAATTGACTTGTAAAAATATTTGTACTTTCTAAATTTTTACAACCCGGTTTTAGAAGTAAGGATAGTTCGGCTAAGTAGAAGATTTGATTCTCCATATTTTTAAATTTCTATTTCTATAATTACAAAGCAATGCCCACTTAAAAATAAAAATTTAGTAACCTTAAATCCTTACTCTGTAATTATAATTATTAGAAGAATTGTTTCATCTTCTGAGATTATTAAAGGAGCCACATTCTTGAACTCCTGAAAAACAGTTGTATTACAAAATTATGCATGTCTGTTTTTTCTTACAGTCTTGATTTCCTTGAGTAAATATAGTCACAATTTTATTCACTGTTTTGCTGCTGGAACTAGTGTTAACTCTAGTTCCAAAAATGGTTAATGACCATGACTATTTTCTTTTATTTCACAGAGTCCTTTTCTGGTAAGTTGTTCCCTATGTACATGGTCTTTGTTTTCATACAGGTAAACCTTAAAATGCGAACTACCCAGCAAAGGATAAACATATCCAGGGCCTACAGCAGTCTGATGGGGAAGTATTCAAACCCACCACTGGGTGTATCCCTGATGATCTTTTTGTCTCTTCAGAGTTTAGTTCTATTTACATGCAACGTAAATTTTGTCTCCATCACAGTCTGTTTCTGGGCTGGGTCTGTTGCCTTCAGTCTGCTGCAACCTCACTTCATTGATTTAAGGTTTTCAGCGCAGTTTTGCTCTGAGCTGGAGTTTTCTTCTGCTTCCATGTCCTAAAGGCTTCACAAGTTCTCAGAGAGCAAGGAAATAAAGATTTGAGAAAAAAAATCAAAAGGAAATTACTATTTCGAGCAATGACTTTCCTGGCATGGTGTCTGCCTTTCTCAGTAGCCAGGTTCTGCCTGAAGGAGAAACATCTTCAACGTGCTTGGACTGACAATAGGGAAAGCAGCCACAGGTTCTTCCTCCTGCACTACCCTCCCAGCTATTGCCAGGTAAGAGATCTGTTATCTTGCCCACATCCCTAAACACTGGCCAAGGCTCCCACTGGTGTTTCAGATGCACACTGCATCTATTCTCTGTTTCTACTAGAGTTAGAAACATACATTTACTCACAGACTCCAGACATGATGACTATCACTGTGCATGAGAGTGACTATTTTCATCTGCAAGACAGTAAGACCAGTCCCGATATGCCCAAGCAGAAAGACTGATCTAGTTTCCCCCTCTGATCACCAGAATAAAGAACACAAAAATGTAAAAAAAGCCCTGAAAACATGTTCTTAACTGTTTTCCTATGGATGCCCCTAGCAACTGATGAAAAGTTTTTGTATAACTGTTGTCCCTGATCACAGTAACACAAACCCCATTGTTTCAGGCAAAATACTATGAAATTACAGCACAGACAGAAAAATGTTCCTTTTTTTTCCATTATTGCCTCTCTCCATTTCAATTGTAATGTTTATAGTCTGAAAAAGCTGTCATCTATTAGCCTAAAGGAACTGTATGCATGTCTTACATCATCTTTTGGATCAAATCACACTTTTCTCCTTCTCCTCCTCCTCCAGGCCTGAATTTTCAGAAGGACTGAAGGGCAAAGAGGTTAAGATAACATCTCCATTCCAGTGATGTTGCTCATCCCTAACCTTGACCGTGCAGAAGTGAAGGTGAGATAAAAACTTCATAGCATGGGAAAGATAGGTAGAAATCTGCTAGCCCTTTGCACAGACTGAAACACATTCACCTGTGCAGTAGACATGTTGAGTGTACCATATCCAGGACAAATATCATCACACTGCCACATACTTCCTGAATACTCACAGTAAAGTTGTGTAGCTGAAAAGTTATGGGAAGCAAGGCTTCTTATTCCCTCCAGCAGGGGCTGATGGAATGTGGAGGTAACCTGAATTGTGACCATCCTAACACAGTCTGGTTTCAAACTCTACCTGCAGAAGTTTTGCAGAGAGAGTCTGCATAGCATTCTTGTCTTTCACACACACAAGACAGCAGGTATGTAGCCATAGACTTTAATATGGATAACCTTAGTTGCTTCTGTGTTAGTCCATGGGGTCACAGCTTCCTTCAGGACACATTCAGCTGCTCTGATGTAGGGTCCTCTGTGGGGTGCAGAGGGATAGCCTGCCTCACCATGGGCTGTTCCTGTTTGTGGAGCACCTCCTCCATCTTCACAGACTTTGGTGTCTCCATAGTTTTTTCTCTCACTCTGCTCTTTCAAAGCCTGTTGCATAAGATTTTTCACCCTTTCTTAAATGTTTTATCACAGAGGCAGTAGCACTGTTGCTGATCAGCTCAGCATTGACCAGTAACAGGACTATCTTGGAGTCAGCTGTGTTGACTCTGACCAACACTTGTTGCTTCTGGTCTTATGCATCTTAACAGATGCTTATCACTCTGCTGGCGGTACATGTGGCTGTGAAATAGCAGATGTTCTGCCTGTGGCTACATGGCTGGCCAAGCAGACAGATGCAGTAGCAAGCCACACAATCCCTCCATGTATGGTGGGATAAGCACAAAAGTGAGTTCCCACTACTGGTCTGTGAGAGTTGCATTGAGTGTATTAACTGATTCAAAATCAGTAGGAATTTTGACTATGGAAATATCAGACCCTGTGCATCAAAAGTTATTTTCCACATGTTTATTTTCTGTACATAGTCTTAATTTACTGTCTCAAGGAAGTTCTGTGTACTTAAGCAATATGTTGGATCCCTTATTCCTTGCTAAGGTGATATTGAAGACGCTTTACACTCCCTTGACATTATTTCAGCCTTAATACATACCTTATGAGTTATTTAAGTTTTCTAATGCTCTGTCAGCATAAAGAGAATTTTCTTTTACTATCTGGGCTTCTTCCCTTCACATCCCTATCAAAGCAATCCTTACTCAATAATTGACACATTGCATATGTGAAAAAAGACAACCAACCTCAAACCTACAGCCATTTCTAATGAGCACCTCAATAATCTTACACTGTTACACTTTTATGGAAGGATGTAGCATGTTCATTGTTATCAAGAATGTAAGAGCTGATGTCTGATTGTGTTTGGAGGAGGATATTTTTCTGGGCACTTGCCAAACTACCTTCAAAAGCAGTGAAAAATGTTACGATCACAGTTGCGTGATTGTAGTCAATTATAATGGAATTAGCATAAACCCTCTAGAGAAACATTTCAAAGCACTACATTTTTATGCAATAATCTGATTTGGAGCTATCACTACTTGAGGTAAAACTACATAAAGATTAACATGACACCTTCCATTAATGAATGCTCCCATGGTCTGACTGGGAGCAGACAGCTTTCTGCATTTGTCTTGATGTATTCCTACAGATTTGAGGGAAGCCAAGAAAACCAGAAAGACTGAGCTCAGGGGAGCACACTGCTTCATGACTGAAGTCAGCAAAGTTAATGTGTTATCCCAGATCAGATCCACATGAGCTCAGATGATAATTTCTCCTGAACTGGTATAGAATATTTTTTTAAAGATGAAGTCATTAAATGTTTCAAGGAACCATGCTTTCGCAAGCTTTCATTTTTGTGGTTTCTCTCATGCTAGATTGGGATTTCACAGCCAGTTAGAACGTAAAATATCATTTTCCCTCTCTTCTCTAGCTCATTCCTGTATTGCATCTAGGGTCTATAAAGTCTGATACAGAGTCTACAAACCTCAGGCTCAGCATTACAACTAACTCCAGTGTGCAGGAAGCCATCCCACAACATAGTGTGACTACTTGAAACAGCATAGAGCAAACTTTGTACAATGTAATACAGATGCCCAAGAATCATACCCTAGGGAAAAAATAAAATAATTGGAAGATATTAACCATGTCAAGATTTTAGAAATCCATTAGTGCTTAACTGATTTTTTTGCCTCACATACTCATTTGCTCCCTAAAGTCTGTACATTCATCACCTGGTTACCAGCAACAGACCCTAAACCTCTGTGTAGCTGTCAGCAGCTGTCCTATCATCCATCTGATGCTCAATCCTCTTGGGCTCTTCCTGCATGTAGAAATGAAGTATCTCATAGGGTGATGCTGCACTTGAGGCAATAATTGGACCAGCCCCTGAGCCACACTGAAAGACTAGAGACCCTGAAAATAAAAAAAAGTAGGATCCCTCCTGTCCTGCATTTGGTTCAGTGTCTTTCACTCAAATTGCAAAGAATGTTCCTGGAACGAGGACCAAAGCTGGGCTTCATCCCTCGCAGGTTAACATCCTCACGTTGTGTGTTCCTACTTGCTTGCTCTTTGCTCGTTTGACAAAATTATAGCTGTGCAGGACAAATATTTGTCAAAGATCAACATTTCATCAGGGCCATTGTGGTTAATAGCTGTTTTGAAGGCAAAGAACCTCACTCCACAAGTTTTTTGTGACCCCAGAAAATTGTCATATGCTAAAACTAGCAGAACTGGAATCCCTTCTTTGAAGTATCATGGTATAACAACTGTGGTATCAATGTGTGGCAAGACTAATAACTTTTCAAACAGATACTCAATGAAGAAGAGAGCACCAAGAGCCAGAGCTACTTGAAGTGACAGACTGCAACTTCAGCACACTCCTGATTTAATGCAAACATGTTTCCTGTTTCTGGCTGTCATCAGTTCTTATGGGAACAGGCCGGTATCACAGACACAGCATATAAAATCACATGCCTTACCACAGTGACTAGAAAGATAACAAATCATCAGCATATCAGCAAGATTCATCAACACACAGGATCGAAGATGCATTGTTTACACTCAGGGCAACTCAGCATTGAGTCACTGTGAGTGTGGTGAATGAGGGTAAAGAAGAGCACAGCACTAGAAATTGATAGATTTGCCTCAACTGGCAAAATATCAGTTGTACAGTGACAGTGAAGAAAAATGAGATAATGAGTGGAGATACAATTTGAATTGAAAATATTTTTTTTATCAAGCCTAAGAGGCATGTATGCTCTGTTACTCATGATTTTGAATTAGCAAATGGTTAATTTAGTTTTTGTTTGCTGTGTACTGGTAGCTTTCCTTTTTCCTTTTTTTTTTTTTTTTAGAGCTGAAGGAGAGTTCTTCAAAAGTATTCTCTTACATATGCCTTAGTGCTTTGGGAAAAGTTACCTGTGGTATTTTTCAGTACTTTTGAACATACTACCAGATGATAGAGTGAGAGGGCTTTGTATATTTAAATCATCATGAAAAAAATGTCATTCCTTGTTTGGAGGACAACTATTTCTAGATCCTCCATGCAGGATCTTCCACCGGACTTTTTTCTCTTACTCCATCAGACACAATTTTTTAAAATAGAGAAAGAGGTGCATTATATTAAAAAATACCAAAATAAACTTCGGGTAAAAGGCTGTTTATACTTTTTTTTCTTTTTAACAGGAACAATTTAGCAAACCTGAGACAAATTTTGGAACCTTTTCAATATTGAAAAATAGATTTTCATTTTCTTTTTTTAAGTTTGATTTGAAAAACTGAGCCCAGTTCTAGTGTTTAAGTGTTCTGTCAGATTGAAGCCAAGAAGGTGTAATGCTGAAGGTCACCTACAAAGGGGTAATACCTTAGCTGGATAAGGAACCACACACACCCTGTTTGTCTGAATGCATGAACTCGGTTAAAACACACCCTTTTGTCAAGTACCTTTACAGAGAGAGAGGCAGTCAGGCTACATTTTGGTTATACAGAAAACCTGGACACAGCAATCATCAAGATGGGAAGAAGGGGGAGCCAGAAGGCAGCAAGGTTGCCCACTGCAAGGAAATGAAGGCAAGAAATAGCAACCATTCTCCTTTGCAGTGTTTACCATGAACTTGGCTCAGAAATTCCTGCTTCAAAGCTTAAGGGTATAAATGACCAGAGCAGTATTGAGCACATAGTGATGGCTCCCTGGGGTGCAACTGTCAGCTGTGTCTCAGGAGTGTGCAGTACAGGGGTTTGGTGTCCAGAGAAGTTGGTTCTTATCCAGGCTCTGATCCTGATTTCAAGCAGCTCTGCTGCTCTCTATTACCTGGCATGTTCACATGAATGAGTTAATTTTCAGGCTCAGTAATCTATCTGCATGGTTCAGGCCACGACTACTTCATCTAGGCACACAGTTTTCGTAGGAATCCATAGGATCTCTACAGACTTCAGCACAGTCCTCAGCACTGCTGGGTGGAAAGCATAAGTCTTAGGGCCATGGAACACCAGATCAAGTGAGTAGGAGAACAGGTGGCCATAAGGTGGGGAAAAAAGGAAGAAAGTTTGCTCATAGAAAAAAAAGGGCAAGGAGATGCCTGGGAGTTGAATTTTTGTCTCCTTCCTAGATAAGGCTACCTTTCTCTCCTGGAGCGCACACTGATTGTAGTTGTCAAACAGGCTTTGGCAAATGCTGTCCTGGAATTGGTAAATTCTATTAGGAATTTTCCCCTTTTCATTTCCAAAAACTACTGACAGTTTCTTTCAGGTGCCAGAGTACATCAAATTCCATCCCTAGGATCATCAGCTAGCTCATACTGGCAGGGAGCGAAAGATTGGCATAAGGCATGATTAGAAATTATGTTAAAGACTTTTGGCATGCCATTCCTTTACATTCCACTTGCAATTAATTATGGCCAAACCTACCAGATGTGATGTGGAGTACACTTTAGCAGAGTAGCATCAGCTTTTCTCTTGACATATTTACATTAAATGTAAGGACTTTCCTTTTTAACACAGGAAAAAGAGGTTTGCTTGGTCCACAAATGATGTAAATAGTCTTTTAAAAAATGTGATATTCCCTAGTGTGTAGTCAAACAGTGAGAGCAGTTGCCACGGTAACACAGTTCAGCTTCTGTTTCCCCAATTGGATGATGCAATACTGATTAATTATGCTCATGTTGGGATGACTTATTTAATGGATTTATTTAAAAACCTGCTTTTCATGGACACCTGTATAGATTTTATCTGTGACTAAAAAGTAGATCAAAAGGCATGTAAATAAGGTCATAGCAAAATTTTGTTCTCAATTTTTGAAAATATCCCCCATATTTTTCTTCATTAATCCACCAGTAGCAGTTGACCCCAAAATAGAAGCCTCAGGTGAGACTTTTTTTTCCTATTTCAATCAGATTTGGGGCATTCCTAAAAGCATTTCAGAATGACCCTGGAAACACCTCTGTAGACAGCGGTAAAAGTTTGCTCTGGACTCATCCTGAAGGCTACTTTTAGTTGTGTAGGGTCTCCTTTCATCTTAGAGAACCTAAGTTAGCAGTCTTGAATTTCTAAGCTGTAAGTTAAGCTTTATCAGTATATGGGTCTAAGATCCAACTAAGACTCCAGCAGTCCTCACATGAATAATGAGTCCCACACATATTTAAAGACATTCAAAGCACCTCCAAATGCAGAGGCCTTTTGGCATAAATTCCAGCAACAGATATCTAAGGAGTTCAGAAAATGCCATCTAGCACATACTGCACAGTTTCATGAGCCCAAAGTCTTCACAAAGTGAATAATTTCAGATGTCTTATGCTCTCTTCAATAACGAAGTCTATGTCCATCAATCCACCACCTTCACAGCAACTTATTCTTGTTTATAGTTACTCTTACTGCATTATCTTACATTCCTGCACTTAGTTCTCCCTTACGTGCTTGATGTTAACATCTCAATCACTGAATAACTCAGATTGGAAGGGTTCTCTGGAGGCCTTGAGTTCAAACTTGCTCATAGCACGGCTACATCAGATGAGATTTTGCAGAGTCTTGCCTTCTCTTGCAGAGGTTAGTTTCAAAACTCTCCAATGATAGAAACTCCACAGCCTGCTCCATTGCTCAGCTGCTCTCACTGCAAGGACCTTTCTATTATAGCTATTAATTATTAGCCTCTACTGCATTGATTCTTGTTCTTATGCTGCATACCTCCAAGAGTTTGGCTTCATCTTCTGATCATCTGTGTCTTCACTATGATGCTCTCACAAACATTTTGAAAATTAAGATGATTACATGGTATTTTTAACATTTGACATAGTAGTGACACTGCAGAAAGACAGTCTTCTCCCTTAGCACCAAATCTAAACACCGGGGATTGTACAACTTTTATCACATGGAGAAGTTTTATTTCTTCATGGGATCACAATTTACGTAAAAGAACTACTTGAAGGTTTCTGTTTCTCGGTAAATATATGCATAAGATAAGCACTCATGCTGACACAAGTGGGTTTTTCAAGGTATCCTATTAAATCTGAGCATAAGTTTATCTGACCAGAAGCAGCTTCCTAATTTTTTTTGTTTTTCCCCTGCTAATTACTTCTTGCAATTCAGTTCATAAATACCTACTGGAAATCTTTCAGAAGTGACCTGATTTTACTGAGGTGCAATGTTCTGCACCACACGCCGCCTCTCTGCTTTTCTGAAAAGTTTATGTTGTGTTGTGAACGTGTATGAACAAGAAAGTATAGCTAAGGCTTATGACCTTACACTTCACGTTTCATACTTTTTCCCCCCAATGTTTAAAACCTTGCAGCCTTCAGGATGATCTTAGCTTTGGGAGGGCAGAAATAGTTGCACAAGTTTAAGTGTGAAGATTTCATCAAATACCTTCAGCAAAACCAATAATTTGAAATGTGCTTATGATGAGAAAATTGAGGGTTGGTTGGCTAGTAAGCTGTTTCTGTACTGAATGTACTGTGAGATTGGGTATGGCATCTGTGAATGACAAACTTTAGAGGGGCAGCACAAAATGTGTCAAGGCAAAATGGGTGATCTTGGGATCAGCTTGTGCCTTTGAATATCCAACTGGCAATAGCTGGACTTCACATGCTGAGTGGGGTCCTACTTTCTCTCACTTAGCTCACAGAGTGGCTAACTGGGAAGATTACGTGTAAAGCCTACTGGATAAAGGGTCTTTCACATTGTAATCATCAGAACAAACTGGTTTTCCATCCATTATAGGAGAGTGAATTAAAAGGTACTGCAGAAGTGGCTCTTTCACTTTACATGTAGAGAAAAGAATCTAGCTCACATTGAAGTGGTTATCAATATGAATTTTATGGACCATATTTACATTAAATCAGTCTAACTGTGCTCACACATACACAATTTCTTTTATGAGTCCCTATATAGGGTTTGTGCAGGGTTTAACTAGACCTGATCCTCATCTGGAATGGACTGAGATAACTAGAATGAAGGACACATGATTTACAGACAATTGAAATTCTGGCCTTTTCTGTTTAGAAGTAAGGAAAGATATATCCTCTTCCCAAAAGGGAAACCCAGCAAAGTAGGCTGCAACCACTAGGTTGACTGAAATAGTATGTCTTGGAATACTACAAGTAATTTGGAGCCCCAAACACACTAAACATTCTCCCTTTAAAACAAAGGGTTTTTTTTATTTTTAAACCTAGTGGGATAGTATTCAAAATTTTAAGTTAAAACATTTTCAATACTGACATCTAATGTCAACCAGGCTCCTTTGGGACTAGCTTATCTCTTTCTTTAGATTTTGTATACTCTTCTGAAACTAAAAAACAGTGAATACAGCCACACTGTAGTCCAGTTCACTTGGACTCTCAGTTTATCTTGGTGGAAGCTCCAATGAAACAAGGCAAGGTCCCTGTCCTGCATAGACACTCTCATTTTCCCTCAGTGTGTTTTGAGTTGGATTGGAAAACTTCATATTGACATCTCATTTGTGCACATCTGCATTCGGAATGGTCCTAGAAACTGTAGCAATTGCTCCTCTATCTGCTGGATGCCAGTGGCAGCACTGATTTGTTAGTGCCTTCTCTGAAGTGCTGTGATCAAGGCATCAATTTATGTAATCACTTAGAGTGTACAACACCATTACCTTATCTCTAGAAGATGCATATTCCCATGAGAATCCCTTGTTTTGTGCTGTTAATTATTGTTAACAATGAGCTGCAGATGACTTTCCCTTTATACAATTTCTTCCTTTGTATCCTTTTTTTTTTTTTTTTGGAAGCTGCCAGAACCATTTGGTTTAGAATTTTAGAATTGATACATATTCCAATACTGATCAAACACAGCTTTGATTTTCCTTTGTTCCCCTCTTCTCTCTATCACTGGTTCAGTTACATTTCAGGAATGATGAAAAAGTCTGGCTGGGAACTAATTATAAAAATGCAAGTTGGAAGAAATACAATTTGTACCATTGTCCTTTATCTTTCAAGCAGCTAAAATGATCACTAATATTTCACAAATGAAAGAGGAAAATTAATATACAACTGTTAGAATTGGGATGCATTATAAATAATGGTTACTAGGGAGATTTCAAGAGAGCTCAATTTGGGAGCACAAGAGTCTTTGAGAGGAACTGAGCTGTGTGCTTCTAAATTCCCATCATAGCTTTTGAAAAACATTCCCTTAAGTTATTAGATCACTTTAAAAAGTACAGTAGAAACATAGAGGGCAGTATCTTGCCAAGCCATAAGTCTGATCTGATTCCTAAGTGACCAGGGCTTGCAAACAGTGGCTTTTCTACTTTAGCATGATGCAACATGCTACGGACATATCTGCCTCCTCACTTATACAACTACTTTTCCAGGACATATTCTTCTTCTGAACTGGCATAGTTTCTAGAGACCTCTCTGTTTCTCTGTAAATTTCTAGGCAGTTGCTCCTCTTGCTTCCTTATCCTCCATCCCATGTCCTGCCACTGCCTCCCAATTTGCCCTAGTTCCTCCACAGCTGCCTTAGTGCCCTCTTCACATTCTGCTTTACTCCTACCACTTGTTCCAGCTGTAGCAGCTGGAAGTCCAGCATAAGAGACCCCAAATTAATTCATTTGGGACTACTTTGAGGTCTTTTCCCCCGACTGCAGGAGAGTTTCAAATAGTGAGTTGCTATTTCAGCCAAAAACCAGTGCCACTGGAAAACAGGGTTCCTACAGATTTTGCCTATTAAGATGCATCATTATTGATTTCGCTATTACTTCATGTTGATTCATCTCAACTGAAATGTGTATTTTTGATATTAAGTAATTCACTGTTGCCTCTATTTTAGATCCATAATTTGAGAAAATGGCTTCTAGTAATGAAAGGCACTTTTGAAAGCCAAAGCTGCTTTCAGTCTAAGAAGGCTTGGAGAGGATTTCTTTGTCACATGGCAGTGATTGTTAGTTCATAAGAAGGAAAACTTTCTTGCCACAGAAGATAGCAAAAATATACCACAGTCCATGTCTACAGCAGCAGGATCAATGCCTGCCCTCCATTCTCTGTCCATCAAAAATGTTCACAGCCCATCCACAAGCACAGCCAATCCTCTGTCACACCCTTTGCTCTGCTCTGCATTTCTAGTCTGGGCTAGTGCTGACCAAAGACCTTTGGATCCTGAGAGTGGACAAAGGACGAATTCTAGGGAGGAATATCAGAAGAAATCAAACATACAACAGTGCATTTCTGTCATATATTTCCCAACCTCCAGCTTCCTGAGCTGGATGTTGTTTTTGTATGTAAGAAAGCATCACAGTGTAGTTCTCTTAATTAACTTTTCCTCTCTCCACTTGAATCCTCTAAACTATTTGCAGCCTAGCTTTGGCCAGGAGTGCCATACATGACACCTTCCTCTTGTTTTTAATCCATCTCTTGCTGTTTTCACCTCACAGCCCTCATTTTTCTCATAAGAGACATAACAAGTAGTTGTTTCCTTCTCCACTCACCCCAGAGGAACTTAAGGAACACCCAGGAGCATAAGGACAAACATTTTAAAAATTCACAAATTAAAGAAAGCTGAGAATTTTTTCAAACACGAAGAAAAGTCTTCTCACAGTTTCACATATTCTTTAAATGAATAGTGGTGATGATGAAAAAACAGTCTCTTGAGTTGGAGAGGAGCTGTAACCCTGCACATATAGGAGCTGACTGCACTTAGCTTTAAATGAGGCTCCTTGGAAGGGTCTGTGGATGATGAACATTACCAAAGCCCCTGCACACTGTTTGTGAGTTTTCATGTACATTAAAAAGTGATAAGTTGGCCACCTACTGTTCATATTTTTGCATCAGATGGTTTTGTCTCACATCAAGAGAAACTAAATGGTTTTAGTTTAAAACAGATGGCAAACTGTTGGCAGGAGCTTTCAGAGGCATCAACAATTGTAAAGTAAAGTAGGACTCATAGGACAGATGAGAAATTAAATACCCAGTGCTAGAAAGTGACCTGAAATTAAATCCAAGGTATAGGCCATCACACAGCAGGATGTTGAGAACTTTCCTACAGATCTGCATTCTGCAACTACCTCCTGTCTCTTTCAAGGACAGAGCAAAAGCCTCTGTTTGAAAGAAGGTTGTCTTTTGGAGAAAAGAATATTCACATCCAAGTCTGTATCAGGCTATTTGCATGTTTCTCACAGACTGTTTCAAAGAGAGTTTCTGTCTCTCTTGAGCCAGGTGTCAAAAAGTTCTTGGTAGAACAGAACAGCTGAAACAAAACACTGCAAAAGCAATTTATAGTAATAAAAGACAGTCTGTCAGCCTATCAAACATGAGCATACACAAGATACTCCAGAAAAACACACACATCTAGGTGGTGTCCTGCAGGTCACCTGCCTGAAGTCCTGAGTTAAGCATCTGGCTTAGGAAATACTGCTGTTGGAATGCACTGGCAGGTGAGCAGGCATAAACAGTCTGAGGGGTTACCATGATGGGTAAGATGAAAAGGCTTGCATTTCACCTTGCCTCAGTGCAGTGTCCTGAACATGGGGGCTCTTCTTCCTCTGGTGCAGGAGCTGCTGCTGGGTTGAAGAACAATCCCGTAAAACAGGGAGCCTGCCACAGGCTATGCCTGCTGCAGGAGATGTCTTTCAAAGATGCCACATAAATATTCTTTCTGCTTAGAAATGGAAGCACAGGCCAAGGGCTGTTTAATTCAGTCTTGAGAAAGCGAGTCAGCCAGACATGCAGAGTGACAGCTGCTATGTGACACTCAGTTGAAGCTGGCCCCACAAGCTTTTGTCACAGCAGAACACTGTTTCTACATGCCAGCTAACACATCCCTATCAGTGCCAATCAAACATCATCCCTAACCATCCTTCTAGCATCCCTATTTATCCCTTCATGACACCCTGAATTTTGATCATCCTGAACTGTGGTTCTAATCGTTCTGGGAGTCCTGAATAACGTCAAGAAGATACTAATTTTGAGATAATCCAAAATAAGAACTGGAGCTTTATTCATTCTGCAGACCCTGACAAGTTAAAAATTGCTTTGTGTCACATGTAGGGTTGCTTAATACCTTCAAAAATTCCCAGGACTTCAATACTTCTTGTATTCAGGAAGACAGAAATTTTCTTCTGCATAGATGTATTTTGTTTATCACCTAGCTAGTAAGAGTAGAGAAGGAGAAAGACAGTCCTTCCTGAAAAGGCTAAGTGTGCATTCCATTTCTTTCAGGATCAGTCAGTCCCTTTTCCTTTCACTTTCTCATAACTCTCTTGTGGGTCAAAACTCTTCTGTTGATGAGCTGAAGCTGAACCAAGCGCCTTTGAAACCAGACATGTCCACAAAGATGATAAGAGGGCTGGAGCACCTCCTTTGTGAGGACAGGCTGAGAATTGGGGTTGTTTAGCCTGGAGAGGAGAAGGCTTTGGGCAGACCTTATAGCAGCCTTCCAGTACCTAAATGGAGCCTCCAGGATGTGTAGGGCCCCTTTTTCAGGGAGTGTAATCCCCGGGCAAGGGGTAATGTCTTTAAACCAAAAGAGGGAAGGTTTAGATTAGATATTAGGGAAAAATTCTTTACTGTCAGAGTGGTTAGGCAGTGGCACAAGTTGCCCAGAGAAGGTGTGGATGCCGATTCCTGGACGTTTTCAAGACCAGGTTGGATGGGACTTTGAGCAATCTGATCTAGTAGAAGTTGTCCCTGAGCATGGCAGCAGGGTTGAAAGTAGATGGCCTTTGAAGGTCCTGTCCAACCCCAACCATTCTGTCTCTATGATATGCATGCACCACTACACTACTGAATCTTTCAGTCTCTAATAGAAAAATGCTTCAGCGCTAAAACTTTGTTCCTTTATGTTCTTGCTCTCTTTTTTCCTCATGTAGTCATCTTAAACATACAACACTGTTTATATCTGTCTCTCCAGTATCCTACTGGTAGTAGCAATTTCCTGTAGTAAAAAATCATCTTTTCTTCTTGTACAGAAATGCTGACATTTGCTTAAAAATTCACATATGCTTACAAACAATGAGGAAACGAGCACAACCATAAAACCTGATATAATAGATGCAAATTAAAAAAAATGAGATTAAAACAATCACCTCCCATGTGTAGTTCCTGAGATGGTCTTCCATTTTTTCATCTCTCATTCCTCTTTGATCTAAAATTGACTCCAACGCACGCCGGTCAGCCCAAGCTGTTTGGAGCATTGTTCAACCAGATTCAGCAGGAGAACATTCTCCTCTCTGAATTATATGCTTGGAGCCTTTCCTTAGTTGCTGAGAGTATAGGATAGAAGCAATTACCTCCCAAAAGGCATCATCTTCTCTCCTCATACTTATCCAAGAACGTAGGACTCCAGAAGCCAGTGCTTACTGCTGGTGTCAGAACTTCCCTTACAGTGACAAAGCAGAAATGAGACTTTTTGCCACATAGCCAGTTCCACAGAGGACTGAAGGTTGCCTACCATCTTGACAACAGGTAAAAGTGAAGAGCCAGGGCCTAGAGAAAAAAATCACAAGTGATTTCACAAAAGAAAAAAAAATTGTTCTTTTTTTTTTCCCCTCTTGAATTCCTGGAGGAAGTAGCTCTCACAGTGCACACATAATAAAGCATCTTGATCTGGACTGTGCTACAAATGTCCTTCACAGTTCCCAAGCCCTCTTGGAACAGCAAAATTCTAAGCAGGCCCTCTAACCTAACATCATACTGAGGCTACACAAGGATGTGGATCTTGCCAGTCTGCCAAAGACCCCAGAATGTGATGATTCCATTTCAGTCACACAACTGGAAACACCAGAACTTTGTCGGGTGATGCAGAATGATTCGGAGAGTTCCTTGACTGAATCCATGTTGTTCTACTCCTGAGCCACAATGAGCTGAGCACCATTGTGTAAAGTGTAGTCTTCCTCCTTTAGCAAGAGAGACAAAAAGAGTGTATGGCTTCATTGTTGGCAGAGGGCAGGAATAATATGTAATGAAACGTTTCAGGGCTTAGCGATTAGTAATGAAGCTTATGTGTTCATCACATATTAAAGTAGTAGTTCCACACAAGAATAAATACAGCATGAAGAAAATTACTAGATGGAGGAGAGAGAGAGGCTATCACAAATCATGAGATTGCTGAGAAATCAGGCCACCAGGGATTAGAAAAAAAGAAAAAAGGAAAAAAATGCACCCCTCCCCCCATCCTTCCCTGGACCTCTCTATTTCATGCCTTTAGAGGTTCAGGTTGTCATGTTATTCATAATCATAATTAAACATTACAACTTTCCAAATTGCCTCTCTGCCTAGTAGTTCAAACATAAGACAAAGAGGCTGTGAGCATCACATCTGAAAAAAACGCAGAGCAAAAAATATTTTCTCTTTGATGAGAGAAAACATTCTGAAAAATTGTTCATGGCAACACTGATTTTTCATTCTGAAGAAGTTTCTCATTTGAATTCCTTGCTGTCTTTGAGATAACTGCTTTGCTGCATGTGTTTTACTACAATAAAAGAGTAAAGAAAGATGAAATGAAAAGCAACAGTCTTTCCTGTGTGGTTCACTCTTTGCTGGAAAAGAGAGCTCAATTCATGTTAGCAAAGTGTATGCAATCAGCCCCAACAGCATTTAAGAAGGCAGGGCACAGAAATAGCTGGGGGTCTAACAGCCTGTAGGCCCTGTCAGCATTGATTATCCATAAAGGAGAAGTGATAAGAGACTGCAGTGTGTAAATAACCTCTATTTTCTTGATTACAGTATTTGTTAAAATACTTGGTTAGAGAGAAGGGCAATGGAAGCTGAGCTAGGACTCGGAAAAGACTATTCAACCTTCTTATTTTTGTGGAAATGAATTTTAAACAAAAATGATAAAACACGGAAAGCTGCAATTTATCTTGAGCTCATCAACTGAACAGCAATTGCTTGAGTAGTATATTACACGTACTTTCGTAAGTGATAGTATAATGCTGAAATGTGAACTTTACCCCACTGCAAAACTTACTTATCTATGTGAGGTGACAAAGAGGCTGTCTCAGTAACCAAGTGCTCAGGACTGCAGGTTTTACTTGACCATAGAGTTTGAAAAATATCACAAAATTCCTGTGGTCAAATGGGGAATTGTCAGCAACTGTTGTTTACCTGGGTATTGCCCTTGAGCTTTCTATTGTATGTATGAGCTCACATTTCTACTCAGGGGTTCTCACAGGGCAATGCTCTCTAGACTTGATGATCTGGTAAAGCCAGGGATGTGAAACAAGCAGCTGATCTAAAACAAAATAGTTTCATGGCTTGCAAAAATCACATTTGAATGGTTTCAGAAAAATCAGAATGGGATAAATCTGAGTAGAAATATTCTCCAGCTGACCTCAAAGGAGGACTTCTTTTTTTTTTTTTTTAAGTGATTTCTTGACCTATTTTGTGTTTAAAATAATGTCTGAACCACGCAGTCAGCAGTGGATTTGGAATCACAGTCTAATTCCTGGCACAAATTCCCTGGAATCAGGACAGGATCTTGCTAGGTTGTGGAGCAGCATCACACTGCTCCCTCTCAGCTAAGGTGACCTGATCTGATATTACACCTGTGCTTTCAGAGCCAAACTATTAGAGCCGGGTTAGTGCAATGTTGTCATGTAACTGCTGTATTTCTGGTCTGAGGAGGAAGACTGCCTGTACTTTAGTCCTTAGCTAAACCTTACACAAGCTTTCCTTCAGACATAAGTAGCTCAAGGAAGTACCCTGTTCACATGGCACAGCTGAAACTGAAAGATTATGTTTTCCCACAGCCATACGCTTTGGTAAAACATGAACATAAGGGATAAGATCATCAGCTACTGTGGACAAGCTGTTGAGGCTCTCCTCCTGTCTTCACAGGGAGCTGGGAGCCAGGCAGTCCCTCGTGGACACTTCAGCTGCTTAACGCAGCACTGCTACATCAATTGAATTCCCTACCACAGATGCTAAAACCACCAGAGTTGCTTAAAAACTCTAATCAGCACCATAGTAATGATATTAAAATGGTAATGATGGGGGGGTGGTGTGTATGTGTGTATTTGACAGAATGAGTCCCTCAAGAACTAGAGTCACTTCTGCTCTCTGAGACCTAAAAAGTTCTGCATGTAAGAGAGGGTTGTTTCTTTCCCTTTGCTGAGTGTCTTGAAAGCCACAAACAGAATCTGCAAAAGCCTTGGCAGAGCAAATATTGTAAGATATAATATTCTCAAAGTACTTCTCATCTACAGTAGTTATGCCAGTGGCTAATGGTGCATTAGCTGAGTGCATTTGAGGAGATGTGTACTACACATCTAAATGGTTTGAAAGCAGGAAAATGTTTTGTAGTACTGGATGTGCCAAGTACAGAGTAATCCAACAAAGCTGGGACCTACCCAGGAACCACAGGCCTTTTTTAACTGAGACTAAGTTAAAAGACTGTCATTCAGCACTGGAATCTTGGATTTTGAGGGATTGGTTTGTTTATTTAGAGTTTGGCAAAACTTTCTCTCAAGGGAAATAATCTAACCTCTGCCATGATTTGGGACTGAAAAAAATTCTCTTTATGATAAAATGGCTTAAAAATTTTTGAACTTTGTAATGTTAACTCTTTGAAACATTTACGAAACCTTTTAATATGACTGTGAACTGTTTTAAAGAAGTAAAAACTCAGTTTAGAAACAAGCTAAGTGAAACATGGCAAGTCTGGAAGTTCAATATTAAATAATTTAGATAATAACTGAGATTGCCAGCAATCTTGTTTTTTCTGATAACATCTTCATACAGTAAACATTACTCTTAATGATCCTGTCTTCCAAGCAGAGGTGCCACTTTTGCTTCATTCATTTGGGTATTTCTGGGTACCCCACAAGTCTATTTTCAGGTGGAAACTCCTGGGTCAGATCCTGGTGCTCTGGGTTGGCACTCCACACCCCTAAGCTGGCCAGATGCTATGGGAAGAAAGAGAGGTCTGAGGTATCCAGCTCAAGCCTTCCAGATAAAGAACATGGTGTGGGACAAAAAAGAAAGAATTTGCATCCACCCATCTGAGGAAAAGGTGCAAAAGTCAAGAGAGCTGACTTGTACCAAAAGCACTAGTCAAGGTACCCTGGGAATCCCAGGGGACCACAGTTAAGGACCTAAGCTTCAGATGCATATGATGTTCCTCACTTCATATCCTGGTGACATGATTTCATGTACCATTAAATTCATCCATTTCATGTTATAGAACTGTAGTGAAGCTGAGCATACCATCCCGTATATTTGTTCATGACCCAAATTTTTCAGAAACAAAATGTGTTTTAAATACTTTATACACCCACTACTTTTTATTATGAGATGTTGCTCATACTGAGTTTTATGACAATGTTTCATTCTATGAAATACTCTTGTTATTATATCATCCCCTTGGATAAGAAGTACTCCACTGTACTACACAGCACCACTCCACTGCAAAACCAATTTTGTACCCACAACAAAAAGATCAGGCTTTCTATTATGGTCTTCTCAATTATTGAAAAACCCCATTATGTTCACTTAAAAATCACATTTGCCACTTTTTCTTGTATTTGAAAAGCAGGGTTTATTTTTTCTTATTCTAACAGAAAATAAAAAATATGAATCAACAAAAAGCGTCAAGCAGGGGTAACAGACAAATATTGAGGCAGAAAATACTGAGCAAAACTGACATTCTGACACAAAGTCTGCTTACTTGGTTTTCATGAGACAAGATTTTATATGGAAGTATTCTTATGAGAGAGCATGGTAAGAAAGTTTGATTTGGAGAAGAGAGTGGCATTATTAGCAATAGATCTCACTTGATATGCTGAAGCAAAACTGTCCTTCCTAGATTAATACCAACCAGCATGAAACCTAACACCAAAACACCATTTTCAATATTCTAACATCTGCCATCTCTGTCTCTTAATAAGCACTGAAGCCTTTGTTTACTGAACAGAAATCCTATTATCCCAGGCAGCCCCTGCATCTGCATTTTCTGATGGTTTCACTGTAAGGACACATACTTTCTGATTCATCATTTATGTGCAAGAACCCTTTAAAAGCTTCCTTGTGTTTCCCTGCCTATACTAACACACAGATAGCAATAGGGTGGAATTTCTCAACAATTTAATTATACTTTTCCCATCATGTTGGACTAAGACAGGAAGGTTTAATCTTAATAAATGTTTTCAACAGTTTAGAGACTGGGAGCAATGGTTCTACTAACAATTTTGATTAATTTCTTCCAGTTTTAGAGGATGAGTCAATTTTTATTGTTTGATGTTCACATTCTTGTTTTTTTCTCACAAAAAAATGCAGCAAACAAAGATACTTAGGAAAAAATGGATTTAATTTGACACACCTTTTTCAGGTATAAACAACACATTCTTCACAGGAATATACAAAAGTAGTAAATAGTTAACATCTTCTTTAATCAACATTACTGAACATACACATTTTAGCAGTCCACTGCACAGTTACATAAAGAAATAAACACAGTGGGTTTTTTTTGAAAACAGAACAAAACTTCCAAGGTCCCTTTGAAATCTTCCCTTACTTATTCATCTCAGTAATCAGGTTTTTCAAACTCACCACACATCAGCCAATGCCCAAAGCCTGAAGAGCACTTAAGCAAGCAGAACAAGTGTCAGTCACATTTCATGTATGCACTTCTCCACTGGAGAGTTATTTCTCTTCTATAGTGGTTGGTTACAACTAGCAAATTTTTCTCTGTTCAGCTCTCTATACAGCTGAAGAAATAAGGTTGAATGATCAATGTGCTGATTCTTTCTGTGATTTATTTCCAACTTCAAGTTGAGAAAGTAATAATTGCAAGCACATTACCTGTAGAAAATTCCTTCTCATTTATTCAGTCTAATGAATGGACCACACAAATATGAGCTGCTTCTTCACCAGTGACAACTGAACCAAACCCAAAAATATTACTGGCTTAAGCGATTATAGGAAGCTGAGTAACTTTTAAAAGTGAAAAAAAAATTTCAAACTGGTAGAAAGAAAATTGGTTAGGAAAGGTTCAACAAGATGCCTTCAAGAAAAAGTAGATAAAGAAGAAGCAATAGTGTGTAAGACCTGTGGGAAAGCAATTAAGATATTTGTGTTGATAGCCACAATGCCTAGATGTCTGAAAATTATCTAAATCAGCAGTCTGCTTTAAAGAAATTGTACTAGAAGGGACTTGCTTGTACTTCATTGTGTTTATCTTACTTTCTTGCTCTGTCATGGCCTTATTGCCAATATTTCCTTCTCTCTCCTTTTTTTTTTTTTTGTGGAGCTGGGTAGTGTAATTTCAGAGCACAATCACAAACGTTAATACAGATGCAGCTATTAACTTTTTCTCCACATCTTTTTTTTCCCACCCTGTGTTAATCCCTGTGTAGATATGTTTCCTTTTAATTTAAATTCACTCAACACTTTTCCTGGATGAATAGCACTCTGAAAAACAAAAAAGCCACCCAAACCCAATATAACAACACTATTTTACAAGTGCAAGAATCTTATCATATCAATTTCCCATTAAGTTGACCTGAAATCATAGTTTGATAAAAGCAACAGAAATACTAAATCTGTAGACATCTAGAATTTAATCTCTCATAAAACTGTCCCCTAGATTTACCAGCTGCGGAGAAGATAAACACCCATAAAAATCTTTTAAGCCAAAGACAGCTACAAACTTTGAAAAATTGCTTCTGTTTTGGCAACAAAACCTGCCTTCACTCACCATTTCTCTCCCTCTACCCCAAGAAAGGGACTGTTCTTGGCAGAAACATACAAAAACACCTTGATCTTTTCCAACACATCTAGAACTTCTTGTGCACTAAGACTAGATTGGGTGAGCTGTCAGGACTGCAGATCTTGACCACAGCCTCTAAGAAGAAATAAAGAGCAGAGCTTTTAAATTGACAGATATTTCCTCAATGAAGGGTTTGCAATGATCCCTCAGGACAATGACAATCCATACCTTGCATACTATAACTTCATTCTTCTCTTGCTTGCTTATTCAGGGACTTTCCAGCATGTTTTTTACTCCTTGCATCAATAAGAAAGAAAACAGTATCACAATGGGAAACTTCCCCTACTCTTCTTCAGAACAACCTGTCTCCCAACCTCCTAAAAGAACTCTGAGGTACCTATCCTCCTTCTTGATGTTCTCTTTTTATTCTTCTTCTTACCTTTATTCTTCCCTCTGTTTCCTGTGTTCCTCTCCCACCCCTTGCTTCCTTCTCTATTACCGTCTGTTATATTCAACAGAAGATGTCTCCTTTTAATAACTACCAGACTTACTAAATTATAAGAAACTAGAGCCACTCTCCACACAATTTTCTCTGGATTGGCAAAACAGTCATTCAGGTCAACAGAACTAGATAAACAGCGTCACCTTCTGCTAAAAATTCTTTAAGTAGAGTGACATGAAAAATCTGACAACCCTGCCCAGGTAAGAGAGGTTTCTCCTCTCCACCCACTCAACAGCAAGGGAATTAATACTTCGCAGATAGCTTATGTCATTCACCACCTTCACAAAACAGTTCTTTGCCTCCTCAGACAGGGGAATAATTAATACTTTGCAGATAGACTATTTCTTGCTCTCCCTCCTCATTCATTGAAAGAATAGCCATATATAACTTGCCATTTGCTGTCTTAATTCTCCTCTTGGTTTTGACGTTACAGGTGAGAGGTCTGAGCATTACCTTTCCTCCCTCTCCCGATACATGCAATTACGTCTTTCCCTTGCTAGTTCTAACCGCTCAAGACTAAAATTAGAAGGCAACATTATTTCTTATGACAATGTTGATATTTTCTCTGGTTTTTTTTCCATTTTATAATTTTTATTTCTTCATATCAGCATCAGGGATGTAAATGAATAAAGGGAAAAGTCCAGTGTTCAAAGATATCTGTATCCTGCAGCCTCTCACTGCTATCAGTTACTAACAATTTTTTTTGTAACTCTTCCCATGTCATTTAGGTACCTTCCTTCTTGGGAGCTGCCTAATTTATGTAAACTTAGCTTAAGTCCTTTCTACACATTGTATTTGGCTATTGGATTTACTGGGAACAAAAGTTGTTGGGGAGTCTTTATGCCTATTTCAATGCTGTTTCTCTCTTATTTATAGGTGCATTTCAAAGTTTCCATTTGCAAAATGAGGATGACAGCGACTTCATTGCTGTGTATAATGTGAACAGGAAGGGGAAAAAATGGTGAAACTGAGGTCAAACATTAGAAAAAAAGCCCGCAACATACAAGGCATTAAAGTCATCATGAATGAGAATATAAGCCCTTTCTCATTTTTGAGAAACTACAATGAAATATTAATGACTGGCCATGCCAAAATACTAGACTTGCTGGATGCAGGAGGTGACCTATGAAAACCACACTGACACCTTCTTGAGTTAAGTAAAATGTTTGGTTGCCCTTGATGTATTTATGTTTATCAGATCCCCTATGAGCTTTATGTTCTTTAATAGAGCTGAAAAAGTTACTCTATTATATAAGAAGTGCTAAATACCTTTTTCTTCTAAAGTAATTATAACTTGAAGGCAATGATCACAGGTGCTTTTAAGGGAGAACCCCTAGGGCCAAATACATACATCTCTGGATCACTTAGAGACACCAAATTGAACATCAACTGTTTCTGACACTGGCTGAAATTCTTTCTGTTGGCACACAGTGCATTTGGGTTTGGAGCATATCTCTGTCATTTCCATGTAGTTAAATGTTTACACTTGAGCATTCACAGAAAGTTTTATATCTTGCTAAAAAGAATCACAAGATTCTTTCCTGCCTCTGCATGTACTACTGGAATTAGGTCAACCAGACTGATTTATTCCAGATGAGAAAATAGCATAGTACATGTCTAAACCTCTACACACAACTAAGACAAATACCTCAAGTGTTTTTATTAAGAACATCCTATATGGGTTAGAATGTATAGAAAAGATGAGCAAATGGCTGTCTGTTTCTAATCCTGCATTTATTTATCTTCATGTTGTTTTTGCAATATTAATAATGAAGAATGCTTGTGGCATTTGGGATTTTGTTTGTTTTCATCAGGTTTAGCTGTATAAGACCTGAACTGAAAAGACTTCATCTTTGTATCAAACTATGAGGTTTCAGGGAAAGTCAAATGTGAGTTCAACTGTACTGACAATTTTGTGGTTGTTGTTTTGTTCTTTTTGTTCTTATTATTTGTGCCATCTTTCTGAGGAAGAGTTAGATCATTATATCAAGCTTTAAACTCTGAACTGGTTCACATTAGAGAGTTACCATGGTGACCTTTCATAACTTGGCCTTTCTGTGGCAAAAAACTTATGTTTCAGATGGAGTAGATGCTAAGGACTTCAGACACAATACCACCAATGGTGAAGAAGCTAACCCAGTTTTGTTGCAGGCCTAGCAATGTTTATAGATTTTCTGAATGATCTGAAAGCCTCTCAGATAACCTGTCAGATTTCTTTGTCAGTCTTCTTTATTTATTTCAAGTGTACACTTTCAGCCTCCTTGAAAATAAGAATCCTAAGTAATAACAAAAAAGACGTGTAAGAATGCAAGACACACAAAGATCATTCATTGGCTAAATGTGGTGCTTTTCATCCAGTGTCATAATTTCAAATGTGCCACTGTTTTTGGATCAAGAATATAGCATGAAATCATATGATTGTAGGGAAACAGCCTGTCATACGTTCTTCATTGGATTCATTAAAAATGGTTTTACTCACTGAAAAGTAATTCAGATTTTGGGCAAATAAGAGTATATTAACCAGGATCAATTTCAGAGCATTTTGACAACATTTAACTGAACCTGAAGTCGTAATTCTGGAATTTATTTTATACATGACTTTCAGTTTGCTTGTTTCTTCACTGTTTTGGCTTGGACATTATTTTTTAAACCAGGTTATTTTGCTGGTTTAAAATAAACTGTAATTCTAGAGAATTCCTTCCCTAGCGTGGCCTATTACTAAGGAAGTTACAAGCTGACGGCAAATTTATGTTTTTAAGCTATCAGGTACAGTCTTCTTCAAATTCTGTGCTTACAAGTGTGACAGAAATCTAGATAGGACAGTGTATGATATACTTGATGAAACCATCTATTCTACATTTAGTATCAAGTGAGTTTCTCCACTACTCTGTTATTAATCTGTATATCTCATGTCAGCATACCAGGGATTAGCTCCTGAAATTCAGAATGTGTTGCCTTTAGTCTGGAGATAAATCATTTTGCTTTATGTAGTCCCATGAGTCACAGCACATCTCAGTTTAAGGGAGAATTAGAGTTCTTGCCCTGTACTCTGCCACTGATGTGTTAGTCACGAGCAGATATTTCAGAAATATGTATAAAAAAAGTGAGGAAGTGTATGCTTCCTCTGCCTGTATTCACACTGTGGGGTAGCCAGCTCCAAAGGGTGACGAGGAAATAGCAGAATCAGAGTCAGAACTGTGTTATATTTCACGGATATTGTCATTCATTGAAACCTTAGTGCTTTCTATACATTTAGAATATTGCAATTTCTATTTCCCTGCCCTTCATATTCTCTTTTTTTTCTGTCATAGTGAGCTTCCATCACTGTCTTTAGACAAAACTGACACAAAACTGCTCAGCCTGCATGGTGTGATTGAACTACCCTTGATCTTTGTCCCACCCTCACTGTTCAGCCACTCCACTTGTTGCTGTTATATTGTATTAGAAAGAAGAGCATTTTCTGAGTTCCCATAGCCCAGAGCCTCCTGATATAAAGTAGTGTTCCCTCAGAGACAGGTTCAGCTCCACTGTAGAGATCTCCAGTGTGTTATTTTCACTGGCACAGCATTCTGGGGTGAAGATACAAATTATCTTCAATTTCAGAGCTCTTCAAAACATGCATAGCACATGGACACACTGATTAAACAAAGTTTTGGAGGGGCTTTGCGCAGTGGCTCCTTAAGTATTCTATTGCAATAAGCATAATGCAGCAAACAGTATGGCATTTTGTGACATACAACATAGTTGCAAGGTGATATGGTTCTTGTAAAACATGTCTGTGCTGAGAACAATGTGGGCCTTGGTTTTTATTGGCCTTTAACAGGGAAGCGAGGCATGACACTGGTGCATTTCAAGTATATGAAATAGAAAAAAATGAACTTTAAACTTCTGTTAGAGGCCATCTCCTCTTGACCCTTTTGATACTGGTCTTTTGGGTCAGGACTGAAAGGTTCTGATGTAATTTTGGAAGAAGTTGTCAGTACTCACAATTGCTTGAAGAAACTACCATGCATCAACCATTCCACCCAGCTGAACCCGTTATCCTCAAAGAAAATTTGTGCCCTTAATAGCCCCTATGTCCTGAGAAAATATTTTTGTGTTGTTGGGGGAAACAAGTGAGCAGCAACTCCTGCTTTCCTTCTATCTGTAAGTCCCAGATGGCAGAAAACTCCTTACTCCTTGTAGCATCTCACTGGGAGCAGCGAGACTCTTCTTTATCCTCTGTTTCTCATGCTATCCAAAGGATGATTGTGAAGCACACAACAGCAGACATGCTCTGATTTGCCTGTAGTATGTTCTCCATGGGTACACGTAAGAGATCACCTTCATTTCAGCACAGCAGGCTGAAAAGACCCGGCTTGCACTGAGTGCCGGAAGGCCAAATGGATCCAGCTCCTAATGGGTTTGGGTTTGCACCAATCAAGTGCTCAAAGGCATAGAACTTTGAGTGCAACAGTGCAAGCTCAGTTTAGGACTCTGAACCCTTTATGCAGGGTGTATGGCAGGACAAGGTAGAACTGTCAGAATACTGAGTGTGGACCCTGTCGTAGAAGCAATTCACCTAAACGTATGCTTACAGAGGAGCAGTATATTTTTTTAAGGTACTTGAAATAAATCCAGCCCATGTTTCCATTTCCTCCACAGCAGCTCCTAGCAGGACTTGGGGCTTTGCATCCCAGGGCTGGTTAGGGGAAGAAAGTGGAGGAGGGAGTATTATGTGACCACCCTTACTCCAAACCCCAAAATAAGTACTGTAATCATTTCTGGGAGAGAGAGAAGGACCTGGAGCAAATCCAACTGACTGATGCACTCTAAGTTCTCCCCTTAGTGACAATTACCAGACAAACAAGCTAAGATAGTTTTAAGGCTGAGACTAACTTAAGGGTAAAAAATAAAAACCATTAGGAGGCATTATTTCCTAAATCCCATCATTACACAGTCAAGAAATTATCATCTATAAATTCACTTAATTGCAAACTAATTTCCTCCTCAAATACACACACACTTTCAATTATTTTTAGTGGTTTGACTAGTTTGGAGCGGTTTTGTTACTGTCTGAGTAAGGGAATGAAGAAGCTTCAGAACAACAGCAACAAAAAACAGTAGCAAAGATGCCAAATTTCTTAAAAGACATAACTTAAAATTAATTTTCAGTTCAAAACTCATTAATGGCTTACTTGTAAATTCTAAAAAAGTTCATTCTGCTCTGAGAAGATAAGTGCTGTAAATTGAGGAGGAATCATGTTTGTCCAGTGTAATGTGAAAAGTGAACCTTAATTTTAGATGTAAAATAAAACCCAGATTGTCCTCAAAGGAGGGAGGCCAGTGATATATCTTAATAGGGAAAAAGAACGCTTTAAACTGTAGCTTAGTGTTTGAGATGTAGGTTTGAATCTTTGCCCTTTCTCCCCACCATCCGCCTACTTTGATCTTTGGCAAATTACTCAGCCTGTTTCTTCCCAACTATACAACAAGGCATTATCACAGCCCAGCCTCATAAATAGTAACAAAATAAAACAATTTAGAGAATGCAAGATGTCTGGATTCAAAGTTGCAACAGAAACAGAAATATTCAGAAGAAAGTGTCCTATTAGAGGGAGTAATCAACAGCATTTGATAGCACCTGTGCCAGACCCCTCATTTATTACTTGCACCAATAAAAGGGTATCTGCAAAAGAAATTGGAATGTAATAAATTAATTTTCTGTTGATTACATTTATTGCCTAGAGGGCACCCCTAGTGTTGCTTCCCACATTTTGCATCTGAAAATCTCTGGTTTGCCTCTGCCTTGTATCTCTGGTATTTTGTAATTTCATAGTTTTAGTTATGCTAAGAATAAGTTACACTGATTTAGGCACATAGCCTGTAATAGTTACTTGTATGGTATTCATTGTTATCCCATTCTATCCCTATGGTTACAATAAACTATTAGTTTACATTAAATAATGTAACTAGATTCACTGTCACACTAAGAATTGAATTATAGGCCTACCTAGATTAATTTCCAGCAGTTACAATGATTTCCCCACTGAAATTATTCATTTCAGCATTCATATAAATTGATTTCTTTGGGGAAAGAAGATGGGAAGAGCTGTGTGTGTGCTAACACTTTCCTTGGCATAAAGTGATACTGTCAGTTGAAAATTGTCTACCGACTAACAAAATAAATGAAAGCACTTCCTAAATGAAGACTGTAAGCTTCATACAGCCTGTTTCCTTGATTGGATGTTCATATTTGAATGTATGATCCTTATAGCAATGTGAAAAAGTCCTGAACCATGTTAAAAATTTTTGCTGTTATTTTTATGTTAATACAAAGCTCCTCTGTAGTCAGGATCATGTTTACAGATACAAGGACAGGTGGCACACCCTGAGCAATCTCTGAAGCTAAAAATTTGGTGGCATGCATCTTTATGACTCAGAGGATTCTTTACAACATTATGTGTAAAGCAGGAAATAAGTTGTTGCCTTGTATGTCTAATTCCAGTGGCTTGGGGTTTTCTTGTTTGTTTTATGCGGCAGTGGATAGTTGACTACCCTGCATCTGTGCTCACATCTTGAGTGTAAGATTTCAAGGGAGTTTCCATTCCATCATTCCTCCCTTTTAAAGACAGTTATCAAGGTGCAGAAAAATAATAGAAATGTCGAATAGGAAAACAAAAGAGTAGCCTCAATCATTCAAATCAAAGGTTAGTCCAACCCAGTGTGGTGTCTTGGTGTCTTTAGGTAAGTATGACATGATATTTTCTCACTTGTGCAATCTCATCTCCTAAAACCCAGCTTATATTATCATTTTGAGGCAAATACTCAGATAATCATGCTTATGGACACTGGATATGTCCTGCATGTCTCTGAATCAATTTATTCTTAGGATGTTCTTTAAGGAGTTCTACAGGTTAAATATATATTGTGCAGAAAAAGTTGTTCCCTTTCCTTCATCTTAAACTTACTATAGGTAGCAATTTCTTAGAAGACTCTTAGCCCTTCCTTTTTTTTTTTTTTAATAAGAATTAATAACTTCTCCCAAACTTCTTTCTCCCCATCATAAAATCATGTAATGGTTTGAGTTGGATGGGACCTTTAATAGCATGTAGGTCCAACCTCCTCTGCCATGGACAGTGATGCCACACACTACATCAGTTTGCCCAGAACTCATCCAACCCAGCCATGAACACTTCCAGGGGTGTGGCATCCAGAGCTTCTCAGGGCAACCTGTGCCCCTGCCTCACTAACCTCTAAGTAAAGAATTTGTTCCTAACATGTAATCTCAATCTCTCTTTTAGTTTTAAACAGTTCTCCCTTGTCCTATTGCTATGTGTCTCTGTCAAGAGTCACTGTCCCTCTTTTTCATAAGTTCCCATTTAAGTACTAGAAGGCCACAAAGAGGTCCCCCAGAGCCTTCTCTTCTCCGGCCTGAACAACCCCAACTCTCTCAGACTGTTTTCATAGGAGAGGTGCTACAGACCTCTGATCATCTTCATGGCCCTCCTCTGGACCTGCTCTATCAGGACTATGTCTTTCTTCTGCTGGAGGCTCCAGAGCTGGATGCAGTACTCCAGGTGGGATCTCAGAAGGGTAGAGTGAGAGGGGGAGAATCAACTCCTTCAACCTGCTGGCCACAGGTCTAGTGCCCACACATCATCTGTCATGTTACACCTCCTCCAAAAGGAAAATTAACACCAAAAGACTATATCACAGAAACAGATGGGATTAGTATGTTCAGATTACTCACTAGAAAAAGATGTAATGAATTTTAGAAGCAGCTGGCATAATTAGGTGAGGGTGGGATAAATGGGCAGAGCAGTTCAATAAAGGTCTGTTGAAGGAAGATGAAACCAGAAGGAATATACACAGTGAGGGTGTATTGCTCAAAAGAGCATAGATATTCTCACTCTATATCTCAAGACTGTGAAACATAAACAATATAGAAAACTATACCAAAACTAAATGTAAAGAGATAATATGAAGATTGTACTCTCAGAGGGGATCCCATTCAATTTTGATTATCTAGTGGGAGGAAGGAAAAATAAAAAAAAAGAGGGAGATGGAAGAGGTTCTGAAAAGAGGAATTAAATCAGCTGGAGGGCCACCAAAGAGGATCACATGGGGACTCTTTCACATGCAAGAAATAAAGTAACAGTAGAAGACATGTAGAAGCATAGAAATGTTTTAGAGACAGTGAATTGTACTCCTCTTAGCCCTTTATTAACGTAAAAACAGGGGCATATTCAGTGAAATAGAAATGTAACAAACAGTGAAATTGAGAAATTTCTTGTATTTCCTGATGTCTAGGGTTTAGCTCTGCTTTCTCCTGCCAGGCCCGGACTGGGGAAAAAAAAAAACGAAAAGACAGCAAGAACTCAAATGAAACCAGACTGAATTAGTATATATATATATATTCTAACATTTATCACTACAC
>JAOXXN010000471.1:16353753-16374852 GCA_026770055.1 Myrmophylax atrothorax | reverse complement strand
ACGTGTGGAATAGCCACGTAATGCCACTTCCCTAGTTACAGTCAGTCACTAAGGAAACCTAGGCCAAACCCATCACACCTGAGAACCCATGTACTACAAACCTGCAAAAATACCATCAATGCATTGTTTAATGATTGCTGCTTTAAGTCTTTCTATGTGTCAAGAGAAAGTCATCCCCACCAAATACTAACTACTCCTGGAAGAGCTAATCATGGCAAAAACCCCACCAACTAACAAACAAACAAAAAATTACACTTGTGTGAGGCTGGTACTGACAGGTTTTTCAACCATTTGGGGATATTTTGTGGGCCCGTGATTCCAAATCACTCTATTCAATAAATGACAGTCTCAATTAACTCAGTCAACTACAATTAAAGCTCAGTTTTGAGTCCTGTCCTGGATGATTCTATTTAAATTCTCAAATGCAATTTTTTCTTCTTCAGTTAAGCAGATATTAAAAAAAAATAGAAGTTGCTTTTGTGATTTTACTTACTCAAGAGCAGACTAGAAATTCTAGTTTGCCTGTGGAAGAAACTATTTGTTTAATATTTTATCCAGCTCGAGTTCAGACTAAGAATTTATTAAGCCTTTCAGTAGTGAGCCTTTCTGAAGCCATAATGTTGTACTTCTCTGCAGAAACACAAACAAATTGTGACCACTTGAATTGAATTCAAAATGTTTCTCTGGATTGAATTATACAGTAACAAACTGTTTTGACTGTACCTTATCAGTATGGCAATTTGCTTGTTATTGATGCTTGTTTATATATATCTACAGGCACGGAGTGAACATGGGGGATCTAGAGACTAAGCTAGAAAACATTTTCGTTCTTTTTTTTTCTTTTCTTTCTTTTTGGTTTTTTTTTTTTTTTTTTAGTTTTTAACCGCAAGTCCTAATAACAATACCTACTAGGATTTCTTTCCATCTGGGGTGTGGGAATTTCCTTCCAACTGCTGCGTGCTGTGCCCCATTGTATTACAGATATGCACACTTCTGAACAGAGCACAGTCTAAATTATTCCCTATTTATATTGGTGCACATTAAGACTGCCTTCTAGCACACAAAACTGAAACATTTAATTTTTGAAAATGAAGAAACCTTTCTCATTCAGGTAGTACTTCAGGGGACTTCCTAAAGCTCTTAAGCTGGAATTTTATATCATAAGAAAAGAAAACCTGTTAAATAAACTCTATCTCAGAGGCAATACTGTTCTATATATTCAAGAGGCACATACATAGTGGAAAAAGAAGCTATACCTTTCACATGAGCTGAATATGTGACATCTAAAATACAGAAAATAAAGTGTGTCAGGTGATAAAGGACAGAAAAATGGGGAAAAAAGGTGCAACTGGACACCATTAATGTTTTGCACTACTGTAGAAAAGTCTGTAAAAATTATCTCAGCATCATGATTTTGCAACTGAATCTGTTGCTATCTGTGAGTAGGTGGACACAGAACTATACTGAGATTGCCTCATGGCCCATCACTAATTAGGATTTCTGAGCATTGGTATAGCCTTATGACAGTGGGAGGAAAACACTTTCTCCTGAATAACATCTTGTGTTTCTAAGGAACTCACATATAATTTTTTAGTTATTCAGTGACTTTTTTTTCTTCCAAGCATCATGTATATCAGAAAATTGAAATGAAATAGCCCAGTTTCTTTGTAGTAGTCTAAATTCTGCATGTAGTTTTGTATCCATATGCTAGATGCTTGCATTGAAATTTGAGATTTACACTGGCTTTTGTGAGTGTTTTTTTAATTGGTTCTGTGTCCACGGGACTCTAGGCATCATGAGATGCAGTTAATGAGCAAGGACAATATTCATAAAACAAGCCAGGTCACTTCTGTAAATGTTTGCGCAGCTTTTCCAGTATAGGAACTGGCACTGTCAAGTGGCCTATAGTGAAGATGTTTTGTTTTCCAGATGGTAGTTCATTGGGCCTGGAGGGAAAAGTCAGTATGGAGAACTATACAGGTATTTTCATCCTTGTTCTTCTATACCGTAGAAGGAAAAGCAGGTCTGTGGAATCCAGGACACCTAGTGAGATACGAGGACTAGAGGAGTGCACAGATCACTACTTCTTCATGTTAAAGGAAGTAATAATAAGTAGTGGAGGGAAATGAGTGGCTTATTAAACGCATTTCCTTTCTCTTTCCAATGGCATTCCCTGTCATCAGGCAGGAGAACTGGAGCAATTGCAGGGAGCCAAAAAGAAGGAGGAGAGAGAAGTTTTACAAACTCACTTTAGCACAGCAGTGCTTGGGGGGAGTAGGAGGATGTGTAGGCAAGCAATATATACCAAGGGCCACATATGCACAAAAATACCAAATGTCACATGAAAGTACAAAAATATAAGCTGAACTCATCACCACCTGATTCTAGATAAATTAAACTGTTTTAATAGAGGTGGCTCAAAAATGATAATAATGTTCTGTTGGATTTTTTTTTATTGACACCATCTGATGTCCAATGATGATGCTGCAGTAACCGGAAAAAATATCCTGCTACTGACATTTCATATTAAATTACTGCAGTTAATGATGAGTTTGTGTTAAAGGTTACATTCTCAGAAAAACAAAAAAAGAAAAAAGCCTTTGAAAAATACCTGCTAACACTCTCCCTTGGAGATGAGTCTGGCTCAGCCAGACTGGCACAAAGTGTTATGGACATCATCTGAAAGGAGTAAAAGAAAAAAGGAGTCTCACAATAAGAGTTAATGGGCTCTCTAAGAATTATAGCTGTCACAATCGAAATTACTTGTACAGCTTTCATGCCACTAAAACCATTTGAAAAAAATAATAATTGCTTCTCCATGTAAAGAACTGAAATTTCTTCTTTACAGTGACAATTTTGAACCACCAATTAGTCTGAGAATTGAAGCATTCATTTCAGAAAGCTGGCATCTGATGAACCAAGATGGCTTGAATGTCTTTCCCTGTTGCGTTTTGCAGGGAGAATCCCAGTCATAGCAATGGGACATTTGAATCAAAGACAGGCACAGAAAAAGTGATCTATGGGGAAGTCTGAATCAGGAAAAAAAGATTAAGATCATAGAACTATAACCTCCATGAAACATAGTAAACGTAAGTGAAATACTTATTTTCTTGAAAAAACAATGTAAGTATACTGTAAACCACACACAAAACCTCCCAAACCTGCAACTCATCTCAGAAATAATTTTCTCTAGTGAAAATAATTCTGCATTAGATTAAAAATTAAAAACCAAACCAAACCAAACCAAAAAACCAAAACAGTATTTCAAATGAAAACTGGTTTCAAAAATGTGGAAAGTTTTCAGTTAAACTTAATGCAATGCCTTGACAAAGTAAAGAAAGACATGGATTTGATATCAGTTGTTTTTCCCCTTCCTACATGTGTCTTCTGCTCATAAAAAGCATTTCACACTAACCTGTATTTTCCTTCCTGTATACTGGATCTTTCAACGTTGCTGAGATGAAAGGACAGCTGAACATCACAGGAATCTACACTGGACAAACATCTAAATGAATACTAGAGAAAAATGTAAAGGTATTTACCTGCAGTCTGAGCTATTGAGAGTGCTTTAAATAATCCTTGAGCAAATTGTTTTACCTTGAGCCATTTGCAGTGCTTTTGGTCTATTTGATCTTCAACCTTTTGCAGTTCTTAGGCTTTTTCCAATGAAGATGCAAATCACTGCAGAACATAATATCTGCTAACAGTGGGCCTGCCTTACCCAATTACCTTTCATATACCTCTGTGCAGTAGTGCCTTGGCCCTCAGCACTTTCTAGATCAAAACTGACACAGTGTGTTATGGTACAGCAAAATCTCTTCATCCACATTCACCACATACACCTTCATTTTTGCATGGTTTGAAACAGTGGCAGAGGTTCTCCTCTTCTAACAGAGCTTCTTTCTGATAGACAAACTGTAGATGCTACCTTGTCTCACTATTTTTGACTTTTTTTTTTCAGTAAATTCCCATCTCAGATCAGTTTATATGCCATAGTTTCTTTGCTGTCCATCTCTAGTGTAACCAGTGGGCTATGTAAAACCTGAGTGGTGTGTACAGGACACCTGAAGTCATCATTCAGCACACTTCAAACCTGTTTATATCTGCCACTTCAGGTCATCACATCTCTGAAGAAAACTCACACAAAAAATACAGTTGTGCTGTCTTGCATCCTAGGTCATCTTCTATATAGTACCACCACACCGCGTGGTCAAGACCACTGTCAAGGCCACCTCCTGAGCATCCCTAGGAGAATGAATGGTCATTTCCCTCTTCCTGCCTGGCTCTGCAGGTGGGAAGTACATTAGTAAGCAATGCAGGTACTTACCCAAAGTCTAACACAGGAAGAAAACCTGATCTTTCCAGCCTCCCAGGGCACTCTGTATAACTTCATTGTCCAGATGGTAAATGTCTTTTACTATCCCCAATGGAGCCACGTTTCCAGCAGCACTCAATACTTGTTAAGATCCCTGAAAAACAAACCTATTTTAGATCTGCTTTGTACTCAGGCACCCAGTTATTTCATCCCTATGCACTTAAACATCTGGCTTCAAAATATTAATACACAGCTTTAATTAAATGTTAGATTCATTGTCAAAGTTTTCAGACATTTAAACTGCAATTTATAATTTTCTGTGAAACAGAGGTCTGTATAATTATATTATTGGATTAGCAGTACTAAGACAACAACTCTTTGTAGAAAGGTTTTCCTTCAGTTGTGTGATAAATGTCTACTATGTTATGCTAGGGGGTAAAAAAAATTAGTTTTGGGGTTTGATTTTGTTGTGTCAGATGGCAGCCATTTGGAAGAGGCATGAGTCTTTGCAGATGAAATCTTTAATCCCTGACTCGAAAGTATAAGAATCTTTTTTCTTAACCAAAAGGAAAACAGAGAAAAATCAGTCAAACAACCTGTTTTTATTAATAATGCCAAATAAGATCTTTCTGCACTATCAAGCCAATAAATACAGTTGCTGCTATGCTTAGAAGAATCACCACCAAATGCATTTGCAGGCCCTTTATGAGCTTGTTTGGACATTTTGGTAGAAAGCCCTGGATCTGGACCCTTGACAAAGCAATGACTGTATTAGCAGTCAGCTGTAAAATACATTTTGAAGAGACCCAGAGTTCAGTCTGAAAGGTTTGGCAGTAACAATATCCAGTAGACTAGTAGTCATTAGTTCCAGATGATCTACTCTTCTGGACATAGAGGTGGTTCATTTCAAACTATTTTAATTCAAGAGGTCTCCATGTAATGAAAATGAAAAGCCTGAGGTGAGAGCTGTAGATTTTATGACTTAATTCTTCAGTTTTTATGGTGTCACAGCCATGTCAACACTGCAACTGCTAATACTTTATGTTTCATTGAAGAATTATTGTAGAAGACCCTTCTAGGCTGCAAGTGGCTGCCACCTATAGACTCTTTGCCGTGTCTTGCATTCCCAGAAATGAAAATGTCACTTCAAGACCCTCAGAGGATTTTTCTAAACAAAAAGAAGATAGAGAGCATACTCTAAGGCACTGATGAAGACCTAAAGCTTCCAGCATGGAAATTAAGTAACTACTTGTTAAAGTGACTGTTATTTATATTCTAGAATGCAATACTTAGGAGAATGCAGCACTTGTCCCACATGCCAGAATTTCAATTGTTAATTTGCCACTGGCCTTAAATTAGTTAAGCAGAATGCCTTTGAGTTCCTCTAAATTTCACAATTTTGCATCTAATATTCTTTAGTTTAGAAGTTTTCTCAGACTCCAAGGAACTAAAGTTGGCCCAGCAAATAGACTCAGTTTTGTCAGTTAATGTAACAGCCTTGTATTGTTACTTCAGTTTTTATCCCTATCTGCTTCGTGCTGCATAAATCCTGCCATACTGGAGCCCAAGTGCTGTAAACGACCAATACAACTGACTACAATGCAACTGACAGTGTGAGTTAATTGATTAGTAGGTCTTTTCTAAAACGTCTGGTGTTGTCCTTTCTTAACCTGCAATGGTGTATTTGTGTGCAATCTCTTATTTGAAGATGTTTAGTAGAGAGACTACTCTTAATACTCTTAGATATTTTAATGAATCCCTCTAAAGAGATAGAAGAGAAACAGAAAGCCCCAAATATGTCTTTGTTTAATTTAAAAGAATCCTTTTAACTACAATAAATTACAAGCATCACCTGAAATAACCAACTGCACTGAAAGATAGCATAAATTTGGATGTGAGCTAATTCTGTGATTGTGCAAAAATTTGGTATACAGACAAAATGTTCCCTAAAAAAATCAATGCACAATGCCAGGCTGTATTTGCATCATTTGGTAGCTAGGACTAGAAATGAACTGTGTTATTATTTCCTCTCCAGAAGCTATAATGTCATTAACCTTCTTGAAACTATAAACATAGGTCTGTTTCAAATAAAAGCATGTGTGACAAGTTTTCTTATTTCTGAAAATATTAGTCCAACTGAGCAAATTGCTTCAAAGAAACAACATTTTTAGTGTAGACTGTATTTCTGCTGCAAAGGGAATTGACTTGGAATAGAAGCACCTGCTACACATCTGCTACCCCAGGTATCTATAAAATCCTAGTTTCCCTAAGCACGTGAGAATATGTACCTATTTCTTACCCTATGGGTTTTCTTTCTGCCAATAAAGACCTTAAGAACAAACTCTGAAGATCAAGAAGGCCAAAAGTAGTTTTAAATAGTCTGACTGGGCAAGAACATCATTCCCTTCCAAAATCTTATTTTCTTTCTACATGCTGCAAGAAAGGAGAAGGTGATATCAGACCTTTCCCTTTTATTCAGGATGTGTTGGTGTTCTCCTTCTCTGAAAATTCCACTATAAATATTTTAATACATGGATCACAAAAACAAAAACATCACCCCAATTAATACACCTTAAAAGTAATGTGACTCCTTTCCCCCACTTAGCAATTAGGGAGAGATCCACAATTGCATTTGGAGGAACAGAACAATAAAGTTTTCCATTCTTCTTTCCCTCAGAAAACTTCCAGCCACAAAGTGAGGATTAAATGAAGGATAAAATCTCATAGTTAAGGGAATTTGCGAGAACCCACAAAAATCTTAAAATGCCTTTAGGAATAAGCTCGAAATACTCCAGAAAGCAACATAGCATCTTCATATATTAGGAGGAATAAGTTAGTACCAAGTTATTTTAGAATTCATTTAGCCTCTCTTGTTTCATCAACAAATGTTATTAAATTTTAATCAGTAAAAATGGTGCAATAAAACAATGAATTCAGTATGCAATAAAGAACTTTACCTTTTATTTTAAAGGAAATATGTGTTTTGTATGGTTTGTCTTATTATATAATGAAAGGATAGTTTTAGGGAAAGCTTCCAGTTTGCATCGAGGTCTACTAGTAGAAAAACAATATCCTTAGGCAGACATCACATAAACCCTTGCTCACATAAGCAGGAGACATGACAGCAGCCTGATCATATGGTCTGCTGTGTGTCAGGGCACTCACAGTCAGCAAGCCCAGACACCTCTGGAGCAAGAACAAGAACATTTACTGGTATTACCAAAACCATTCAGGAACTTCACCAAGATTTCTAAGGAAGGTGGTCCCTGGGCACATTTTGGAAATTCTTTTTTGTGTCTTAAAATCCTCTAGAAATCCAGCCCCAAACATTAACTGTAAAATTTTAACCTTTACATCCAGAATTCTCTGCTTGGGACAAGACATATATGTTTTTCAAATAGCATGTGTTGAGTTCAAATTTTAGCAAGTAATCCTTGAAAACAGAAAAGAATCATGCTGCCTTGAGAACATGGTGCCATCTAACAGCTTTGTTCAATACCAACCTGTATTTCCTGACTTGGGAAAATAGCTGCTTATGCACAAGATTGCACAAAACTTGTCTGTGCTTTCATTGGTGTTAGGAAGGAGCTACCTTTTAAGTTATGAATGTGATATGAAATGTGATAAGACACAATGAAATTGTTTTCTCTTTGGACAGCAGTGTTTAAATTAGATTATTAAAAAGTTAGAACTTAAAGGGTACCTGTGAAAACCAGCATTGCTTCTGTATCATCTATCTTTTTCCCCTCTCAGAAGGTTATATTCTGCACCTGAAGGTCAAGGTGCTCAAACTATTAATTGCTGCAGAAAGACCCGAACCAATCCTTAGGTCCTGTGGCAATTTTCTTGTCAGTGAGTGAGCTTATTCTAAAACTATATATAGTAAAACAAGCGTATTATGTGTATCTGGATATGTGCATATTCACATACATATACAACCTATGTATATGTATATACCAACATATGTATATGTATATACCGACATATACAACAGGATGTACTATGTATTAATGCAAAGGTGTGCTATAAATCTCTGGTTTTTAAGTTAGTGACTTTTCAGAGAGGTATACTGAATTCTGCTGTGGAGTTACAGTTCCCATTCCAGTACTCCTATCACGATAAGAGAAGTACAGCACAGATCACAATTCAATTGCAGGGGCAAATATCTGGTGAAACCCCTTGTTTTCTGTCATTCTCCTTTGTGGAAACCTTGATAATAAGCAAAATTGTATAGCAAACTTGAAGACCCACAGTGGATTTTCCTTCAAGTAGTATCTGCTCAAACATTTCAGATTTTAGAGGTGATTGCAGGAAGGTGAGGGCATTGATACTTCTGAAGGAAGAATATCTATCAATATAGAAGTTAACCTCCAGAGCCAAATCTCATTTACAGGTAAGTATTGTGTCAAGCCAGGTTACAAACTATTCTAAGTGAATACTGTAAGGGCTCTGTAAAGACTAAGACTGCATAAAACAAGCCAAGCAACCACATAAACACATCCCTCAGAAATGCTGGCTGTTTTGTCTAACAGGGATCTCACAAGCCTTCTATGAAAATGTTTAGTAGCAAATATGTATTTTCTCAAAAACTTTTTTTATTTAAATGATAAAATGCACATTTTACTGTACATTAAATATTAATGGTCTCTGTGTATCAATTAGCAGCATGGAAACTCCCTTCAGCTTTCTACAAAATCCCTACAGATGTTCCTTAAGTCTCTGACTGAAGCTTGTCAGCTTTGGTCACATTAATATAAAGTGATTATCAACACAAAAAGAGATGAATACCTATATATATATATATATACACACACATAAACACAATGCATCATATAGAAAGGGAAATTTCACAGAAACATTTAGATTAAACTAGTATCTATTATACCTAAAAAAAGATAAAGTAGCAGTTCCATATATCTAACACATATTTAATTACAGGACCCTGATTACCTTTCTTTTTACACAGAATAGCCAGTAATTCCATAGGTTAGTTATATGCCAGCTTCTCATCCATCAGTGCATTTCCAGAATAAACTGTTTTCACATCTTCTTTCTCTACCTCCACTTCCTCCCTCTGTGCCCTTTTAAACTTAGACCATGATCATCCTCATGGGACTATGACAACAAATGGCCTTATCAAGGATCCCAGAGTTTACCAGTTTTGTTATGCTTTGCCAGAATTCACTGACTCTCTCTTAATTGGAGAATTGCACGAACACAGTAATCAAGCATGCACACAACTGTGTTAAAGCTGAAAATGTACCCAAAGGATTTGGAGCTGTGCACACAGAAACAAGTCTCAGTCTCAAGTCTTCATGTATGCTTCTCTTCTGTATCTTACTGTACACTTCTGTACTTCCAGCTTCCAATAAGATCATCTTCACACCTTAATGCTCCTTTTCTCTTTGCTGTTGCATGATCCAGTCATCTCCTTTGTCACCTCGTGAGGGCATATCCAAATGCCACCTCTGCACATCCCACGTCATAACCAGAATTTACCAGAGGGATATACAACAAGGCTAGTGCAAGAGGCTGAGCTGCCCAAAGCAGGGTAGTGATTGAGGCCATTGACAGTCCCTGCTGAAACCTTAGGAACCACCAGGGTCAACAGCATGACAAACACCAGAGCACTCTGAACTATCTTTTGCCAAATATCCTCTAACTCCTCCTTGGAGAGATGTATCAATTCCCCCCAAACCAACCAACCAACCAAAAAACTAACCAAAAGAAAAAACAAATGAACAAAGAGACAATGAAAAATCCCACCAGAATGAAACAACCGCCCCAAGCCACCCCATAAACCCAAGCAATTTTATTTATTTTCTCTCTCCTTAAGGCCAACAATATTAGTTAAGGATCATTTTTTCCTGCTTCAGTTTTCTTTTAGTTTGTATCTAGGAAGCAGTCTTGAAAACAAAGTTATTTATTTAGGAGCTTAACTTCAAGCCAATGTGTGTGAAATGCATCCTAGTCTTTTCTCCACTTCTGTGAATAGAATAAAACAAGCAACTATGTATGGTGGTGTGTTATAGTAATCTACATGAACAGATCATCTCGTAGCCTACACTGTTGGTAGCATTGTCATCACACTCAACTTCCAGCAGATTGTATCTCAGCTGGAAACATCTGGAAAAGAGATAGATGGAAGTGGAAGGCAGAAACCCCAAAAAATAGTCATGATGTGTTTATGTCCTCCAAGTCTCTTTCTCTATAAATGGCAGTATGAGGTACTTAAATCTTTGTGCAGCAAACAAATCACCTTAATTGAACATGGTTTTCATTTGAAAACAAGCTGCAGAGCTTAAGGCTGAAGCCCTTCAGAGAAAATGGCCCTATGATTTATATCAGTGCTGTAAGAACTGGAAGCAATTTACAAGGTTGCACATGGATAATGCATGGTGAGAGCAACACAGTGTGAAACCATTGAAAGAAAGTAAATGAAGTGCCCTTAACAATGGTATGTATACAGGAAAGTGTTTTAATTTGAATTATTTACCAGTTTTGGTGGTACTGCAGAACCACCTCAAATCAGCAACTATTTCAAGTCCTGGGACAGCTCTGATACCACCAGTTCCATAGAAAAACCTACCTCTACCACAGAAATGTTAAAGCTTAGGAATATACAAAGCAACATGGTAATGCAAGGAATGGTATATAAACTCTGTAACATGTAGCATCAAGCTTACTGAGCTGTATCTCGAATACTAAATCTAATCCAGTTCAAAGAACATCAGCAGAAATTGCCTTATGTGAACCTACTTAAAAAATAATCTAACAGCAACAGAGACAGGGAGAATTTCCAGTAGCACTACAGCAGGACTTCTGATTCAAGCATAATTTTAGCATTACTATGTTGGACTACACTTTTCAATACACAGTAAATTTACCTTAAAAAATATTCAAGTGTCATATTCTTTGGCTGTAAGTATGAGCACTAAAGAAAATGAAAATGTGTGGACTAGATAGATCTGTGAATTGAAGTAGACTATGAAGGCTTTCATTGTGTGTTTAGTTGAAATTAGCTAGAGTTATTAGTGAGGGGGAGATTTCAAAAAGTGAACCAAGCATTGCACACCTAGTTGGGTTGTATAGAGTAACTCAAAACAGCTGAAGGAATGTCCCTTTCCCAATCATGTCATCTGCCTGCAGGCAGACTGTTGATTCAGAAGGGTGGGTGTGAATCCACTCCTGAAACAGTTCTACACAAAAAATATCCCATAGGCTGAAAAAGTTGCTCAGTCCTCAAGAAGATCAGTCTGAGCATTGCAGCCAGACTTTGATCCATAACAGTACTAGTACAAGGAGTAACTCCTGTTAGTGGGAGAAACATAAAGCAAAGGAGAACTGCCTAAAACATTCCACTTCTTAAAACCTCCTTGTCATGATGTAACATCACCCTAAAGCCCCACAAAGCTACTTGCTCACTTCCCCCAAGTGCCAGGATAGGGATTTGACTGCAGGTCATGCTTTCCTGTGGGACATGCAGGAGCAGTACATTTTCAAAATGATTCATTGGTCTAACAGCCACTGACTGCTCCCTGCAATGCTACAGAAATTATGAACAGTTCACTTTGAGGGGATTTGCTGCTTCTACAGTGGGATTCAGCTTGGAAACACTTTTTTCAAAACTAAAAATCTTGAGATAACATGCAAAACTGATTTCAGACCATTCACAGTGATACGAAGTTGTATCACTTCAGTGACATCTCTTTCCAGCCTGATAAAATTATCTTACTACAAATCTGCATTTAGATGTGACGATTTACCCTTTACAGGTCCGTTACATAGGACAGTCTGATGCAAATATTTTTGTTTGTTCCTGAGTAACTGTGGGAGCTCATTTTTTGTGTTCCTTCAAACCTTTCCCCGCCACTCCAATAAAACAAAATAAAATAAAAAACACACAAAAGCTCACTATAAACCTCAACTTTTACTAGCTATAATAATAATAGCTCTGATTCACCATTGTTCTGTTCACATTTTACACCTATGTATCTTCCATTAAATTAGTAGTGCTGTGTTGCTCTTCAGCCAAGGTGATGGAAATGTCAACTCAAATCTAAGAATTCTAACAAGCACATGTTACCAGGCCTCCCAGTAATCTACTACACCATTTTGGCTGTCCAATGATCTGATCACAGTGCATTCACATGATATTAATAATCGAGCTGATTATCTACTTCTTCCTCAAGTCATTTAGAAAAAATTATTAGGAAAAATTGTGGGTTGTGTTTTTCTTGTTTGTTTGGAGTGTTTTTGGTTTTCTTTCCTTTTTTTTTGGGGGGGGGGGAGGGGGGGCAGGGCAGAGAGAGGGAAGGTGGGCAGATTTGGGGTTTTTTTAATCCATGAAGTTGAGAATAATTTCTTAGAAATATAGTCACACTTAAACATATTTGCATAGTTATGCTGTACCTATAGTACAAAATCCAAAGCTATCTTTCCTTCAGGGAAAGGATTAGATTTGAATGAAACTACAATTTATCCTTTCTATAGATTTTATACATTTTCATTCAACCACTCTAAATGAGCACCTGGTCAGCCATAATCATAACACATACAGAGCTTCCTTATGCAGGGTTTCTAGATTGCAACTCCTCTTGCTTATCAAGGAGTGCCAGGAGTGAGGACAAACCACCAAGCCTGTCGATTGCTCCAGCTATGCTGGAAACTGTGTAGCAGGGCTGTTGACATGGTAAGCAAAACATTCCCTTTCTCTGAGTAGGAGGGAGCTGAACTGTAGGTTTTGTCATGAATCTGAGCAGATGACCACAGAAATCAAACATCCCTTTTCAGGAGAACAAGTGAGATCACTTAAATAGTTTAATGAACCAGCATCATTTAATATTACAATATTACAAGGCCAAATACTGCCTGGTCTGACAGTTATAGAGGAGAGCAGTGAAAACTGCATCAATACACAGATAGTGCTTTAGCACAAAAATATTTTGGGGAAAGCACTTGTTCTCTTCTTTGCTCTCAACAGGGACATGACTGGCAAGTAGATTGAGGAGAACAAGATTATTCTCACCATCATCAAACATAGCTACAGACATTTAAAGAACTGACTACTGCTTTTGCCAGAATTGGGATATCCATGCAGTCATCCCAGTGAAAGAAAAGAGGCCATATTCATTCTCAGCATGGAATAAATATGTCATCAAGGTAGCTGAGATGAAATAGTGCTCATATTCCCTTCCAGACTACCAGACATAGCAAATTAGAGCATTTTTACTCAAATTTCCATTGGTTGGAGATGTATTGGAAAGGCTCTGGATTTTTTTAATTCTTGGAGTCAACACACAGAAAGGAATGGCACGCACCTTTTGCACTTCCTTTTCATAGCAGATGTCTATTGAAATCTACTTAGAGAAATAGATGGTCATAGTTTGCAGTCACCTCAGGAATAACTTGAATGTGAGGAAAGCAGATCACAGTAAGAACAACAGCAGAGAATCCCAAAACAACTCTGTTTTTTGGTGGGTTTTTTTTCCCACTCCTCTTTCTGCAGGTATTATTTTCTTCTCTAATTGTAGTGCCAGTGAGACAGAACAGTGAATTCCATACCAGACTGATCATTCTCACATTATATGTTTTAACAGGAGGCAGTCACTGCATCTGGAACTAGTCAAGCAGTCTGAACATTCACTTGAGCCTGTCATGTAACAGTCAGAGCTAAATCTACATAGATTTCTGTGTTGTCCTCCTTGGGGAGGCTGGAGGAGTGCAGGCAGGGAAGATATCAAAGGGAACTGGAAAAATCACAGTCTCCAAAAGCATTAGTTACTGTCTGTTGGCAAGCAGAAGAGAATGGCAAATGCTGTGAGTACTCCTTGGTGAAAAGCTTCCACTTTGCACTGGAAATAGCAAGCACTACAAAAACTGTGCCAAAAGAGGTAGAAGGAAACAATAGCTGATTTTGCTCTTATGCAAGCTGGATGTAGAGTGGATGAAGACTGAGTTCAGATGGTCCCAAGCCTGAAAGTCCTCAGATACTTTGAGTATCCAGTTCTCAAAGACAGGCCTGAGACCACAGAGAAAGTTTGTGTCAAACCTAAAAAGTTAGGCTGCTTTCCCAGACTCCTTCTTCAGTGCTGGAGCCACTGGATGCAGTTTGCAGGAGTTGCTTGAAATAAGTAAACCAGAAACATATGTGGTCATTAGTGCTGCAGACCTGCTGCACATCTGAAGCACAGTCACAAGTATCAGTGGTTTGGAATCTCCTCCTCGTGGGTATACTTGACTACAGGTCCTCTTCTGAATCCATTATTCACAACACAGTTCTGTTAATAGGTTAGGAAGCAGAGAGGAGGGAAATTAAACCCTGATTAGATGGAATGACACAGCCTCTCTAAAGGTTATATCTTCTGAGACTTTCTCTAAGTTTCCTTAAAGTCCAATCAGAGTTTGCCTGCAGCTGTGCTAATTAGCAAAGACCACAAATTTGGAAGTGCAAATTCATTTACTTCATATTCCAACCTTTTCTATGCTAGGTTAGCAGACTGTATGCACCCAAGAATATCCAAATGCATGCAGCCCTATGGATTGGAGTCAGGTGAAGTTTAAAGTAAAACCTATGCTTCTTCAATCAATCCCTTATAGCAGCAAAGAAGCACAGTATTCCCAGACTATCTATATGGTTCATTCAGTTGTGCAGGTAAGCAGGGCTGAGAATCTAGCCCTTAAAAATAGGGAGAATTCAATTACAAAGTTGCAAATATCAAACAGTGTTTTCTAAAGGGAAAACAATAACTACAAGCAGTTTCTAATGCCCATTAGGAAACTGTTTGGTGTAGAAAGGTATCTTAACTTCCTTCCCTAATTCTTCCCATGAACAATGTGGAGGGATTATACAGCCTACTGGAAGAATTTTCTTCAGTGACCAGGGCTCATTTTGACTCAGAGAAGCCTGGGCTGATTTTATTCAGGCTAACTGGACTGTAGTTCCATAGGTCTTCTTTATTATCCTTTTTAAAAATAGGAGGTTTATTCACCCTTTTCCAGTTAGTGGGAATTTCACTTTATTGCCACAGCTTCTCAAATATGATGGCTATTGACTTAGCCACTTACTTGGCCAGTTCCTTCAGGTTCCTCAGATTTATCTCATCAGGACCCGCGGACTTGTGCGCCCTCATGCTCCTTAGACGTTCTCAAACCTGGTCTTCTTCTACAGCGGATGATTCTTGCTTCTCTCAGTCCCTGTCTTTGCCTTCTTTGACTTGGGCGATGGGACTGGAGCAATTGCTGGTGAAAACTGAGGCAAAAAAGTCATTCAGTACCTCAGTCTTCTCCATGTCCTGGGTAACCAGATGTCCTATTTCTTTCTGGAGAGGGCCCACATGACATTTATTCTAATGCATCTATGATTCTTTGCCTAATATTGAGAGTTCAAATAAGTGGTCTCACTTCTAAACCCTTCAGTAACCAGCAACTCCGGTTGCAGTTAACTAATTCTGAGAATACATCAGATTTTTGCACAAAAATCAGTCCAGGCCCATTTAGGACTTTCTGACAGTGAAAGGACCTAATCTTGCCCACTCAATGAATTATAACAACAGAGATGAGCTCTTACCATGACCCAACAATCAACAAGTAAGGCATTTCGTAGGCAAAATAAAACAGTTAATTCCAGAATTCAGACCTTTTGCAAGCACCACTTTCCAAGTAAATCTACTTAAATCTACATATGCTGAGAGACTCCTGGTTAAAAACAGTGAAGTTTTTTCTTTGCTAGTTAATGCCAGAATCACAGCCAAAAAAAATATATATACACATATACATATATATATATGTATATATGCTGGCCATCACAACTCTCTTAACACCCATAAAGCAGGTAAATCCTAATGCAGATTTGGCATCTAGCTATTTCACACACCACTATCAGCATTGTTATTTATCTTACAGCAGTGCTCTGGAGACTCTCTCCTCCTGCTGTACTACAGCAATTAGCAGTTGCTGATTCATTTAAGCCAACAGCCCTCAGGCTCACATGAGCAAGGTCTGACTGATAGGTATTTCAGTGAGGCAGTTCTCACTTAGGGATCTTGCTCCTCTCCTAAAGGAAATATCCTTCATACCTCAACTCAGAATAAGTCTAAAAGTTAGAGACTTATTTATTTTGGAGTTTTCCTGAGAAAGGTGGTGGTCTAAGAACCAATGCTGAATTGTATGACTGTTTAAGTTCTAAAGCAATCATGCATGCTTATGAGGCTCTTTCAAGATGCTAATTTCGCTGCTACTACCATATTTAATGGACCTATATTCACTACTCTATTTGGAAGCTGGCTTATGTTTTAACCTCTAGATGGTAATATGTGTAAAGCATCCTTGCCAACCATTGTACATGGCAGACTGTGGTCAAATCCACTGATTGCAGTAAGTTATCATCTCATTGATAGGAGTATGACTCGTCAATGATTGGGACAACCCAGAGCAGTTACATAGGTGATAAGTTGCTATATTCCAAATGCATTTTATTTATGGCTCAACTTTCTGAATGGTTCATGCAAATGCCTACCTTCACCATAATAAAATCCAGACATGAATATTGTTAAAATCCCTATAAAAATGACATTATAGCTTAAAAAAAAATCACATTCAAATAATAATGTAACATCTAATGAAAGCTTCACCTGCAAATCAACACAAGCATAGTAGTGATGATCACAGTTTTATAGAACATCATTCACAAATGGCTCTTACCTATAGTGCTGGAGCACGGGACATTCTTCCTTCTTTACTGTATGCAGGCATTGCACTTCAGTGTCCCCAGATGTTCTGTTCATTATTGTGATCCAGGCTGCCATTCCCCAGCCTCCCACCTTTCCCAAGACACCTCCTTCCTCTCTAAATTGTCATGCAAAGCCAACAATTGTTACATGAGATAAAAGAATATTACTTTATCATCTTTCTCTCACAGTCCTTCCATTTATCTTTCTACCTTTCTTGTGAAGCTACTCCCAATAAAAATTATTTGCTCTATTTAGCTCAGCAGAAGTTCCATAAGCAGGGGTTAAGTTTCTTACAGTGACTAGAAAAATAGCTTTACCAGAGTCTGCAGCAAGCAAAAATTTAATCTTGCATTGCCATATGACCTCATTGCTCCTGGTTCTTCTCATCCATTCCCTTCCAATCCATATTGACCAAATTTAGCTTTATGACATACTAGAGAAGTGATGTATTCTTTTTTGTAAACCCCAAAGACTAATTTAAGGGGAAAGAGCAGTTGTTAGGGATTCCCATGAGAAAATATCCATTAACAACCTCCTATAATTTTCTTTCAGAATTAAAGATTGTGGACAGCAGTTCTGATGGCTAATCTGTCACCTGCAGCCTCTCAGCTGCTCCTACTTGACATGTAAAAGAAAGAAACTTGTAGAAATCAGTATCCAGCTACTCTGCACTGCAGGAGGCAATCACATAGATATTCTCATATTGGAGGGCCAAGACAAATGGCAAGACTAAGTATGTCAGAGCTTTCTCATTCACCCCAGATCTGCAATGCAACTTTAATATTAAAGAGTTAAGTAAATGGCTGCTCACCAAGAAAAATTGCTTCAGAAAAAATACCTCTCTGTTACTTAGTATGCATTAAAGGACAGGTTTGCAACAAGACTAGTGATTGAGTGGCCTAACAGGACTCATAACAACACTTTCACTTGGTAAACACCCTCAGCTGATACTTCACAATGCTTACCCTGCTCAACTGCCCCTTCTGCGCTGTCTGCCATAGAGGTACAGGAGCTCCACATGCTAAATGAACCATCAGTGAGAGGATAATGCTTGTGAACCTGTTGCAAACCAGTTTAGCCAACAGGGAAAATACTTGACATCTTCCAGCTTAGACACCTCTCAGGAACAAACATGCAAACAAGGGAGCAGCAAGTCAATGGGGGAGAGGACCTTGTGGCAAGCAGAATTTGGAGTACTTAGGTATCAAACTTGTTTTAAAGTGAGAAACCAAACACTAAGGCATAATGAAAGGGGAAGCTGTCATTCATCCATGTTTAAAATTTGGAGTAATGGGATTAAAAAATGTATTATTTTTGTTATAGATAAATGACCGCTATCTGTAGTGGTCTGCAATAAAGCAGAGTTTACAGGTGAAAAGATCCATTGAAAATTTAACAAAAACCTGAGACAAAATTAAAAAGCAAATCTTTTTTTTGGTGTGGGATTTTTCTTTATTTCTCCATTCCTTTTTTCTTCTTCTTTTTTTTTTTTTGTCTTTTAACAGTGAAAGCTATAACAATATTTGCTTTCAGCAGGCCCAAGGGAGCAGTCTTGTGCTTTAGATGAAGTTAAAATGACACAGCTGGGAAAAATTACACCTTAGTAATATAGATCCCACTAAATTGCCTTTAACATAGTTAGCAAAGTTATTTGGGAGTAACTTCACTGTTAGTTTGTGATGATAAAAAAGGCAAGAAAAAGAATATTCAAAACCTCTGTATGCAAGACTGATATCGATCTCTTTCAACAAATACATTTAAAGAAAATTATTCTATTTTCTTTCTTAAGCCCATACATTAGCAAAGGAGCACAAATCTATGTATTCAGTTTTCTTCTTTGCACTACAATATCATATATACTGTCCCTGATGCACTTACTTATTTTGGTTTGAAGAGAGGACAGAAGACATAATGAATTCTGATAGACCAAGAGAAAAGAAGTTTCCCAGGTCTATACACATGCACAGTTCCTACAGAAATCTACTCAACTACTGTTCATTTATTGAGATCAGCTAAGGCCTCAAATACCAGCAGCATTTGGCATTCAATCCATAAGGCTTAGTATGCAGTTAACAGCACTGAGAACCCCCTGTCCAGTTTGTTCCAGTACTCAGGGCCCAGAATTTACTATAGTGGCTCCTGCTGTCACTGCTCTCAGTGCTGTCCTGCTTGCCCCAATGACTGATGGTTCAGTGCTTTTCATCCAGTCCACAATCCATGCACTTGTGCTGTCTGTCCATAGAAATCAGTTAATTAAAATAGTCAATCAAAGGATTTATAATGGTCAAATGACCAGATGAGCATGTTTTTATAAAATCTGACATATGAACATGGAGCTTCTATGTTAAAGGAGAGTATCCTAAGTTTACCCACACCAAGGCTTCAGGTATGGCCACAGACTTGACATCTTGCCAGTTACACCACATAGAAACTTCAGGTTCTAGAACAAAACCAACCAACAACACTCCTAAGTGCAATAAGCTCTCCTGAAAGCCAGACAGGTAAATGCATAGCTCCTATAAAATCTGCCATGAACACTCCTCTGCCTTCTGGAAAACCCAAGGCCTTGTCTGTGTGCCCATCTGCTCCATTTTAACTATGCTTTTACAGGATGAACAAGTAATGAATTTGCTCAGAGTTAATTAAAACCATAAATACTACATTATTGCATGGGAAGGAACAGCAAATGGAAAGGAGATGGCTGACAGTCTAGCACACTGGCACCTCTAGGCCATTCTGTGGTGATTGTATAAACCTGCAGAGCAGCACATGCCCAGTGAAACAGCCATCAAGCAAAGTCCAAATTCATTGGTACTTGGGGTTCACTGCAGGACCTAAAGCTGTCGCTGTCCAGAAATCTGTCACTGTGAAGGGAGTAATGATTCATGTTAGCAAAATGATGGGAAAACTAGCTGAATTCCAGCCCATCCAGCGACAGGCTAGAAACGTGCTGGGGAATAGGCATGATATAATACTCCTGAAATTTGCATCTGAATTAAGAGCAATGTAAAATGTGCTCCAGACTACTGAGGGATAAAATAGCTTATCGTATTTTGGGGGTTTGTTTGTTTGTTTGTTTTGTGGGGCTTTTGTGGGGTTTTTGGTTTGTTTTTGGTTTGTTTTGGTTTGTTTGGTTTTGTTTATTTTTTTTTTAATGCAGAAAGTGAAGGAAACCCGCTTTTTCATTTTTTATTAAAAAAATAAAACAACATTTTTGGGGGAAAACCATTTATCAACTTTCTATTCTCCCTCAATAGAGATCATTGAAGAATTTACATATGAAGTTGGTTGAATACATTTTCCAAGTAGTCTATTAATTAAAATAATGCAGAAAAAATCCCCAGATCTCTGCTTTAGAAACAGGGAGTTAAATATTTTCATGATGTATACAGTGATATCCAGGTATAATCTTATTCAATATTTTGTAATAGTATTTTCTACAAGGAAAAGGAAAAATAGTTGCGCAAAGGACTTGCTTCATGCTACAGAGGACAAAGGTGTTCAACTGGTGTGCGGTTTTGGATCCAAAGTAACATCACTTTCCTCAAAAACTCAGGAAGATGCATATTTTTCATCAACAATTTAGTTGAACTTGGAAACTGATTACAAGAAAGTGTCTGTTATTAGGAATTGGCAATCACCATTAATGCTGATCTGTCTGCCTAAAGAATTTTCTTCCTTCAAAAGACTACCAACAGTACAATACAGGTGAAATCAAATACCAAAAATCGTCCCCATAAGAAAGGACTGAAACAACCATACAAGCAGAGACAGAAGCATTCACCTAGCATTCACTATTCCTCAGTTTTCAAGTAAATTTCAAAGATTTCCTCCCAAACTTGTAAATCCACCAAGCTGGAGTCACTGAACTTAAAGCACTTTCTTGGCCTAGGTGTTTGTGTACAATTTTCTCCTGGAGACAGAATCAAATTACTGTGCGGAAGGATTTAGGTGCAACATAGATCTGTTCCTGTTTGCTGATCTCTAACAAACAGAAAGTCAAACTTCCGGCTTGGCATCTCTTCCAGACTGCTCTGTTGTTAACTGTGACAA
>JAOXXN010000471.1:16320494-16343390 GCA_026770055.1 Myrmophylax atrothorax | reverse complement strand
AACATAGGACAATAAAATAGCTTGCACACCACTCTCTCTGTAACACAAAGCAAAAGGAAAGAACAGAGCTGCTTCTTGTCAACACACATGTTGAAAAAGCAACTGCACATTGCAAAAGAAAGCAATAACTAATATGAAATAGCAAAGCATAAAGCAAGTTACTGTTATTAGTATTAAGGTAGCAAAACACAGTTAGTAAAGGAGGTGCTTATAAAGTAAGAATCAAAGTAGCTGTTAGCATAAGATGTAAGATAGAATGTATAAAGAAGTAAGCTTTGTAAGAAAGTAAAGTTAAGAAAGTAAAGTATAGAAAAATAGAAAGCACATAGTCTTCCTACCCCTACATTCTTCCAGGAGGTAGAAGGAGGCAGGACAAGGTGCCTCAACAGAGACAATGGCGTTTCTTCCTCTCCCCTGCAGTTAAAACTGCATTTCTTTTTATACTTTTTTTTCCTTCAGGTGGTTTCATGTGACTATAGTCAAAATTTTCTGGGAGGTGATACAGATGCCTGAGGGTGGTGGCTCCTTGAGTGGTCATAGAAGATATCACAAAGGAGAGCCATGTCATTATTTAAAACACTCCACCATTTGTTAATCTTATCAGTTTGAAAGCCTTTGTCCTATGCTGGGAGCACCCGTCCAGAGAGCTGACGTGTTTCCCTCAGCTCATCAAGGCTTATCAACCCATCACCCCTCACCAGCTTTTTGCCCACCTCCTACTTGGACAATAATGTCTGCAGATCTCAGTTCCATAGACACACCAGAGATAAATGTAGCACTCCTAAATTCTGTCTGCTGTGGAGACCATATCTTACCTATGCCTTTAGCCCCATTTATCTAATCCCTTGGTACTATCCCTAGGCTTTCCCTTCCACCCCAAAATACATATAAATGGAGATGATCATTCAGTCAGCTTGGTTGGAACAATCTTCAGAAGGTCATCCAGTCAATCTTCTAATGAAAACAGTTCTATTTGGAGCAGATAGATCAAAACCTGTCTAGTTTAAACATCTTGGAATTCCACAAACTCTCTAGTTACCCTGTTTGACTTACCCTCATGATGTGTCAATGCCTCTGAAGGCACCACAATTGCCTGCTGGATGGATTCAGGGTGGCTTTTTGGATTTCAGTAGGACCAGAGATTTATTTTAGATTAAGTGGAAAGCCTGACTGAAATTAAACTGTCCAAAATGCCACCATCCTGAAACTCCACATGGTTGCAAGAGAAGACCATCACTGTGATGCATTTTTGAATGCCCAGAGTATAATCACACACTTTTCTTACATTGGTCATTATTGTTTGTAATTAGACTTTTAATCATACTGCTGAAATTAAAGCAATGGTAAATAATGTCTTCAGAAGGAGAACTGAAGCCAATACAGCAAAAGCTTAAACTTGCCTTTCTTCAATTCAATGGGTGCAGAGCAACTACTCCTCCTCTTCTGTACCTGCTCATCCAGTTGCCTCTGAAATAATGTAAAAATTTCCTGACTGTGTTCTTGTTCCTAACACATTTAAGAAACTTTAATACAATTTGATGACTTGTTCTTCATCTTTTTCTTTGCCCTTTCTACTTCCATTCTGAAGTATTATTATATTAGACTCACTGTGAGGTCTTCACCACAGGACAAGGTAAGAACAGGAAGATAAAACACTGTGCATTAAAGCAAATATCAGCTGTTTCTGAAAAGAACCTAGGTGATTTATTTTGTCCTTTTCAAANNNNATATTTTTTAAATTATTATTTATTTTTTATAAAAGCTCTATTACTCAGGCCATGGAAGTATTTCTGTCAGATCTACCCTTTTCAAGTGTCTGCTTTCTACACCAGACAGCATCAAAGCAAACTGAACACTTACCTACTGGAGAGTGAAAGGATTGCTAAGATGAGAGTTGTCTCGCTGTCTTCAAGAAGTAATACAAAAAGAAACTGCTACAACTTTTTCTCATTCATTACCCTGTCGAATGTCACAGACCAGGAGTATGGCATGTTTCACTGCCCGCCTATGGGTTGGAGTGACCTCAAAATTAGTACTCCTCTGCACGCTACCTGAACAAATTCATCTCTTTCAGATGAAAGACTTTCTCATTTGAGGCATTGTTGCTGTCTCCACTAATGCATTTCCTAACAAAAACTGAATTCTACTGTCTATAAAGTATCTTCTTCCAGGATAGACAAATAGGAGCCCTGCTGATGTCTTTGAAAACAGTAATTACCCTGAAATACCCCTCTCCCATTACTCACCAGCTTTCTAATATAGAAAGCTATTTCCATCTCTTGCTGACATTCAATTTCTTACCTGGGAAGGCACAAGCAACAGACTCCATTCAATTGCATACATTCCCAAAATTACATGGAAATCTTTCAATGTAGATGACTCCAAATAGTGCACTGGAGCAACAGCTGTGAAACATCCCATCAGCATCCAGTAAGTGCTGCCATATTTGTTGGCAACAGCTGGAAGTTTTCTACCAAAACTCTTCCTCCAGAGCCATCAACCCACAAGCAAATAACCTGTACTTGATAATCTGTTGCAAGAGTGTTAAGTGATGACATTTTGTCTTTTCTGATACTTGCTCTGGAGGATGAGGTGGTGGTGATATTCTTTTAGTTATTCAGTTATTCTGCTAGTTCTTAATTGCACACAACTTCAAGAGTTTGTTCATGAACACATGTTTTCCACGAGGTGTGGAACAATCTTGTAGCGATAGATCAGACAAAACAATTACAAAAGAAAAGATTCAACCCCACATTGACCAAACCCTCTTACCACTGCTGACAGTACTTGGCTAACACACCATGAGATGGTTAATATACAGAGGTCACCAGTAACTGAATGGTAGTTCATATAATTTTATTAAGAAGAACATATATAGGAACCCCCCCAAATTTATGATGACACATATCTCATATCTTGGGTGTATGGTGAAAGCAGACATCAAGGAAAGACAACCAAGTGGTGTGAAGAATGCTGTAAGTTTTGTTTAATCCAAAGGTGAGGATTCATATAGGATGTGACTTCACACTCCATAAGTATCCTCAGTGGTGTTCTTTCCTCTACAGTTCGGTGGGCCTTTCTTTCCATCCTGGGCAGCTTCTCAGTTGCTGCCCTATTAAAAAATTCCTCAGGATACATGTAGATTTAGTCACAAAAGGAAGGATATAGTAGTGTACATTCAGTCTACATTTATCTCAAAAAAACAGTGATGTCGTTAGGGTTAACAATATTTTACTCCAGAATTGAAGTTAAGTCAGAATAATAACACAGCTGGTTACCAAGATTTAGCCACAGAAAGCACTTTTTAAGCCACCATAACTCAATTATGTTCAGTTGAGAACTCATACCACACTTTCAGGAAAGAACTTGTAAAGGAGATGAAAAAGAATATTTGTAAGGAATAAGCCAAACTTACCAGCCAGAGATCAAAGCTAAGAGTGAATCAGCATTCATTTCATCGGGCCCCTGGAGCAGATTTCTCTCTACTCTGCTTACAGCATATCAAAATCCCTACAGCTTTCCTTGCAAGCTGGAGCCATTTTTCCTTTCACCAATTTGATTACTAATTCAGGGTGGAATCATGATCAACGGTATTTTATTTTGTGCAGAGAGAATCTCTAAGACTACTAGGATATAGGAAAAATTTAATTCAACCTCCTAACAATGGTTACTTGGATATTATAAAAACTTTTAAAACAAGGACATTTCATTAGTATATAAGAAACAGTAACAGCTAGAAGATGTAATACAGTTTCAGGTAAAATATTTCAAAGCTAAACAGAAGACCAGCAGCATTCTTACCTGAACGCTACAGACATGAACACTTCCTTTTTACGTGATGAGAGAAATAAATTCATCTGTTTAAACAAAAAATACTACTGACTCCTATCAAAACCTGTTACTAAAACACCTAACTGGTATTTGACAGCTTAGGTTCTAAAAATCACCAATAGAGTATATTGAGTTCAGAATTAAATCTAGCATAATTCACTCATATGCTCCTAAACAGACACTTCGATTTAGAAATTAAGGTCAGTAATTGCACCTACTCAACAACAGTTTGTTGCTTCTTAGTTTTCTAATGTTACAATTTAGCTGGCTTTTCAACATCAATCCTTCAACATGGCAGAGGATGATTACAGAAATTATGATTCCTTAGAGGAGAAAGGTACTTCTGGAACAAAAGCCAACTTCATTCATAATATGTCCATATACACACACAGATCCTGTCAGCTTTAATTGGCTTTGAAACTGCATCATCACAGAGGTGCAGTGGTTTAATATATTGCCATCTGCAAATGGGATTACAAATCCCCTTTTTTTTTTTTAAATGATTGTGACTAGATAGTTGCAGGTAATTAGGTGAAAAGGCAGTCAATGAGTATTCTTCAACAAAGTGTAAGTTTTGTAATATTGATCTGCACTGTGCCTGCTTCTAGAGAAGTTAAGCACTACCAAGCAGACAGCATAAGTAAAAAAAGATTAAATCAATGAGCTCTTGTTCCTCAAAACCAACCGACCAAACAAAAAACCCCCGAAACAAATAGACAAGTTTTGTATGAAATCTGAACTTTTAAGATACCAATTTTGTGTTTATGCATATGGACAGTTCAGTTCAGTTCAGAGGCTTTATGTCTCCAGTCTTTGCTCCTTCTTCTACTTTTGGAATAATTCCAAAAATAAAGCCCAGTTTTCAGGGAGATACGTGTACCATGAAACATGAGACTGATCTCAGAGCTCAGATGCCTGAGGAGAGGTAGAACATGAACTCTCTGGTGGGTTGACCTTGGACCTACCAAACCACTCTATCACTCCCACTCCATCAAAAAGACAAGGGATGAAAAGTGAGAAAAAAAGCTTATGGGTTGAGATAAGAACAAAGAGATTAATTACAAGTTACAACCATAGGTAAAAATAACCAAACCAAACCAAAATTGACTTGAGAAAATTAATTCAACTTATTGTCATTCAAACAAGGAAGGATAAAAAGTAAAGATGAATCCAAAAGCACCTGCCCCCTTCTCCCCAGGCTCAACTTCAATTCTAACATCACTATCTCCTCTACCCCTGAGCAGCACAACAGAACAGGGAATGGTGGTTGGGGTCAGTTCATCATGCCTTGTCTGTGTTGCTCGTTCGTCACCATGTTCTTCCCCATCTCTAGCGCAGTGTCTCTCCTATGAGATATAGTCCTTTGTGAACTTCTCCAATGTGGGTCCTTCCCATGGACTACAGTTCTTCAATAATTGCTCCATGTTGATCCTTTCCACAGAGTGCAGTCCTGCACTTAGGCTGCTCCAAGTGTGGGTCCTCTGCAGTCCCAAGTCCTGCCAACAAGCCAACAAACCAACAAACCTGGTCTGCTGGGGGCTTCTTTCTCAATGGGGTGACAAATCCTGCCATCAAACCTGATACAGCATAGGCTTGACTCCACGGGCTGCAGCTCCTCTCTCCCAGCTGCACAGTGGTTTTAATCATTTGTTAAATATGTTAACACAGATGTGCTATCAGAGTCACTGATTGACTCAGCTTTGTTGAGGAAGTCTATCTTAAAGCCACCTGGAACTGGCTCTGTCAGACATGAGGGCAGCTCCTGGTGTATTGTCATAGAAGCCGCTCCTGCGCCCCACTCCTGTTATGAAAACCTTGCAATATAAACCCTATATAACACCTTAACTAAAAATATTTCCGAGAAACACCATAGGGCAATTTCCCAGAATTTAGATTTTACAGCAGAGATTAGTGAAAATAGAATTTTTGTCCCATCCAGGGAAGAAAAGATAAGAAAGAGGAAGAAAGGTGACCTTAAACTTTATTTTGTGGAGTTGCAGATGCAGAGGAGCACAAGGAAAGCCTAAGCTGACACAAATATGTCATTCTGCCTCTGGCAGAGGCACAGGAAGCATCAAACAGTGGTGTGAATACTGATTGTCTTAAGTGAAGGATAAGGGAGGACAAAGGAAGGAGGACAAAAGCAAGACAAAAGAACAACATGGAATTGGACAAACTATGAAGCAGATGCAAATACATTAATCTCAGAACATGCAGGGCAGAACTCATTGAGTCCAGTTCTTCTTGCATTTACTTTCCTTCATCCCAACAGATCAGCACAAGAATCAAGCACAGGACAACCTTTAGTTGAAATACTTACCAACAAACCAAATAAAAACACTGTAAAATATGAGAGATCTGTAACCCTGTTGGCTGATGCTTCATTGCTGTTTTCTTTTACTCAATATTTTAATTATTTGTTAATTCCTCCCGGGAAATCTGTGCCCTAGTTTTCTAAGGAAACACAGGCCCTCATATTACATAAAATCCTGACTACTTCACAGATAAAGGAGAAAACCTTACAAAAAACCATGAGAAGTTTCAGATGGTAATCAGGTAGAAGCTAACAGCAAAAAAGATTGAAAGGAGGGATTTACTAAGCAGAGTGTTAATAAAAATGAACACAAAGTAGAATTTAAAATCCTTTACACCATTTTAGGTCCACTATAAATTCAGTTGATTAAGAAAGGTGACTTACCACTCAGACTGTGAGACAGAAAACTTCTCCACATGGACTATTGTGCATTTTCATTGAAGTTCTGTCATGTACACTTCTCTACCTTTTTATAATGAAAACCAAAATGAATGGAAAAGTCTGAAAACTGCTTTAAAATACAAACCTCTGACATTACACTGTGGTCCTGTTCCAACAGCCAGAGTAAGGTTACTACACGTGGCAGCCTGTTTGCTTGCTGAACAACCACCCTGATCTGTCCTCTTTTTTCATCTTTGCTTCACCAATGGCAGGGAGAGGCAACATGAGTTATGCCTGTGTTTCACTCCTACATTCATTTTATTTTGTGGGCATTCTTCAGTCACCATTCACTTCAGGATTACGCCACATTTCTTTCAATTACCCAATATCTGTAGTTTTAATATGGAAAAGGAGACTGTGTATGTCACTCTGATCTTTAACACATTTCCTTGTTGCCTTGCATGAGCCAAAAATGGACTTCACAAAGAAAGGTCTGTTATTCCATGTTGCCCATCTCAGCCAGGTGGAAGAGGGAACAGAGAAAGATTGGTGATGGAGTAGAGCAGCCAAGGTTCTTCCTGGAGAGACACTGCTCTTCCCATCAAAATTACTGCAGACAGTCTCTCAAAATTCCCATTCTTGGTGGTCAAAATTTATTCTTTTTTTTTTTTTAATCTAATTCCCAGTACTACAGAAAGCAAGCTATTCAGAGATTGCTTATTCCAAACTGGCCGAAGAAGCTACACAGAAGCTGCAAGATGTCTTCAGCCTGAAGATCACTCCAAAAATATCTGCCCTATGTCAGACACATGGGTGGGAAGATTTATTTGCATAAAATAATTTAATTTGCACTCTCACTGTAAAGGGACTAAAAGCAGAAAAAAACTGTAAGGATTTGCAATTTTGATAGCACTCTTAGTGGCAGGATGTTGGGAGGAATTTTTTTTAAAGTTATTTGTAAAAAAGTAGTATGTTCATAAAGCTGGTTAAAAAATTAAATCTACTTCCCAAGCAAGACAGCACTGCATATGCAGAGATCAGGCACAGCTCTTCTGAAGTACAGGAGGTTTTTTCCTGAGGTGCCATTCACTTTACAAGCAAGAATTACTCATTACTCTATAATTTAAAAAGTTTAAGTTAGTTAGTTAGTTAGTTAGTTAGTTAGTTAGTTAGTCTTTTTGTAGTGGGTTTTTTGACATGACAACATAGAAATTCACTTGCTGGCACTGTAAAGTGGGCATCTTGGAAGGAATAGGATAGGGTACAGAATGGGTTTCAGCTGTATTTACAAGGGGAAAATCAGAGGAAACCCTGTTAAATATTGATCCAAATTAGTTAAATTAAACCATAAATCAGAACCATTATCTAATAAAAATCTTTCAGAAAGGCTACAGCTGAGCTTTCAGAAATGAAAGCATTCTCAATATTAGATGAGCCACCCACACTGATAGCTATAATGGGAGCTTCCAACTGAGCCAGCATGATAACTCTGCCACCTCTCATAGTCAGTGTGACACCACAGAGACTACCATGTGCATCCTTGGTGCATGGTCCTCTCCCACTTACCCAAACCATTTCTGGTGTGGTGAGAAGCTCAGGGAGGGCCCCACATCTCTTGCTCACCTTCCTCTGCTGGTCAGGTGCCATTTCACTGATTTGATCTCAGGCTTCCTCACCAGCTCCTAAACTCTTGCTGCCCCTGGGTAAGAACCACTATTTCAAAGTGGGAGGAAACTTAGAAAGATGGGCAAGACTGAAGTCCAGTGACACTGAAGGTAAGAGATGCTATGAGCATGCTTTAAAGCGCACCATCACACAGATCCCACATGCACAACCCTAAGAATCATCTGAATGTTCCCCCAGGTAGTCTCCAGTGTATGTTTTAAAACAAAGGGTGGGAAACAAATTTGGCCTCAGGACTCCTCAAATATGGCAGGGCAAGATCAAATAGAAAGATTATTCTTCTTGCAGGACGTGTATTTCCCTTGATTTTAGCATGAGTTTGCTAGATTTAAACTAGCCCAAAGAAAATGTATTTGTAGATAGATAGAAATTTAACATCATAGTGGATACAAAACACAGCCCAAAGAGAGAGATTTCCCTCAAGAGTTTAGCATCCTAGATCTGAGAGATATTATAGCAGAACACACAGAAAACAAAATATTTATTTGAAGGAAAAGGGAGTCATTTTTTTTCCCTTACTTAACAGTGAAACTGAATAAATAACATCAGGGCTGAATAAGCCCCCCTTTTTTTTTTTTCCTTTACCAATGACATGGGCAGCATTTTGGTTCAGTACCTGCGATAAGTATAGGTTCATAGAATCATTTAGGTTGGAAAAATCTCTAAGATCATGGAGTCCAGCTGTTAACTCAGCACTGCCAAGTCCACCACTAAATCATGTCCCTGAGTGGCACATTTACATATATTTTAATTCCCTCCAGGGATGGTGACTCAATCACTTCCCTGGGCAGCCTGCTCCAATGCCTGACCACCCTTATGGTGAAGAAATTTTTCCTAATATTCAATATAAACCTGCCCTGGTGCAACTTCATGTAATTTCTTCTTAACCTATTGTTTGTTGCCTGGGAGAAGAAAATGCCCCCCACCTTGCTACAACTTCCTTTCAGGTAATTGTAGAGTGGCTCCATCAGACACTCCTCATAGGACTTGTGCTTGAGACCCTTCACCAGCTCTGTTGCCCTTTTCTGGACTCGCTCCAGCACCTCAATGTCTTTCTTACAGTGAGCGGCCCAGAACTGGAGGCAGTATTCAAGGTGTGGCCTTACCATGTACATGAGGACAATCACTGGATTAGTCCTGCTGGCCAGACTATTGCTGATACAAACCAGGATGTATTTGGCCTTCTTAGACACCTGGGTGCATTGATGGTTCATATCCACCTGGCTGTTGATTAGAATCCACAGGTCCCTTCTTGCTGGGCAACTTTCCAGCCATTCTTCCTGCATGACCTGGCACTTGGCCTTGTTGAACCTCATAAAATTGGCCTTGGCCCATGGATTCAGCCTCTCCAGATCCCTCTGAGGAACCTTTCTATCTTCCATCAGGTCAACACTCCCATCCAACCTCATGTCATCTGCAAACTGACTGAGGGTGCATTTGATCTCCTTGTCTAGATCACCAATAAAGATATTAAAAAGGTCTGGCACAAAGACTGAGCCTTGGGGATCACTTGATGCCAGATGGATGCAGCTCCATTCACCACCACGCTCTGGGCCTGGGCATCCAGCTAGTTTTTACCCAGTGAACAGCGCACCTATCCAAGCCAGGAACAGAAAAATTGACATTTGAACCTGCTAAAACAGAGACAATAATAACACACCTGTCTCCTGTATCTGTCTGTCTGTTGGATAGATTAAATCTGTCATATCACTGCAAATGGTTTGTTCCTATGCCAGTTCATAACAACAACATCTGTCTTTGGTCTGTGTTTATGGAAAGAAACCTCTCCCCTGTCAAGTCTTGACCTTTGGGCTTACGTCACAGGATGGCATCTATACTCTGCCTAGGAGCATCAAGGGTGGGGTGGTGGATGTGGAGAGATGAGAATGCAGAGTTGAGTAGGATTTTGTTTTATTTTTTGTTTGTTTGCTTGTTTTTCTATTAATTGGCATTTACAATTTAATATATTGGAGATTACAGAAAAAAAAATTACAGTTTCTGTCAGAAATTACGCTATTTCATCCTGTGAATCTCTCCTCTTGATCTGGGAGAGTCCACAAGAAGCTGGTACAAAACTAAGAAATTGTGGTTAGTGGAGAATATTTTCAGTATTGTGAAATGAAATGACATAATTCAAAGTCCATTCTAGAAAAAAATATTTTCAAACCCACAAAGTTATTGTAAATCTAGAGACTTTTAGAGTTTGCTAATTTTGAGTTTGTAACTCGTGTCTTTATGCTCTAGCACAGTTATGTGTGTACAAAGGGGCAGGGAGCTTGAATTTTCAATCGTACAGGATAAACCCACAAAATTCAGAGTACACTAATTCACCCAAAGGCCAAGTCTTCCCTGTTCATATGAACAAAATCTCTTTCCTGTCCTCCTTTAACCTCTGAATTCCTCAGCCCAATTCCATGGCATCTCTGAAGAGCAGGCAGTTTTTAAGCCTGCATGTACACAACAACCTCTAGTGATCAAAAAGGTAACTACAGAAAATACAGGCAACAACTTTTCTCAGTATCCAGACCCCAAGTTCTCTTTCTCAAATGAAAATCACCAACAACATTTGTGACAAAAATCCAAAGTGTTTGTGGCATCTGGAAAGGATTAAAAGTGCTGACAGCACCCACAGTAAAATTTTTGTAATTGAAGTGATTTAAAAATAAAAAGAAGAAGAAAAGAAAAAAGTATTTATTCCTTAAAGAGCCCTGCAGACTTACCTATTCATGAAGGAATGAGAGACTGAAAAATCCCTGGCCCCATTTTAGGAGAGATATTTTTTTTCCAGGAGCACAATAGCAGAGCACACAGTTGAAAGGCTGTAGGTCAGGAAGCATTTTATTACTTCTTCATAAGCAGAATAGCATGAGCAGATTTCTAAAGAAATCCTTGTTGGATGGAGAGAATGAGCAGAAACGCCTAATCAATTGATTTAAGTGCTTTGGTGGGAAGTATACTTTCCAGGGAGCATGGCCCCAAACATCCCACCAAAGATGGAGCCAAGAATTTGTGACAGGACTGGTAATAAAAGCTTGATCTCCTATTTAATAGATTTTATTCACTATAACATAGTTTTTGTACAAATTGCTTCTAGTCTCTGTACATAGGTAGACTGTTAAAAAAAATAAAAACCACAGGATTTGCAAAGAGCTTTTAGCTTTATAGAGGAGAAAGGAACTTTTAATTGAAAAGCATGCTCCTGAGCGTACTTTTCATCCAGTCTCTTGTTGTGCAAGAGCGCTCTCCAAGTTAATGGCATAAGCTTCCTCTCCCTGAACTTCAGCTTTTAGATTTCCTTCACTTAAATAAAACCAAATTTCTTTACCTAGTTGGGAGGAATTTCACTCTGGAGAGAACTTGTTCTAATTCACCAGCTACAGAGCAAGTCTAGGACAGATAAACTTTAGGTAGGGTTAATCTCAGCTAAGGGTGGAAGAAAGTCTCATCTCTCTCTATCATTTAGGTTACACTCCAGCCAGCCATCTTATCCCCTTTTTAACAACACTCCATGGGCTTAAAAAGACCTGACCCCACTTCTATCATTAGTCCAACCAAAGGCTTTTCAAGTCCTCTAAATCATAGCACCACTTACACCATTTCACTAAAACTGCATTTTCTTTCAGTTACCAAAAAGGAAGAAAATAGTTGGAAAAATACTGACCAAAAAAAAAAAAAAATCAAAACCCTCAGGAACAAAGAAGCAGAGCATCTCAATCCTACTACTTCATTTGCAACCCTTATATACTTGAAAAAGAGAAATATCCCCAGAGCATACGTATTATTCTAAGCTGAGAGTGAAGCACTCACTTTACAGAAGCATTAACACAGATTCAAAATAAACCTCAGCACAGTCACAAGTAATTTTTAAAGATAAAGTTGTGTGTGACCAGGTGGGGGGAATAGTTTGAGTAAATATTCAAAAAAGCTTCTGAAAAGCTGTACAGATGTCTCTGGGCCCAGCAGACAACTTCACCTCATGCCCTAATGCAAAAGGCAGCATTTTCACCAGACTTTTCCTCCTTGGGAGGAAGGAAGAAACTATGACACCCCACTCACCAGGCTGTAACGGTCTGGTGAAAGGAACGCACAATCCTTTCTACCAAGGAGCAGGTAAAAGCAGGGCAACCTCCTACAGCCCCTGAAAAAGGAGAGGGACAGATGATTACCTAGAAGACAACAGGAAAATGTCTCCATCCTCACTCCTTGGGGTTGGCTTCTCTGCATCTGTGTCATCTGTCAATGTGCAATTTTGTCTTAAATAACAAAATATGATCTTCAGGGAAATAAATCTTCTGTCTGCTCATATCTAATGCAAACATCTGGGAATAAGATCCTTCCCTACCTCCTCCCCATGGGTGCATGACAAACACTGTCTCCTTTAGACAGCTTCCCTTCCCCATTACTGATGTCTTGAGGAAATTTTTCCAGGTTTTAATAACTGCCTTTTTGGCTGAACATAGAAGGACTGATCATATGACTTCTTCCATTTTAGAAAATGGGTCTTTATTGGCCATGCTTCTCTCCACTTGTGACAGCTATTGTGAAAGTATATTACGACACCTACAATAATTTCCTGTTTTGAGGGTATAAATCATATGCCTGCTCATTGTAAAGATCACCTTTCTCAATCCTTTTTCATTCATGCTTGAATATCATTAGGTGGTAAGGTGGCTTTTAGACAGCAAGTAAATATTAATGTATTGTGCTTGGACATGTAAGCTTGTCAAGGTGCTGCAATGGTAAAGTGATTTATAAAATGAAAAATCGATATGAATAAACTCCAATGAATACACACCATGGATTTATCTGTCGCAAGATGTAATGAGAGACCACCTTTGTGCTGTCTCCTACAGCTACAGCAAATAGTTCTTCTAATAGGAAAACATGTTTTCCATTGCAATCCACCTAATGCCACTGAAATGTGGCATCCCATCAACCCAGAAGAAGAAAGCTGGCCCCTATTTTCAAATTCACTTCTGCTGGACTTTAGAAAAATTAGTACTACTGCAGAATAAACATCATGCTAACAAATTGTATTGGGTCATTTAACACTTGACTGTAGATGTTAATTCTCTGAAGAACAGACTTTAAACAGATGGCTTGTTTATATACTTATTTTCATTCAAAATCCCCTTTGAGGTCAATGTATTCAGTATAATGAAAAATGGAAGGCTCATCTACAAGAGGAATATTCACATGCTATATATTCACAGTACTGAGGAAGTGACTGCATCTGGTATTTGACTGTGGGTCTGCCTCTGATTAGAAAGCCATTGCTCTGAGTAGAAAAATAATAGGCCTCCAAGAAAAGGAAGCAGTCTTGGAAAATACATTTCAAAGGGCAAAAGGACAGAAATTAATGATGCAAAAACTAAAACAAACTAACAAACAAATGAACTGAACTCAAAAAACCCTCAAAGAAACAAACTCCTAGTTTTTAAATGTAGAAGTCAGAACAGTCTCAGACATACTCTTTTTTCAAAATGAATTTCATCTCTCTTTTCTCTCTCTGCAAGTTACCTTATTGGACTGGAAAGCAAACCCTGAAAATTCCCAGAATAGAAGATATGTTACTGTGACTGCTCTTAATTTCAGTTTATGTCAATGTAAACTATAATCTGTGTTGTGGCTTAATTTAAAATGAGGTAGAAAAGTAGCCTCGTAATTGTTGGTAGGAAAGCTCAGCTGAAGCACTAATCTCTTTAACAGAAACACACCTGACAAAACTCTGTCAGCATCTGAACTATGTATCTCAGGACTTACCTTACTTTGTAGAGACTTTTAATTCTGTTGAGTGACAAAACCCGTTTCTTTCATCACCTTAACTGTTGCAGGCTCTTATTCTTTGTTTCAAGCCATACAGCTTTTTGTTTTTCAAATATGTCAGCTCAGTGGAATAAGAAAGGTACTGTAAGAAGAGAGGAACAATATGGGAGGAGAAGGAGGAAAGATGAGATTGTCATAATCTTTGATTAATTAATAAAAAAATCTAAGCATATGATTGCCTTGCCTGATTTACAGAGTGTCTATCACAACTCTCCAGGCACATTAAGCATATTGGAAATGCAAACATGTTACAACAGTAAGGACAATAAACCTTTCTAACCCGCATCCCTTAAGCAGAGTAAATTAACAACCTCTCCTCATCTACCAGAAAAATTGACTCCTGAAAGTTAGAAGGGCTGAGAGACACTCAGTTAATTGTTTTCAAAGTTCTCCAAGGAAAATACTGCATTTACTTTGGTCATCCTGGCAGAATAGAGGTTATTGGCATGTTTCATAGTTGGTCCAAGTAGCTGCAGAAAAATGTGACTGTGGAGATGGTGACTTGGATTTAGCTTAACAGGGGAATGCAGCTGATCACCAGCTCAAACAATACACCTCTTGGATATCTTTATACATGCCTCGAAGTTTGTACTTAATGTATCACCAGTAAGCTGTAATCCCAACTAAGATGGCTAGATTCTCTTCTAAGATAAATAAATAACAGCCAATATAATAAATACCAAGGACAGCTGCAAATCCAAAATTTTACCCATAACTTAGGAAACTTAATTTCTGCACTCTGTCCGTTCTGCACTCTGATATCTGGGACTGTCTTTTCATTCACCTGCATTAAGGTTTGATTCCTGTGACAGTAATATTCTTCATCCCAGGCAATTCCTGAGTCTGAAGAGTAAGAGATCCCTAAAAATGGATGGTTAGTAAGCAGGAGAATCCAAGAGGGCTAAATATTGTCAGCATTACCATGCCAGGACCTCTGATTTCCACAACTGATGACACTGCACAGGGATAGCTACTGAACCTGCAGTTCTCAGGAGGAAGAGCTCTTTAGCAGAGACTACCCAGCTACCCCATTGGGTGATGAACTCTCTGTCCCACCAAAGGAAAGAAAAAGCGATAATATTCACAAAAAATTGTTCCCTCAGTTTCTACAGAAATATTTAGAAGTGATGCAAATGTGTCTGTGCCCACCACCAGTGTCCAAGTCTGTAACAGAGGTTGCACCGTTCCTTGCATTAGCCACCTCCCATGGTGGCAAACAGCCCTGTCTCAGCACAATGATACTAGAAAGCCAAGTGGATTCCTCACTCTAAGCTGTAGAGGGCTAAACTAGACTGAACAACAGAATAATCAATGCCTCATGGCATGCAGCTCATTGCAGAATAATTCAAAATTAACCATTCCTGGCAGGGAACAGGGTGGGGTATTAATCTCAGGGGAGTCTGTCACTTCATAAAAAACCCTGTTAATCTTCCAAAATTATGGACAAGAGGAGTTTGCTTGAGTGGTAGTTATTTAACTAGATGGGTGTTTTTTGACTATTAAAATAATTCCACATGTATGTCTTTTTAAATTACTGAGTTGAAAATTACAGTTTTCATTCTATAGTTGTTGGCTACTAGAACTCAGTGTGGATTCCACATGTTACAACAGGGGAACATACATATTGCATAGGAAAGGACACTGCTATCTCCTTTTCTCTTTCCTTCTGGAAAAGTACAACTCTGTCTCCTACCTCTTTCCTTTCTAAAATAAGGATTTTGTCTCTTCTTCCCTGTCTCCTATGTAAGAGGATAAAACCATGCTGCATCAAATGATCATCAATACATGCATTGCAGCATCAACTCCATTGGCTACAGAACATCACATTTCAATATGCCTCGTTGCTGTCAATGAACAAATATTTCTGTATCGTTAGAAGTCATATGTAATTTGCATAGCAATGCCTTTTCCTGCTTTCGCAACACGTATTGCTCTGTAAAAAACTGTGAAAATATCAAACTAATATATTGAAATTCATGGTATCAATAAAATAGAAACATTTCACTATTTAACTATATTAAGGAAACTGTTATTATTCCTCATACACACCCACTCTTTTCCTAGCATTTTGTTTTCTGAACCAGCTTCTCTCTTTCAAAAAGCATTTTGGGGCACGCAACTCACATTAAGATTAGAGAGTGCCAGAACAAATAATCTGTTGTGCCTATATCAGAATAACTCTCACACAAGTTCACATCTGCATAAGAACAGTGTTGTCTGAGGCAGATCCAATGGAAGAGTGTAAACAGAAGACTGCAAAGTTTATTCTCCGTGCAGTACCTGTTAGAAGAAAATGCAATGTCTTTAAGAATACTATACATCATTACATGCAAATATATTTGTAAATATAGCAAATATAGTAAATATAGCAAATAGATTTTTACTAACAACAATTTTCAGTGGGATCACAATTCCCAGCATTTGCATTAAGCTTTTTATCACAGTCATGGACACTGGCTAAAACACCTTGCTGTCCTAATTATTCTCCAAGGGCATCCATCAGTCACATCTTTCCAAATGAAGAAAGCAGATCAGGAATGAGTCTGATAGTCTTAAGACCGTAACTAGTTTTTCCTAGATGAAAGGTTATGTTTCTTCAAAAAAACTACAAAGGAGATAAGCAAAGCACTTCATATATCAGCAAGAAGCATGAAGGGTACTGATTTTGTTTTTTCACTCCAGTTGTAGGCATTTTCTGCATCCCGACCTTGCCACTTCTATTACTAGAATCCATGCTGATGCTTTGTCTTCTGTGTGACAGACTGTGAGGATTATCATTTCCATTTAGAACTGTCAGTATTCAGCTGTATAGGTAAACCCTGCAAGTACATATACTTATTCTGCTTCTCTGCAAATACTCCTCCTATGGGGAGATCCACAACTGGGGAGCCTGTTCCAGTGCCCAACCACTCTCTGAGTTAACAATCTCAACTTTCATCAAAGCACAAAAGTTCCTTGTACTGATACCCTTTAGGAAGATGGAGCTTGAAACACTATCACATGTGAAGAGGTTTTTCTGCCTCTCTGCTCAGCCCTGGTGAGGCCTCACCTGGTGTCCAGTTCTGAGCCTCTCAGGACAAGAGAGGCATGGAGCTCTTGGAGCCAGTCTAGAGGAGAGCAACAAGGATGATTAAGGGACTGGAGCATCTCTCTTACAAGGAAAGGCTTAGGGAGCAGGGCCTCTTTATCCTTGAGAAGAGGTGACTGAGAGGGGACCTCATCAATATCTATAAGTATCCAAAAGGAGGGTGTCAAGAGGAGCCAGGGTTTCTTGGTGATGCCAAGCAATAGGACAAGAGGCAGTGGGCAGAAATTGTTGCACAGGAAATTGCACATGAACTGTGTGGATGCCTGTGCACTGGAACAGCCTGCCCAGAGAGGTTGTGGAGTCTCCTTCACTGGAGATACTCAAGAACCATCTGGATGCAATCCTGTGCAGTGTGTTCTACTGTGACACTGCTTGAGCAGGGAGGTTGGACCAGATGACTCACTGTGGTCCCTTCCAACCTTACCAATTCTGTGATGCTACGAATACTCTAGTAGGACTATTTTTAAACTAATCCAGCCTAATGAATTTGGGTAAGAAGAGATCATTCTAAGAATACTTGTCACTGATATTTGTCAGTTAGTCTCTAAGAGCAGCTCTTACTAAGCCAAATAAAATTTAAAGCATAACCCATTTTTCTAGCCCAGGTATGCTTCCATTCATTATGAGAAGGAGGTATACTTGTCTTTCCAGAGAGTAGATAGTCTGAGATGATTAGTTTTATAGTAGCTGTGTTTCCCTGACAAAGTACTGTTCTGAATGAATTAATGTTATAATGAACAAATGAGTCATTTTCTGACACACTAAATTAAAACAAGGACTACATTTATAAGCTGTGCATTGGCACTCAGGCTGACACACTCCCTTGAAAACAATTTCTGTTTCTTTTTAATGGGAAATTACAAAACTGACAGAAACGACCAAAACCTGAGAACTTAACGTCTATTTATTTTATATTCTAGATCTAAAAGGTCTTAATGGAATTGCAACTAACTTTGTTACACTGTTTTGAAAGTATTAACAGAGAAATATTTTACTGAAAAGAATATGGGAGTCAAATGAAGACAAGTAAATATGTATTTATTACCTTTCTACTCTGAGTTCAGAGCAGGTCATAAATTCCATTTATATAATATTAGCTGAGAAAAATGACAGTTACCAATAAATACACTTTTGAATAAATTTTGTTTCCTGTTATTTTATCCATTAATAATCACCATAATATTCAAAGGTGTTTGAATATCTTTGGAGTTTGAAAGGCAAACGAGCTTTTGAAATGATTCAGGTGTTTAATCACTTCCTCATACTCAGTTGGTTAATCACTTCTGCTACATGATTTCATATGAAATTTTTTGATTATATGGCTTATATGAGTAATGAGCATGACAGAAGTGAAAATTTTGCAAACCTGACTTCAAAGGAAACTTTTGTTGATGAATATTTATGCATATGCACATCAATATTTGATATATACCAATACTAGATTTAAGTCAGTAAAATTCCACACTTACATGTATACAGAACATGATCATCAAAAAGACCTTTCATTATGAAGATAATTTTGCATTTGTGGTCAAATGTACCTGCTATTAAAGGCCATCCTTGCCTGCTTCTCAGTTGGAAGGACTCTTCAGAAATGACAGAAAGTTAAATGTTGTCATAAATATGTTTTCTCTTGAAGAGAAAATTATGGAAAGGTGAGCAGTGTGCATCCGTAAAAAGAGAGGATCAGGTGAGTCACTTTTTTTCTGTCTTATAGATGAAGTTGCTTTTTTTTGTAACATTTTTTATGTAGAACTCTATGCAACTATGTCAGAGGCCAGCTTCACAAGTTTATCATCTTCAAAGTACTCGATCCCATTCAGGATAGAACACATACATAAATATACTTGTGTAAGATGCCTCAGAGCATATAAGTGATGATGAGAGACATTCTACAGAAAATAGTTTAAAATATGAAATCTTTTTATCTTAAGGTTAAAAGCAATGATCGTGCTGTTGCATTCTCAGCTTCAGAAACTGCAGAGGGAAACTTGGGTCTGTGCTATTTTTTCAGTGTGTTTGTCATTTCCATTTGTCAGAGTTTGAGAATTATATTTAAAATTGTCTAATTGTTTCATGTTGATTTCATGGTATTGATGCTGTAAACACCATAGATGAGCTTCCTATTATGACAAGACTAGCTGGCCTTGGCAAAGCAGTGACTCATAACTACAGATATCACCTTGTAAAATGGCTCTGAGATCTAATAGCATTTTTCCTCTGCTGGACACAGACACATATAATTCCGGGTATATCTGATGTGGGTCTGACATTTCATTTCATCACACTGCTATGTTATGCCATGTAATACACTGCAACAGAATGATGTACTGGAATGACAAGCTGCCTGCTGTAATAAAAACATAGAGAAATAGATGTGCTTTCATCTGAGGAGGCAAACTGCTAGTTCATGCAGAGGTGTGCAAGCAGAAGACAGTGCTGCAAATAAATTGCAGACAAGCCTGCTTTGTCCTCCCTATTCTGAGCTGGTTTTCTTCTACTTCATCTCACATCAATCACTTTTCTCGTGGTTCCCACACCACCATTGATCAGATCACATTGATTTCAATGTGCCCTCAAATAAGGAAAGCTTCTCTCTTCTGTTGGTCCAAAGAAGCTAAAATCTGGACCCCCTTGAAAATGAGCCCTCTTTTCTTTTAGGCTGTGTTAGTGTCATTCAGAGTGTAAGGTCAGCAAAGAGAGAAGAAAGGCTGTCAAAAAAAGGAGGGCAGCAGGGAGGTAGATAGACTACATGAGGCAAAAAGAAAAGAACAGAAGAAGTATGAAATGGCAAAGGGAGGAAAAATCTAAGAAAATGAGAAGAAAAAGGAGGTTAAAAACATGAAAAGAAGAGGTAAGGGGTGCAGTACCTACATGTCTCATGAGAGCAAGATAAGAGAGCTGCAGGGTGGGAGAAAGGAAGCACCTCCTTCCCACAGGTCCACATATAGACAGAGTTTTCTTCCCTCAGCTGGAGTGAAAACCCTACATTTTGAGTAGAATTGTGCCTATGTAACCTTTAATCAGAATGTCCACTGTGCCTTTCCTATGGATGCAATGCCCACACCAACCACTCGACCTACCTTGTTAAATCTTGGGATGAACTTTGGAGTCAGATTTACAGTGTGTAGGGAACTGGCTAGTAGGCATGGTTATGAAGAGTATGGTATATGCCCTTAGTTATCATAATTGCCAACATATGGATCCATTTGTAAATATTAAAAGAATGAATATCCTCTACATTACAGATGGGGAATTTGAGACAGTGAGTGATAAGATGTATTTGCAAAAGTTCGCTTACTTTTTTGAGACAGAATTGGAGTCTATTTACCATTCCCCAGTTCAGATCCCAGATCCTGTTTTATAACCTTACTGGTGCCAAACAGAGAAAAAACTACTCATATTCAGAATTAAATCTTGGTTGCAAAATAATTGAACCTTGCTCAATTGTTTTCTTGCCAAAACCAAACCAATCATCCCCTTTACCAGCTATTACTTAACTTTTATAGTACTGTGGCCACACAGAGAAGGATATCAGCTAGGGAGAGCTATGCTAGTAAGGCTTGGAGAGACTTAGCCTGAGAGAGTCATGGTGACTAGTATCTTCCAAATGGCTTTCATTGACTTTCTTCCTTCGATGTGGAACGTAAAACAAATATATCTTGAATTCCAGGGAAGAACAGCAACTGCATGTTAACATGGTACTGTCATGTCTAAACATATATGTGCTATTTATGGGAAGAAATTATTTTGAAAGTAAATAACAGAAACCTGCCTGGTGGAGTCACAAGGCCTTGACCTTCAGTATACATACGTTGTGTATTGAAATCAGTAGTGCTGTGGCTAAACCAGAGTGATCATGAAGTGCATTTGCATGGTATATAACTCTGCAACATTTTGTTTCCATGTTCCTCACGCAAAGAGAATACAAGTGAGACATTGGTATTTAAATGCTATAATTCTTTGTACTTCTTTACTCTGACACACTTGTTAAAGGATAGACTAAATCAGATTATAAATGGGTTTTTTTGTATATTGAGACAAGTTTTATACTCTATTTTGTCATTTACACAGCCCTTTCTGTCTAAGAGAGGCATAGGTAAGTTGAGTGGCAAATTAAAAGGTCTGAGTATAATTTATATATATATATATATATATATATGTATATATGAGTATATGTAAAAGAACTGAGTCCTTATTGTCGTGGCTAGGTGATATTTACAAAGGCTATTTGAAGATGCATGTCCAATAAAGGAATGCTATATCTAGTTTTAGTCTAGTCCAGTTAGGCAACATGAAGCTCATATTGTAGGAATAAAGTTAAGAGAAAAATTATGAAAACAGCTGGAGAAAAGGGAGAAGTAGAGATATTGAAGTTTCAGAGAATAATAAGTTTATATAGCAGAGCAAATGGCAAGTGGACTGAGATGGTCAAAACTTGAGCATGTAATGAAAGTTTGCTGGTATTTTTTCTTGTCATATTGTCACAAAAGATATGTAAATAATAAGGAAGACAAGGAGAGTAAAAGCTTCTTTTCAATCAAGAAGCAAGCCTATAGCATCTGTAGCTTCTGTGAGAACCAGAAATATATTTTAGAGGATTTAAAAAGAAATAACTTTCTGTCCCCCACTACCAAAATCATTGGTAGCAAACTGAGTCATATTAAAAGTTTTGAGATATGACTGCCCTTTTCAGGATCCCTTTTCAATGGATGTCAGTTTCTTAATGAAACTCAGCAGGGTGAATGATGCATAATATGGTACATTTAAGTCTAATATTCTTTCCTTTGGTAAAGAGTTGTGGTTGTGTTGAAGGTTGTTCTTGCTCAAAATTTAAAAATATCAGTGAACTTTTCTCAAGCCATGGCTCAGGAACAGATGAACTCAATTACTCAGACCTCAACCTTCTTTACGTGTATAATCATCACCTGATTTGCAGCTGAACATTTGCAGGTTTGCAGCTCAACATTTGGCTTTCCACAAATATCCCCATACATCTTCTTTGATTTCCTAATGGTGACAGTTCATGAAATGTTTATGAAAGATTACTTAAAATACCATCTAAGGATGGTATTTTATCCAGCAGCTATCCTATTCCTTTCTTGTATGTCTGATTACAAGCATTTGTTAAGATGGGTCTGGAAAATGTTACTCGCCAGTCAGACTTCCCTCACGTCTCGGGTCCTTGAACTTTTAGATGGAGGTTGGGAGAGAACCCTCTCCCAATGTAAGAAAAGAACAGGTTTGAGACAATTCAAGGAAACTGAATAGCCACAAGTCTATGGGGGCCTGATGAGATTCATCACAGGGTCCTGAGGGAAATACGTGATGTAGTTGCCAAGCCACCCTACATGATATAAAAAAGTCATGGCAGTCATGTAAAGTCCCCAGGGACTAGAAGAAGGGAAATATTGCTCCTATTTTTAAAAAGGAGAGAAAGGATGAGCTAGGGTACTACAGACCAGTGAGCCTCACCTCTGTGCCTGGGAAGATCACGGAGTAAGTTCTCATGGAAGCAATGTTAAGGCATAGGCAAAGAAGTGACCTGGTTCTGTTGGACAAAAAGCTGGACATGAGCTTGCAGTCCAGAAAGCTGACTGTATCCTGGGCTGCATCAAAATAAATAGCAGGTTTAGGGAGATTCTTCTCCTCTCTACTCTGCCCTCCTGAGAGCCAACCAGGAGTGCTGTGCCCAGGCCATTTGCAGACGGGGATTGTGATAGACTCACAGAATATGCTGAGTTGGAATGGAGCTATCAGAACCATTGAGTCC
>JAOXXN010000471.1:16299843-16315810 GCA_026770055.1 Myrmophylax atrothorax | reverse complement strand
GAAGTTTAGGAAGTCCCTCTTCAGGCATGAAGTCAGGACAGGATCTCATTCTGGAGGGCTGCAGTTCCCCAGTGGAGCTGGGCGACTTGAGAAAGACTGTTCTGTACATGCATTAACAGGACTTTGCAGTGCTTCACTTTGTTCTACCAACAGCATTCATGATAACAAGAACCCGAGCAGGAAACCCTTATCAGATAAAGAGACGGGCAAGGGAAATTTCAAATTTCAAATCCATAGGCAACACAACTATAACCCCCAACCTTATAATTTCTGAGATCACTGAGATTCATCAATGGAAGCTACAGCCCCCACTGGATAATTCCTGAGTTCCTTGAAATGAGTCTAATACCCAATGAGGTTACTTGTGCTGCTGCAGAAAGATATTTCTGGCCTTTTATATGTCTGAAAAGAAACTGTATGTGACAGATTTGGAGCTGCCCTGTGATAATTTAGGAATATGGTCTGTTGGCCTGATTATTTGGTTGAATGTCTGGGTTTAACTCATCAGGGGTTAGCTTGCAACTGTGCTCTTAAATTATAGAGGCTGGGCTAGGCTAGGCTAGGCTAGGCTGGGCTGGCCCCTACTTGCTACACTGGGATGCCCCACTTCCATTGGGGCTTCACAGCCAGGGAGCACAGGGACTTAATTTTGAATGACATCAAATCTGCATTAGCAATCCTAGCATCCTATTCATCTGTAGGATTCCAAAGATCCACTGGAGATCAGAGATAGGACCTGTAACTGATAAAACTACTGAAGAGAGCATTATTAGACAACATTGATTGGGATGTGTTCATGTCATTTCCATGTGTTCATGGAATTTTCTATGAAAGTGAAGGCTAACTCTAAAAAATACATTTTGGAAGAAAAAGGGTTTGTGAATAGTGCAGTCATTTCCAGCAGTTTTTATCTAACACTGGGCATTCAGAACTGGTGTTGCCTCACTCCTTAGGCAAGCTACTTTTCCGTGAAAGGGAATGTAATGGCATGAACCCAGGGTGAATTTAAAAAGCACAAAGTCTTCTCTGAACAAGAAACCAATGGGCAACTGTGCAGAGGTGATGCTGTCCCGTAGTTTACAGTGGAGCCATGTTGGGTGGAGAACTGGAAATGTCACATGGCAGCTGGCCCACTCCAGCGTGCTGGACCCAGCCTCATCTATGAGGAACTTCCAGCTGAGACCAAGCTGGTCAAATGAATCTCTTCTCAGATGTGAAAGAAGAGTGCCAGTGGTTATTTGCCAGGAGCTGAAGAAATATTTTACTTGGGTAAAGAGCATTTATAATAGGACATAAAAAAGGTTTCTAAAAAACCATTCCTCAGTTTGGAAGAAAAGACTTTTCATGTGTGTGTCTGCATATGTTGGGTGAGCAAAGTATAAAAACCAGAAAGTTGAAAGTCCTAAGAAAATTATCTGAACCAGGTCTCTCTCACTCTCTCAGGAGTGAGAAGATAAGTAGGTAGTTCTAGGGGTTCTTCATTGTAGAGTTCCAAAGACAGCCTACGGGCCTGAGCTATATTCTAGATTAATTCCTAATTCATCAGGGAGGCAGTATGTTCATTCACAGATGTTTTGGTATGTAAAGTTCTCCTTCACTGTTGCTGGAAAGGTTAATATATTACATCTCCCTAACAGTGAATTCCTAATGCAGTCATCTTTTCTCCAGTGAACATCTTTTATATTTTATGGATTTCACTCAATAGGAAAACCAACCATATATTAAGAGATCCATTTGTCAAAAGAAGCCAGTCTAGTAAATGCTGTATGTTTTGGTACAGATCCTCCCAATGACTGCTTCATGGTTTTGGCAGTAGAGTCTGGCCAAAAAGCTGCAACATCTACCTCTTGGATGACTATAGTGGCAAAAGCATTTTTTAATGATACACATGGAGTGCTGAGTCTCCTTGCCACTTCCTATGGTGTTGCCACATAAAGGTTAAACTGAGCTGTCCAGATCACACTGCAAAGCCCCATGGCTTCATTTTGATCTAAAAAAAAGCCTTTGGAAAGAGACTATTTAGTGTCACATTGCTGTTTTAGGAGGAGGAAATGCATATGCTGATGTTTAGGGGTAATTTGGGAAGGGTTGCATTCTGTAGAGATAAATGAATGACTGCTAGAAAATCTAGAAATACAGGGAGGAGACAAACTGAACCAGGGACAAAAGTAAGAAATCAGAGCCAGGAAATAAATTCTAAGTGCAAGGAGCTCCTACATAGAGCTCTTCATTGAGATGTTCTGCTGCATAGTCAGCAGCCATTTCTTTCTGCAGCTGAAGTTTCTGAATCACAACTTCTTGAGGGTATGCTGCAGGAATCTGGGTTACAAATGGAAAGATGTAGATTGCAGTCACAAACCTATCTTGAAACAGAAGGCAAAATCTTCTGAAATTTGCTTTAATTGGGATGTCCAGAAGAAGCAGAGAGTGTAGTAAAACTCACACATTGTGAATAGAAGTAACAAGCAGCATAGTAGGCTTTGAAGTTCTGTGAGTGTGGAAGAGGGAAGCAACCTCAGCTTTTGGAGGTTTCCTGCAGCTAGTAATCACGATTTCCACGCTTTCTGAGCTGACTATCAGCTTGTCACCATCCTCACTCTTTCTTCATTGGTTTGACTCATCTCAGGGAAACACTGGAGAATCCAGCAAGTCATCTTCTGTCAGAAACCAGGTAAAGCCACCAGCTGTTTTCAGACGGAAGATTGCCCCAGGGCAGGTTTGTCTACACGACCTTTTACAAACAGAAGTCAGCTCTGCCTGGGGGCCCTGATGGCCAGATGGGGTGTAGCTGTGGTCCCAAAGCTGTGCACTCACATGAGTATAACAGGGTGCAGCTTCTGTCCCTGGTACCTACACAATGCGGTTACATTTAAGAGGTTTTTCCCTGACTCCCTTGTCTTCATGTACTGAACAGCTGGTTACCTCAGGGTGGTTATTTCTGTTCCCCGTACTCCTAATATATGCCACCACTAACAGGAAGGCTCTACAGTCAAATTTTAAATTATGCAAGTTCAAACATTTATTTTAAATCAGACGCCGTTCGAATGCTATGCAACTACAGATTTTACAGCACAGTTTGAGTGAGCTTTGCAAACATCCCAAGCAAACAAACTTTGCAGGAAACATAATCCTATTATTTTAGTAATCCTTGGGATACTGGCTTACCGGGATCATCATTTGCAACAAAGCATCTGCCTGGTTCCTTCTCAGGTGATCTTTGTACTGTTACACAATATTACTATTTTCCTGTGTTGACACTTATTGGAGAAACAGTTTTTACTAGTTTCAGAAACCATCTTGTGTGATGATCTTATGACTTGATATTATCCCTCACAAATGTTTTACTTACTGTTTCTGCAGTTTCAATGAACTAAAACTAATCAGTCTTCAGTTATTGCCCGTTTCTCCGCATACCCTTTCTAATGGTGTTTTAGATACTTTTTTACCTTACAGAACCTGCACCATCCTCCTTACCTTTAATTCTGGAACCGATTTCATCATTCACACCTTCATGTTCTCAGCATGTTAGTCACAAGGAATCGTTAGCACATGATCATACATGGTGGGTAGCCCAACCAGTGTGGGGGGGGGATCAGAGAAAGAGCAGGGCACTATTCCACCACTTGGTGAGTCAGCAAAGGGAGAGAAGCAGCCGGGCTGGGACGAAGAAGGTGTGCTTCAGGAGACTGTTTCTCGTGGCATTTCTTTCTCCACATGTTGACAGGTCAAGGGTTGAGCATGTATGGCTTGTCCTCTCCATTGATTTGTTAAGCAGTGAATGACGTTTATCTCTTTGCAATTCCACATTATAAAGCTAAATCTGCTTCCCCACCTCGAAACAACCTGTACTATTGTTCTCAGGTTATCATGATAAATTATGGGTGTGAGACACGCTGAATCATGACAATGCTCCTGCACACAGTTGTTCTTAAGTTGAAGAAATCTGTCTTTTGTCATGTATGGCTCTTTTATTGTCCTATTTATTGTGGGACCATTGTTAGGTTTTTGACAGGATTGCTGAAGAAATTCGTCTTTTGTCATGTATGGATTTTTTTATGGTCCTATTTATTGTGGGACCGTTGTTAGGGTCTTGACGGGATTGCAAGGAAGTGGGAAGAGGGAAACTCTGGGATTTTGAGCACAGACATCTGGAATATTCTGAGCAGCCTGGATTTCTTTATGATTGTCCAGCGACCAGTGTGTAAGCACTGCTTTGTGTCTGCACGTGTACTTCATGAATCACAGAACCGTAGAACGGCTTGGGTTTGAAGGGACCTTAAAGGTGATCTGCTTCCACCCTGCGCTGCCATGGGCAGGGACACCTTTCACTAGACCAGTCTGCTCAGGGCCCCATCCAGCCTGGGCTGGAACACTTTCAGGGATGGGGCATCCACAACTTTCCTGGGCAACCTATTCCAGTGCCTCATCACCCTCAGAGTAAAGAACCTCTTCCTAATATCTAACCTAAACCTACTCCCCTTCAGTTTGAAGCCATTCCCTCTTGTGTTGTCTTGACACATCCTTGTAAAAAGTCTCTATCTCTTTATAGGCCTCTTCAGGTAGTGGAAGGACACAATCAGGACATTTCAAAGCCTTTTCTTTTCCAGCCTGAACAATCCCAATTCTCTCTGCCTTTCCTTGTAGGAGAGGTGCTCCATCCCTCAAATCATCTTGGTGGCCTCCTCTGGACTTGTTCCAACAGATTGATGTCCTTCCTGTACTGGGGACTCCAGAGCTGGATGCAGCACTACAGGTTGGGTCTCACCAGAGAAGAGTAGAGGGGCAGAATCACCTTCCTCAACCTGCTGGCCACACTGCTTGTGATGCTGCCCAGGATATGATTGGCTTTCTGGGCTGCAAGTGCATGCTGTGATTTCATGTTCAGGTTCCAGATTTCTGATGCAGAGGGTGGAATACTGAATCTGTGCCTTGTTGTCAAGAGAAAATGAGGGCAATCATCACCTGACTGCTTTTGTGCAACATTATCATTTACAAATGTAAAGGCTTCACAGTTGAATGGAGATGGAAAGTCATTTGGGTAGTGATAGATACCCTGGAACTTGATATTTAGCAATTACCAGTCATTTGAAGGTACTTGTTCCTGTGCATTATAGTCAGCTTTTTGGTTTTATACTGCAGGCAGAACATATCTCTGACTCAGAACTCTTCCAATATTTCCTTCATATATTTGGAAAAAGATACCGCCTCGTCTGAGCAGCAGCTGTGAGACAAGACATTTCATTTAACTTGTATCAATAACTAGTGAGATTGGGTACTTGGAGAGTTTAACCTGCTATTCCAGTGGAAGATGCCTCTCTGTTTTGTCAGGAGAAATGCTCCTAAAGTACTAGACCTATATAAAAATCCTTTCCCATGAGAGAGAATATTTCACAAGGTCTTTCTCCATGGTAGTGGCCAGGGCAGAGGTGAGTTGAATGAGGTGCTCTGTTTGTCAGGTGCTTTTTTTGTATTACACCTGGAATGAATTGTCTTCACTGTGACCACAGGGCAATACCCAGATGATTAGAAAGCTTGTCATTAGCATCAATGAGCTAGGGAGGGAAAGCAAAATGCTCTAAGAATTACTAGGGGTCTACAGAGTTGCAAGATGTATATAGGAGATTAATCCAACAGCTCATACAACATCTGGGGCAGAAATGGAGCACAATCAAGATCTCCTTACTCCCAGCCAATAGGTTTGGGCCTGTTGCAGGCTACTATGCATCTTCCCATCATTAAAAGATTGCTCCTTGATTTGCTTCTCTCCATTATTGTGTAACTTCTTTACTACAAAGGATTGGCAAATTAATGATAATTTATCAGTCTTACTCAGTCAAAAAAATTGTTTTGAGATACAAGCTTCTAAGCACTTCATAAATACACATTCTTCAAAGTCATTTCCTTTTATAGACCTCTTTCCCAGGACAGCAAAGCAGGAGGTAGTGTGCTAACAATGTTGTGAATATAGAAAAGGTATCCTGTGAGTTGTAACCATTGTGTGTGCTGCTGTGATGTAATTAAATATCCCAGATCCCCAGGGCTTTGGTACCCAAGTGCGTGAATAAAACATAACTCTTAGCAAAGTAATGCCTTTGTGAAATGGTGAGAGTATAAAGAAAAATTGTGGTCCCAAGCCAATTATTTCATTCATATTATTTCACTCAATTGTGAAGCCCACTGTGTTTTACAAATTAATTGAATATTTGCATCCTTAATTAGAGACACTATTAGGGAGATTAAATGGCTCTGCTTTTCACAAAAGGCAATAACACTGTAAACCTGCCTTTGAAACTACCTCTTATCCTTGACCTTGGGGAAAAAAGATAAGCACATATACCACTCACATACTACTGCTGACCCACAGCCCATGCAGGAGACAGGATGATATGGTAAATATATTGGGGCCATGAAGGGAAGGTGGAAGTTCAGAAATGCAGAGACAAGCTCAGTGAACAGTGGATTATTTTTCTATTTCTTTCCTTTATGGTTTGGCGGCCAAATGAAAAACAACAAACCAACAAACAAACCTAAGACGAAGTGGTTAGTTTTACTTGGACTGAAGTAGCTGGGTTTTGGGGGCATGGATTGAACTGAGAAAGCAATGACAAATGAAAGTATTTATGGATCTGAAAACCTCAGTTTGACCCTACCAAAAAGATTTTCAACACCTCTTTAAAACAGAAACAAACCCCACAAAAATGCCAAAAAGGAGCTTTATAATGAAAAAGGCATTCTTTTTAAACCTAAAGTCTCAAAAATATAGCCTAGTGCCAAAGTGAAACAGCTCCCATCAGTTCCTGAACTAAGCCCAAATTAAGAGAGGAAATCATCCAGTTTTAGGACATTCATGCAATGCTCTTTCCTGGCTGCTAGCAGTTTTTCCATCAGTGGCATTGTAAAGTCCTAAAATTCTTGAGTGCCCCATAAGCATCCCCTAGGAAAACCATGCTGTCCATCTCAGTCACGCTGAGTTCATCTCACTCCCCACCTGACCTGGATGCAGATAGAAAGCTCTGTGCAACTGCAGCTTCTGGGCAGTGCCATTCCCCTGCCCACAGTGACAAAGGTCTCCTGTACCACTTCCTCTCTTGTCCTGATAAAATCCTGATTTCTTCAGAGCGCCCAGGGAGACATCAGTGAGCAAAATCGAACTCAGTAATCACAGGCTGGATCCAGTTTACATACTTTGCAGTTTAATTTTCCATGTTTGTTAATAGGCTCTTGCATTTGAGAGAATCTCTTCCTTTCCTGACCTAGTGAGTTTCTTAAGGGCTTTTGACAGTTTGGATGTGTCTCAAGCAAAAAGGTTGTTTTTCTCTATTACATCACTTCAAAGTCCAGAACCTGGATATCAGGTGATTTTTTGCAAATGGTATTTACTTATATTTAATTTTTAAAACAAGCAGATTTCTAATTTTTCTGTGAAGTAAAAGCTTTTCAAGCTAAATCTAAGTGTCCACTCTAGGTAAAAAACTCTGAAAGAAATTATAAAGAAAAACGTCTTATTTTAGACATAATTTATGAAGGCCAATGGGTGATTTGCTAGATTTTTATTTTGCAGAATGTGTTGATGTTGGAAGCCCAGAGGCAGAGAATAGAAGACTTTTTTTTTTTTGTTATGGATGTTCACTAGAGGATGAATAAATAGGCAGAAGTGACATAGAATTACTCTTTGGATCTTTTATCCATACTTCATTTTGATTTTTTTAACGTCCATTTCAGTTACAAAATTGAGCATTGTAATCTACTATGAAGTGATGATTAGTAAAGTCAATCTAGTTCTGCCATAACTTCACTGTGTACCTAACTTCACTGTCACCTAATACAAACTTCTAGAGAAACTTAGCCTGAAATAAGGTTTCTCTGCTTGAAAATATTTTAATTTTTTTTTCATAGAACATGCTGTATGTTAGATCCATCTTCAACAAATCACAGTAGCTCAGGAGGAACAGACAGAGGAAAATAGGCCAACACGTTGATACTCAAAAGCACATGGTATCTTAAGGAGATGATTTGCTTTCTCTGTGGCTTAGCTGCAGAACAAACAAAAGCAATCCTCCTAGAAGTGCTTGCTTCTACAGTTTGCTGCCATGGATCAGATTAAGCTGGAAAACAAGAATTTCAATTTGACACTTGGCTGGCTGTATTCTTGAAGTAATGAAACATACTTTCAGGGGTTACATGATCGATCCACTGACTGAAGTATAGATTTGGGGTCAGAACCAAATGTCTGAAAATATACTGATTGACCTGAAGGAGAGAAGAAGGGAATATGATGACTGGGAATATACATATGCAAGGAGCACATTTTGAAGTACTGTTACTGATAAAGAGATGAGGTGCCACAAATCTCATTACTGCACAAAAATTCTGTTGCTAAATCATTGTGCTCTGGATTTGAAAATTTCTCAATATCAAAAGTAAGTCTTTCCTTCAACTGTGCCTGCCAAGCCAGAAATGACAGCTCTAAAATGCCACTGAGTTTGAGACAATCATCACCATTAGCTTGTGTAATGACAAGATGGAAGTGCATTCTCACGTGTCAGCATAAGTTACGCTGTTCTGATGCCTGAGGCAGGGACACATTAAGTCAGCAGAGCTAAATATCCTCACTTTCAGCTGTGCTCTCTTTCCAAGTGAATTTGGACGCCAGTCATGCAGATGCCAGCAAAAAATCTGGTATGAGCCAGCTTTATTCTCTTGACATCAACAGCACAGCACAGATTTACATGAGCATAGGGGCTGGCTTGCAGAAGTTGTTGGTACCCGAGGTGAATGTCTAGGAAAAAGGATGTGCTTCAACTTCTCAAAAAGCTATTTTTAAGCATGGAGCTTAGGAAGGAGTGTTTGATGAAAACGGTTCTTTTCACTGGGAAAAAAGGCAACATTTCTCTTGTAATTTTTAAAGGATAAACAAATGAAGAAAAACCCCAACATTTCCTTGGTTTCAAATAGAAACTTGAAAAGGTTTTGTTGAAGACAGTCCTTCCTTTTAATCTAATTTAGGCACCGAAAGCTCAGAAACAGCTTTCCCTCTGCTGTAGGCTACAATCTTTACCTTCACCCCTGTTAAGACCACATCAAAAGTACTGTGACCAGTTCTGGGCTCCCCAGTACAATGGAGACATATGGGACACAGTCCAGTGAAACTTTGCAAAGATGGTGTAGGGACTGAAGCATCTCATATGACAAAAGGCTGAGACCTGGGACTGTTCAGGTTGGAAAAGGGAATGTCTTGGGTGGGATTTTACCAATATATACAATTACATGATGGGAGGATGTAAAGACTGCAAGGTCAGGCTTTTTTCCATGGTGGTGAGGAGCAGTGGGCACAAAATGAAACACAGAGGGTTTCTCCCAAGCATCAGGGAACACTTTTGCATTGTGAGGGTAACCAAGCACTGACACAGATTGACCAAAGAGGCTGTGAAATCTCCATCCTCCATGACATTTGAAAGTCATCTGGACATATTCCTGGGCAACTGGCCCTGCTTGAGCAGGGGAGTTGGACCAGATAACTCTTTCAACCTCAACTATTCTGTGATTCTGTGATTATTATGTTTCTCTCCCTGTATATTCACCATTTGCCAATTCCTTCTCTTGAAACAGTAACAACCCAACATCATTGGATGAGAGAGATAGGAGAATAAGAGTGTTTCTGGGTACTTATTATCACGAATGTCACAAGGCCACTGACCCATGTTATATCCTAGGCGTGTCAGCCTATCACAATTTAACACATACATGTGTATTGTGATTCACATGTATGGGAAGATCTAATGTAATTTTAGACAGTTCTGGAATTGAAAGGCTAGGTTTGGTAAGGGCTGGGACACAGACTATATACAGCTGTCACAAAAATAATACTTTAAATGTTGTGGAAGAGGTAAAAAAGCTCTTTCTTTACCTTTAAAATTGTAGCAGAGCATGGAAAAATTATAATTTCTTACCTATGTGAAATCCAAATCACGTGGGAATCAGATCAGAGTGACACATTTCAACAAATATATTTAAATTTAGTTTAAAAATACTTTTAAGCACTACTTTCAGAGGCAATTAGACTTTCTTGTTTTACAAAGTACTAAGTGTAGAAAAAGAAGCATAGTATTTATTGCAATGGAAACATCTCCTGCCTCCCAACACCCACCCTTTCCCCACCTGCTTTAGCTGCAATTATATGTCAGGGATGGGGACCTGTAGTGAGTTTCTAGGATAAAAGAGAAAATTAGATGTACCTTGCTGGACAAGATAAGAAGCAATTCTCTTAAAGCGCCCCTATCAAACACTGGGTGATGATTTATTTCAGCTTCAAAGGTCAGAGTTTAAAATTATTCATATCTAAAGCAAAAATCTCTTCACAGAGGGAGGTGAAGGTTTTAAGTCAATGGAAGATGACCAGTCCACAAAGCCAGGCTTAATTTGGCAGCTACTTCCTTCCCAGGAATTTGATGGGTTGACATTCTGGCATGTAGTTTTATCCTTTGGTGAGAAAAGTCTTCCTGTAAAAGTTCTCTTGAAGTTGTTAATGAGATTGATTAAGTTCTTTGTGGTTTTTCAGCCCTGCTTTCCCCAAACATCCAATCAAAAACTGGCTCAAGAGACTGAGCCACAGCAGAAATGAAATGGTAGCCTTGAAGACAAGAAGTGAGCACCCAACTTGAAGTACAAAAACTTTCATGCATTTGGAGACACTACTCCTCCTGTATTTCACCTCACTTTAATCTGAAAACCAAACCATTAAACCTGCTGCCTGCTGGTAACTTCGTGTGCTCCTTAGACCTGTCTGATGTGTCATGTGAAGCTTTATACTTAGCCACAAGAGAAAATGTGATTCAGAGCCCCAGCCCCTTCAATCTCATCCCACAATTATATAGGTTTGTACTTTGTTCTTTGCAGTCATTTCATATCTTTACCAAAATATTATATTAAAAGGTGTTGGCAGTATTTTAGATAAGGCCTCATCAGTGCTGAATGTGATAGATCTCTCTCATGCCTGGACCTCCACTGTCAGGATGTATTTCATCACATTTCCCTGTGTTTTCATTAGACAGTTTAATGAAATAAGAAGATATATTGGGAAGTAGAAACTTTAAAAGCCTCTAGCATTTATGTTTAGAATGAAAAGATATGAAGCAATGCAATTAGTATGTTTCACACAATGTGGGGACTGGGGCAAGCAAAATGCTTCCCACTGTGAGTAAAGATCAGGTTCATGACCACCCAAGGAACCTTAATGTACATAAGTCTATGGGACACAATGAAATACCTTGCAGAATCCTGAGGGAATTGGCTGACGTAGTTGCCAAACCACCTTCCATGATATTTGAAAAGTCATGGTGGTCAGATGAAGTCCCAAGTGATTGGAAAAAGGGAAACATTTTGTCTATCATTGAAAAGGGTAGAAAGGAGGACCCTGGGGACTGCTGACCTGTCAACCTCACCTCTGTGCCTTGGGAAGATCATGGAACTGATCCTCCTAGAAAATATGTTAAGGCACATGAAGAACAGGGAGGTGATTTGAGACAGCCATCATGGCTTCACCAAGGGCAAGTCCTGCCTGACCAACCTAGTGTTCTTCTATGATGGAGTGAACCCAACAGTGGACAAGAGAATGGTTACAGGTGTCATTTATCTGGACTTCTGTAAAGCCTTTGACGCAGACCACCACAACATCCTTCTCTCTAAATTGGAGGAAGATAGATTTGATGGGTGAACTCTTAAGAAATTTGTTGGATGGTTGTATCCAGAGGGTAGTGTTCAAGTGCTCAGAGATGGACATCAGTGAAAAATGGTGCCCTGCAGGGATCTGTACTGGGACCAGTGTTATTTTATAAATTCATTAATGACATAGATGAGGGAATTGAGTGCACCCTCAGAAAATTTGCAGATGACACCAAGCTGAGCAGTGCTGTTGACACACCTAAGTATGGGATGCCATGCAGAAGGACCTGTACAAGCTTGAGAAGTGGGCACATGGGAATCTCTTGAGGTTTAACAGGAAAACTGGGAAAACTGAGCTAGCCTTGATGACATGAATGACAGTTGCTGAAATGTGAGATTCTAGGGAAGGATCATCAGGGTGATGATGCTGTATAAATGCAACATGATTTTTAGCTCAGCTACAGCAGATCTTGCTACAAGGGCAAAGAGTGAGGTATGGAAATCACTTTTAGCATTTTGGTTTTTTTTTCTTCTGTAAGCAAATTTTCTACCAGGAAAGAAATTGAAGGAAATAGCCTTTCTCTGGTTCACTTACACACAACACCATTCCTAGGTATTCTTGATTCTTTTGCATCTGGTCCAGGATTTGCCATAGTCCAGTGCATTCCTTCTCTTTGCATGTCAATCACCATGCCTCTGTCACACAAGTCACCCCAGAGGATGGCTGTGCCTCTGAGCTTGTAACTTGTCTTGAGTAAGGTGCAGTTTCCACACTGTTTGCACGTGTCACCCAATTCAATTCCATCCTTAATATCAGAAATTCAGCCTTTTGCAATCTCAACTTATGTCTAATGAGTGGGTGGAAAGAAAGTGGCCATGTCCTTCCAGAAGTACTCTATTGGGAGATCATGCATCTAGCTAAGTTTGAGGCTGCCCTACTTCTCTTTCTCCTTCCTTTTCTTTTACCCAGAAAAGCTCAGCACTCTTATCTGTGAAGAAGAATGTGTTTGAGTTTTCTTATACCCAGGCAATGCACCCAGAAAATGTGCACAAACCCTTGATGTGCCTCTGTTTGGAAAAATACTATCTTACAGCTTTTTCTGTCATACACAAATTGCTATCTGGAATTTAGGATTCAGCTTGCAGGAGAAAATGAAATGATCTCACTACAGGCAGAGGTCCATTAAGGGTAAAAAAGCTGATCTGATAGGGGAGTCATAGCATGACAGTAAACAGCAGGACTGGAATATCTAGATATCCCTTACTTGGTCAGAACTGGCTTTCTATGTTGCAAACAGAAATTGAGGTTATGGGGATTAATCCTTATCCTATTTAACACAACAGTCGCTGGATTTGTTTGGGATAGAATATTATGCTTTTTCTTTTCATACTGGGAAAATAGACCAGGAGGCCTCTTTATGCAGCCTGTCCAATTATTTCATAGCTAAATGCATTTGTTTTCTTTGTTTTAGAGAGGAAAATTTTCTCCTAAATAATAAACTATGGTCATGAATTATGAACTCTATTGCTTAGGCTTTTGTTTCTCTTTTCATGACAATACAGACTGTCAGCATTTTTCCTTTCCCTGAATTCCAGAAGGTAAAATACTTCAGAAAAATCTCAGATAAATCTACTTTTCTGCCCTAAAAAGCAAACTGTCCAAAATTATGAGAATTATCAAAAGTATAGTCCTTGGTGAATATAAAGGAGAATTACATTATTCATGATGTTTGAATGGCATTATTTAACTGATTATAATTATACAACAAATTAGAAATTAGTTTAATGTAAATTTGCCCAGAGCAATGTTTCACAAATTTCTGGCAAATATGGTTACTGTTAAATTGCAGTTACTGTCACAATATAAAACAGCTTCCTGCTCCCATGTTTTTTCCCTGGTTTCTAGTGCTTTCAACTTGATTAAAAAAGTAAAAGCAGCATTCAATGTAGTGAAAACATTGTGAAGGACCAGACACATGGATATAGAAAGTAGGACACACACCAATATTTAATCGTGAATATAGGTAGTTGTTGCTTGCATTTTTTATTCCAGCAGTCCATGGGCCTTTCTTTCTGCTTTCACTTTGTTGTTGGGGTTTTTTTCAAGAAATCTTTTTCCTTATGAATTAAGTTTTATGTTGTTCTTTGAAATATGAACAAATTTTCATACCAGTTTTGAAGAGAATAACAATCTTACAGTGATTTCTGAATTCTTAACTTCAGATGCTGTAAAAGAGGTTGTTCTTTCTCAATACTTGTTTTCTAAACCTATAAATATAAGACATCTTTGAATACACCTAGTTACTAGACTTTTTAGCTTAATTTTTTGTATAATTCTTTGGTCTTTCAGTTTGTCACCCTCCATAGCACAGCCTTCTCAAATAGGACTTCTATACAAATATCTAATTCCCAGCATTCAAGATGAAGGCAGAGAATGTTACATGTCAGCTCTGTTACAGGATCATGCATATGCTCAGATTTTTGTATCTGGGGGGCTAGTCAGTGATGGATTTAAAAAAACAGGATGCTTAGTTTTCTTAGTTTTGTTTCTAGGTAGAATAGCAAGCTGATGTTCATGGTGTGTGAGTTTTTCGAGTCTCTCAAGCTGTGTGTCAAATTCTGGCAGAGGTGGTATCTGCTCGTGGATCTAAGAGAAATTTATGAACTGTTTTTCATTGGTAAATTCATTACTAAATAGCCATCAGTTTTTAGCTTAAGAATGATAAAGCTTTTTGTGAAATCTCCTACTGATACACGTATTCTCGTCTGTCCATTACAACCATGTTGGAGCCATCTCTTTAGCTAAGTTTCTCAATTTTGAAGTCTTTTCTGCTATAGCAGAACACAAGCTTTTCATGCAAATATTCTGTTAACTGAAAAGTCCCCCAAGTAATGTATTTAGTGTTGAAAAATCATTATATTTAATTTAATTTTCTAGGCTTTTTTTTATTTTACTGTATAAATATGAAATAAAGAAAATACTGAAATGAGTTATTTCAAAATAGAAGATTAGAATGTTTTGTTTCCCAAAGATCAAAATAAAATGTTGTTACCTATCTAAACAGTATTTGCAACTTTCATTTCAAGAAATAATTTAAGAAAACACTTTACTTTTGATGACCTGCCATTTTTTTATATAAAATACTTTGCAGTAAGGTACCAGCAGGAGGAAATAAAATTTTCAGTTGTCAACATGAAGACTTACACAAATGCTTAAAGGTAAGAAGAACTAGTAACTGCTACTGAAGTTAAAGAAGGGAAATATGCGAAAGGTTTGTTATATATTTCTCAGAGATCACATGTATGGACAGAGATGCAGGCTTGAGTTCAGGAGGAGGACAGCCACAGTCAGGAGAAAGAAACCTTCCTACAACGATCATGTGTAGCACTGTAAGTTTTAACTTTTGTTTGAGGGAAACAAAACCCCAAACACACATACATAAACCAAGAACAAACCCTGCTACATGCTTTACTGTTCAAAGTAATAATCTTGATAACACTATAAGTGGACTAATGATTGCAGGGTCTAAACAGCTCAGAAGTGAGACAAACTTTGCAGCCATGAAATCTAGAGTATGAAGTCCAATGATTTCAGACTCCCTAGAACCAAGCATTTCTCACAGTATCCCTTGTAGTTTTGCACCCTGTGTTGTAGAAACCACCTATTGTTGTTATATGTATTCCTGTTCCTGATGTATCAGCTGAAGGCTCTTCTGCAGGCACAGCTCAACAAACACAACCAGCCCAAGACACCCAGTGCAACAGGACAAGAGCTCCTCAATCCATTCTCATGGAGAACAACTGGGTTAACATAGACCAACTATTTTAAAGAGTGCAAACACTGCTCTATGCCAAAACACTTTGTGGAGTAACAGCAACATCAGGTCTTAAGAAATGTGGTCTTGCATGTAGGAGCAGTGATCTTTTTCAGTTCACTGCCACTGAGTAAGAACGTGTGAAAAAGGTCTTGTGCAAGAGAACAGTGGTTCCCACACTATTCCTCTCATGTACAAGGCATCAAGTGTTGATTCATTAGCTGAGCACCTCAGTAACCAAAGCTTAGGGGTCTGTGGAGATAGACTGCCAGCATCCTGGCCTTATGGAATCTATGAAAGAATGGAGATTCTGAAGTAATTTTGCATCATTCTCAAACTTCATTAACTTCACCAAATGCTTCCAGGTTTCTCTTCCAGGTTACTAATAGGTCTTCAGTAGGCTTGCTATGTATCAGTTTTCCTTTGTTTGCTAATCAAACAATTAATTTGCATTTTCTTTATAGACCACTGTTAAGGAAATTGTGTTTCTT
>JAOXXN010000471.1:16279440-16290398 GCA_026770055.1 Myrmophylax atrothorax | reverse complement strand
AATATCCAAAATTGTTTCATGTCTGAAGAAGCCTGAACTTGGAGAAATTAAAAGCCTGAGAAAACTACAACACTAAAACACCATCCTATCTTTTACTTTCTCATTCAAGGATTGAAATGAGTCGGGACTAATTTGGACAGGTAGCAATATGGCTATTCGACTCCTTCCATCAAGGATGAAAGAAACCTATTAGACCTTCTTTAAGAGAGTTCAAAAAGTTGCTATCTAAGGAAATGCCAAAAAATCGTGTGAGTGTCAATAACTGCAGACACTAGTATGTGGAGCTTCATTAAATCTCCACGGAACAAAGGGGAAATGGCAATGGCACCTTATATTCACCCACTTCTGCACATTTAATAAATTGACTCTGTGGTATAACTCCAGTCCTTTAACCCTACTGACCGGACTTGATTGAGCCTCAGAGGAAGTTTGATCTCTTTTGTAGCTGTAGAACCTAGCTCATGCCACACTTTTCCCAGGAAAGGCTGATTTTCCTGTGTTATTTTTTTTTGTGTTGATCTATACTGTTAATCAATGCTACACAATGTACACGCACATTAGTTTGGGTTGTTGAATTTCTTCCCTCTGACCCTCCAGCACTCATTAACTCTGAAATAAACTGCTTTTATAGTACTTCATGAAAACGTCATTACTTAGGCAGAGAAGACACTGGATCTTAAAACATTCTGAAGTTTTCAAATAAACTACATAAAGATGAATGTAGTGCTTTCAGGCTTCAAGAAGAGCCTAGAATCTTGTGTCAGATATTAACTTTATATAGTTTATTTGCCAATATCAGATTCTTTTAAGATTCTATTTACTACAAGGGCAATACATGGTTGGAAGTTCATAAACGGGGAGCTGTAGAGTTGATTTGTAGGAGACACTTTTCATGACTCCTGTTTAAATCACCATGAATCTTCACACTGATTTTCTCAGGGTTAGAAGGGAGAAGTCATTTCACTAAAGGGTTCCATCTGAAAAGACTGCTCAACCAGTTTTTGCTTTGTAATTCCAAAATGTCGCACTGAAGATTTTGGATTGTGACTGGAATTAATTAGAATCTGACTGGCTATGCCTTGGTGGGCAAGAATTTTGAGACAAATGTGTTTAAAATAATGCATTGTAACTGTGAAACAATATGCACATTAATTTCAGAGTATGTACCTTTGGCCCCAGCCTGTCCTTCACATGTGTTTTTATTTTTTTAATGAAGGATAATTATAGTAAGGATGTAATTTATTCTCAGAACAGATATTCAAGGATTATAAGCCTTGGGAAAGTGTACTTAAAGATACTAGAGAATTAAAAAATAAAAGAGAGAGAAATAAAAGAGAAAAAAGAGAAAAAAGAAAATTAACAAAAGGGTAAGGGGAAAGGGAGGGGGAAGGGAAGGGGAAAGGGAAAAGGGAAAAGGAAAGGGAAAGACTGTAACATGCAACCTTAAACCTAAAGTTTTTATTGGACCCTCTTTATCAGCAACAAACTCCTGCTGTTCACAGAAAGGATCTTAAATTTCCTTTTGTACTTGCAGTGTAAATGATCATACAATCGACTTCTTGCTGGTTCTAAGGAGCTTATGAACAATGCAGGATATACAGTGACACTGAATAAAGACCAAAGCCTATGGGCAAAGTTTAAAGTAACCTCTAACAGCGGTCAGACAAATTACAATCTTGGTATCACATTTGCATCTGTACGTCTTTTCAAATTCTTAATAAGATTAAGAGACGCATTTGAAGAGGGTTTTCAAGCCACATTCACAGCCTGTCATGTGAATGAAACAAAATAAGGCAAAAGGATATTTCTGGGTGTTGAGGTATGAAAGATTTGATGGAATCTGTCTAACACAGAAGTTTATCTGTACACTAATGTATAAAAAGAAATGCCACATTTGTAGAGCAGAGTAAGGAGAGGAGAAAATGACAATACCTATACTGCATCAGTATTGAAATGTTTGTGTAAAGTCAGGAAATCCTGGTGTTTTCCATCAATAAGAAATTTTAAGCGTAGGTCACAGAACTGTCTTGTTTTGACTCAATTGGCATCTAATTATTATTGCTGCACATTAGTGCCTCACCGATGCTATATAGTGGGGGTGTAGTGTACACACACATAACCATTTTAATATATTCCCCGGTGTATATTTGAAGCTGCACAGCTTCCATAATGAATATTTGTAGAGATGATGCTAATGCAAAAGAAAGGAGCCTGTTCCACTTAAGAGACTGTAAGGCCTTGTGGAAAATTCAAGAAACAGAAGATTAAGATGTCTACAAACCACTGCAAATCTAGGACTAATTTTGATATAGCTGATAACAAGACACAATTAAGCTAGCTCTTCATGATTCCCATACTTAATGATATTCTTTAGCTATTTATATATTTGCAGCAGTTATAATTAGTAATGCTATTAGTGATACCTCATCATAGCAATAACTATAGTGCTTTTACTCCACAGAAATTATGGCATTAACTTGGATAATAAATCTGTTTTTCTTGTCATCTTGTAAATTTAATACAGAATGCTTCTCACTAAGAGAAACAGATTGATTAAAAAGGTGTCCTGCTTAGACACAGAGCTGGTAGTCAGGCTCAGTAGAAGTGTTTAGTTAAATATATAGCCTCTTTAAAGGACAGAAGCAGCAGATCACCTTGACAGGTTTGAGCAGTACTATACTCCACTGTCACAAGGTACAGAGGGAGTGTGATTGCAGGGATTGGGACAGATGGAATGGATGCTGTGTCCCTACATCCATCAATAGCAATACCTAAGTAACTCCCAGTAGCTCCAGATCTCTTTAAAACATCAACCAACCAATCCAATTTAGTGAAGCTTTCTTTTCCTTGCCTTATTTTCATAACACTTTCCCTCGCTCCTTAACAGAGCAGTCTGGGCCTCAGCTAAGGACTAAATAATCCACTGACAGGAGATCTCCTTAAATTCCAGAGCTTATCTGAGGAATTCATACTAAGAAGTAAGAAAGGGAAAGAAGCAGCTCGGTCACCTTTACACATCCATCAATCTTCAGTCTTAAGCAGACTGTAGTCTGTAGCACTGATCAGAGAAAAAAACAACAGAAAACATCAAGCTGCTTTAAAGGACAGTACATATATTCACACGTTTGCACTCATACATTCACACACACACACACACACATATATATATATATGTATATTCTCACACAATCATAGTCCTATTATATTTTTTCATCTAAAATTCATTATTTTGCTGAAGGAGGCAATGTTTCCAAAGAATAAAAGATGCAGAGGTATAGATATAAAAAAATCTCTTCATAAGGCATTTATGAGGCTTACAACAGAAAGAGGCAACCATCTCACTGCTTGTTGTGGCAACATGCCATGCCATGTAATCACGTTACCAAAGAGAGGAACACATTGAGACCTGGTCTGACCTTTCAGAACTAAAAACTTCACATTCTGTGTCTCACTGAAGTGAACTGAGAAGGCTGGGGGCTATGACAGAGTTTTTATTTTTAGTCTCAGGTATCTTCACTTCCCTTAAAGAATATCCAACAAATGCAATGATGCTCTACGACAATGCCAGTCAGCACACTGTGTCAGTCAGGGTTGGGCTTGGCATTTGGCTTTGTATCTGCTCTTAAAGACTCAAAGACATCAAAGTAACAGTACAATCTGTGGTTTACTGTGATCACTTTGTCTTAGTTGCACAGAAATGTGAAGAATTGCAACAAGGACCAACTAGATACATTTCTTCCCTCACAGCAGTGAATATTTTTAAATGTGTTCATCTAGACAGAATATTAAAAACTGACACAACTGATGCCCAACATTTATTAGCCACAAATTCAGATGGCAGCTCACACCACTATTGTTGTCACTACCTGTCCAATTTTTTTTCTGGAGGGAAAAAAACCCACAAAACAACCTCAAACCACCAAAAATTCTGCAGTGACCTCATCTATACTGACTCCTGCAATAATCATTTTCCAGACAGTAGTGTATGGAGTGTTGCCAACAAGAAAAGGGATTCTGGAATGAGAGCTTAACACCCTATTTTCTTAATAGCCCACAAAGAACAGGAAAGGATATTGTTTGGTTGTAGGGTTTTTCCTGTAAGGCTTTCAGTTGCCTTTATAGTAATGTGTAGATAAAAGATTTTTTTTTTTTGATCAGTTGAAGGAATGAAGTGTATTTGAAAAAGCAACACTTCTTAAAATCTAGAACTTAAATCTTAAATCTTAAAACAAAACCAATTTATGTCAGACTTCCGAAGCTGCATTTGGACGTCTAAAATCACTGAGCTGATTTGAGAGTCTTTCCAAAGGAACCACTCAGATATTTAAATCCAGGAGCATGCTAAAATATTCTGCTAAACTATTTTACTCATTTATCTCAATGTTTTATATATTGTATTCTATTATTATATATATAATAAAAGCAGAAGTGTATATAGCTTTAACTGAGCTTGTGAATGTGAATGTGTTTTTATATAAACATATGCACAATTTTTTCTGGTCTCCAATCACTGTAATTTTAGCAGTGCTCCTCAGACTTTCATTACACTTACATTAAGGTAGGTTTATCACAAAATCACAGAGTTGTTAAGGTTGGAACAGGCCTCTGGAGGTCATCTAGTCCACACTCCCTGCTCAAGCAGGACCATATAGCAGCAGTGGCTCAGGACATTGTCCATATGACTACCCAAGAATGCAGACTCCACAACCATTTGCTCTGGCAATTCTAGTTCTTTTTACATTCCTCACATCTCTACAACAGAAAGCACTAAGTTCACTAAGTTCTGGTATCTAATGGTGGCCTTCACAAATCAGGGTACTATGGAGCTTTACTTGATGAAAGCAGCAGTTGCCTCTCTGCAGGTTATGTAAAGGTCAGGAAAAGACCTAGGGATAAAGCGGTCATGAAGAGCATGGAATACTTGGAGCACTCCAAAAGGGACAAAGCAAAGTGCAAAATTTTTCTGCTCTTTCTTGAACCATATAGTGAACCCATTCAGGGTCATTGCACAAGGGGACCTGGGCAGCTGTGGTGTCAGAAGAAAGATAGCAAAATACAGCTGTTTGTGATGTTTGTCTAAGATAACTGAAAATTTATGGCAGAGCAGGAAGAGAGAGATTTAGAGGGAAAAAAAGGAAGAGGTAGAATTTGGGAGAGCAAAGATGAAGTCCTGGGATTTTCCTATCACTGTATCAGACCTTAACATAGGTTAGAAGCAGATAGCAGAGAAATTCCAAGCACTTCCCTTCTCTGGTCCCTCGTCTTGAACCTACTTCAAGGTAGAAGCTGATATGGTGGGCATGCATTCTCCAAGAGGAAGCATGCACTGTCTGGCTATCCAAGTTACTTTATTGCTTTAAGCTAGCATAAAGCATCAAGCTTGCCATGCTGAAACATTGGGACAAGTAGGAGGAGCCCAGTGCCAGTACTCTTGGTCATTTACTGTATCCTATATTTCAGAAACAGACATATGTGTGATTTAAAGGATAAGTATATTCAGATTTGGTTCCCTGCCCTCTTAAATTAGGAAACAGCATGGTCTTGTATCCTGTTAAACAGACTACAACATTTAACTGAGAGCATTGTATAAGCACTGATATAAAGAAGGGACAGAGGTGAGAGGACTAGATAAAAGATAAAAAGGAGAAAAGCAAAAAATAATTCCTGCAATATCTCTAATCCCCAAGTTGCTTCCCAGCATTGGCTGAGCAAAACAGAGAATCTCAATTAAAAACTGAAACAAATAAAAGTCTCAGCTCTGGAAATTATTAGACAAATACTCCTCCATAATGCATAGATTCTGTGCAAATTCATACACCAAGTTTATCCCCACCCTGGAAAACAACTTTACTCCCCAAGATAACAGCCACAATCAACATCCAGAGCCAGGCTACAGGGAAGTATAATGAGGTATTTTCAGCAAGAGTTTTAAAGCATGAAACTTCTTGTGCAAATGAATCATGTGAACAAAACACATTTGACTAAGCAAATCGCAGAACCAAAATACAGTTACTATTCTCACTGATGAAAGAGTGAGTCAACAGACCTCTTTGAAGAAAGATGTTTTGCACACAGACACACAGACACTTCTGCAGCAAAAACCCCTGGTTTGTAAAATGGGTTTTGAACTCTGCCTTCTTCCCCTTTTTAATGAGTAGAGTCACAGTGGGCAGCACACAGCACAAGCAACTACCTGAGCTGAAATATCAAGTCAAATATCAAGTTTCCTTAGCTTCATTTGTTAACCGACTTTCTACTAATGAAGAAGCTCATAAACCGTTTTGTTGCAAACCATCCACAAGGACTATTATCAGGGTGTCATAATGTCAACTAGATTTATTGTTGTCAACTATGCATTCAACCATATTAACATCTCTGTGCCCAATTTAGCTGTAGCTATAATTTAGTATAGAAGTCATATATTGCATAAACATTTCTCCAGGAAAAGGTCAGGTTATGCTCTGAAGGACAGCCTCTGTAACAACTTGCACATCTCATGAGAAAGCCACAACATTTTACACCATGCCAAGGGTCAGATTCTGATTGTGCCTGTTTTGATATCATGTCCCTTAATTTATATCAACATAACTGAGATACATACAGGTTGTTTTTCAAGGTTTTTTCAGGAATGTGGAGTTGAGACAGTCCTAACAAATGTTCTTTCATCTCGCACAAATCATCACAGGTCATCTGTAAGAAAAACATGTTCCTTGATCTGAAAGAGATTGTGGCAAAATGGCAACCCAGGCTCAGGAGAAGCTCCAATGCCTGTGTTGTTTTCAGTGCTTAATATTACACTTACGCCATGTGAGAGTCAACCAGAAACTCAGATGCATATAAGTTAAAATTGCATTGCAACTGCATCCAATGCCTGAACTTCAACCCAGGACTGTGATATCTGGCATAATTGATAGCTAATGCTGCAATTTCTAATAAAAACAAATTTTAATCCTCTAAGGAGCTGTCATAAGGGGGAAACAATCTAGGCGGTAATTATGTGAGGCTCAGGCAAGCAAATATTTCATCTTTTATTAATTCTATATATTTAACAATTGAGCAAAGGACTTCAGTTTCCATGCCTTCAGTGTCTTGTGCAAAGATTTTTACCTTTGAAAAAGTAGGATGCTTTAGATCTTACTCTTGGAGAAAAGAAAAACAACAACAAAGCGAGGGACCTAAATATTGAACAATGAACTACTGAACAATTCAGACACAGACTGAATGTTGAAGGTTCAGAGCATACTGTGAAGCATTATTTGCCAATTTTTGAGTAAATGTTTAACTATTAGAGTAGGATTTGCAAGTTTCTGATAAGGTTGATGGTTGTGTGTGGCTGCTTCTGTGATAGATTGCATTATTTTTCTGTGATCTTTTTTAATGTCCTTCCTTCTTCAGAACTGCAATGTATGTGAAAATTCAAAAAGCTACTTCAAAGGGTTGTTCATTCTTTATGGAGACACATGTCTTTGAAGTAAGAAGGGAGAGAGAGCAAAACTCATCTCTGAATTTTAGTTCGATCTCACATGCAAATTTGGGGATGCAAATGAGGTCATTACTGATACTATGTACATATAGTTATGTACAGAGCAATGCCATAATGCATAGTAGCACTTACGTGCCATGTAACTGCTTCTGCACACACAGCCTGGGTTGCCAGCATGCCTACAAAGCCTGCAGGGAAGGCAGTCCTCCTGAACCAGGGAAGTGGAAGCAAGTGAACGCCACTGCACTCATGCTCTGATACGTGATTGTAAAAAGGAAGAGCTACCAACTAACTGCAACTAGGCCCCAGAAATGGAAGTCAAATAAGATTTGGATCTCTTCACTTTCACTGTAACCATGAAGATTGTACTCTAAACCCATTAACATTTTCTTTTAGCTTTTTAGATCCAGGTGCCTCAAGACATACCACAGATTTAAAAATAGGAGTGCAAGAGCTGTCTTCAGAGACAATGGTGCACACATCTGAAATTATAATTTCCATGCAGAATGTTTGAGGAAAATAAAATATCAATAACCATGGAGGCCAGAGTAGCTTATTTCAATTCCTTTTCCACCTCAAGATTAATTTTATTCATTTTTAAGTCCCATCCATTAGTACTGAAATAGTTTATTGGTTTAAAATTTAAGTGGAACACCATAAAGGCTCCTTCAGGAATGTCGGAGATGGCAGGTGTCACAGTTTACTTACACTTTTGCTATCTGTGAAGTAAAGCTCCAGCCCTTCATTCAACTCTTCCTTCAGGTATTTTTCAAACTCAACTGAAAACTTAATCCCATTCAAATCTCTCAGAGCAAAATCCCAGAGTCCTTTTGAGTTTCAAAGAGATACTCTGCAGGATGAAAGGAAACAACATGAAGAAATCCATATTGTCCACATACCTTTGAGAAGCCATGGCTGCATCCAACATGTACTCTACCATTTTTCCACACTTTCTGACCATTGATGCACACTTCCACACAGAGCAGTAGGTACTGACTAGATTTTCAAGATTAGCATGGGACCCATCCAAAGAATTTCACAGAATCATGGAATATGCTGAGTTGGAAGGGATCCATGAGGATTATCAAATCCTCCAACTCCTTGTCCTGCACAGGACACCCCAAGAATCACACAGTGTACCTGAGAGCATTGCTTAAACTTGAACTCAAACAGTGTGACCACTTCCCTCGGGTGCCTGTTCCAGTGCTCAGCCACCCTCTGAGTGAAAAACTTTTCCCTGATATTTAACCTAAACCTCACCCATCTCAGCTTCATGGTGTTTAGAGACTACTTCTCTTCTGTAGTATTTGACATCCTCACATTTCGGATGTACTAGACATTACAAGGCAACCAGTTGTAAGCAAGAGGCGAATTTAATCATCCCTCACTGAGATTTACTTTACATATTGGATTTGATTAAGCATGAATATAGGAAATGCCTCTGGTAGATGGTATTGACAGGAAGCTAATAAAATCATGCAAGGCTGTTGTTTTCCAAGTTTAAGAAGCAGACAAGTGGAGTTGAAATGGACTGAGATTCTTTTTGCTCTCGAACATTTGCTGGGTCCATTTCACAGTAAAAGAAGGGTTTGAAAGGCAATCTGTATTGCATTACGTATTACTAACAGAATGTTATTATTCTTTGCATAAGTATCTGCAAACATAATTTCATGCTGTCTAAACAGACATGACAAAGATCATAATTTCCAGATTCAGAGAAAAGAATGACATTAGATCAGAGGACTGTTAGCAGACATGAAACTGTAATGGTATGCACAGCTTTTTCCCTATAATACAAAACAATGTGCAAGTATAAACGTGTCCAATACTGCTGGGACAGTTGTTTTGGCTGTCCTACTCTGAGAGTCATCCCAGATGAAAGTAGACAAACATAAGGCCAAAGAAAGAGAGGACTTCCATCTCGAGAAGGTCAGTGACTTTGCATTTCCATAGACAATATGAGTAGTCAGAACACTTTTTTCAGCCTCAGTGCCTTTTGAAGTTATTTTTACATTTCAGCAAAGATATCTCTTATAAAAAAATTTATTTTCAAAAACTTGTCATCCCAGAGACACTTATTACATTGGAGATCCTTGCAGCATTTACCAGTACTTTTGGGTCCTCTCAGTGTCTCTGAGATATTCAACTTCAAAGTCCAAAACTAGTGTCTAGTGAAATGAAACAGCCCAGAACCACATGGATTTCTAGTTTTCTGTGTCTGTACAATTCCCAAAGGAACTAAGCAGACAGATTTTGGATCTATGTTGAGCCCTTTGATAGCAGAACTTTTATCATTCTTCTCCCAATTTGCTGTGCATCCTCTCTTCCCTGTGAGTTGTAATTTTTTTGACAAGCACGTTTATACCCTGGTTGCTGATGTTAATTCTTTATCAAATGCATTTTAAAATAAATCCTCTCCTAAAGCTATCAGTTCACTGGAACAGTCAAGGCAGGATAGAACTATCAATAGATCCAAACGGGGGAAAGGAAGACATAAAGTAGCATATTGTTTCACCCCTTGAAAACAACAAAAACAACAACAACAACAACAAAATTGAGTGGAAAAAAAAGAAAAACTGGGGTTTGACAGCTAACTTCTGACATCTTGGGTCTCTCTCCACTTGACATGCCTGTCAAAATGTTGTTTGAAATCAAGTCTCCTAAAAGGCAAGTGGGTAACCATGTTAATCCCTGAGCTTCTGGCACTCCAGGGAGAGATCTCTAACAGTGTTTTGGCAGTTGCTGGTTCTCTCTTTCAGACACACACTCCATAGGGAAAAGGCATTCTCTATTTCACTTCACTCCAGGTTTCATCAAATCCTCTTCTTCATGTTATTTTATAATAAAACTCTTAATTTCCAGGTTAACCTGTACTTTGGAACCTTAAACAACATGCTGTAATGTCACTTCTGGCATTAAATATACATAGCCTAATAAGAAGTTTGCATCATATTGTAGGCTATTTTTACCAGTAAAGTAGCATAAATTCCTTCATTGCCTCAATAAACTTTTCCACCATTTGTAGTAATGTGGCATTTAATTGAAAATTTTGATAACATTTCTTTCAAGAAACAATGATACTTCCGTAAGATGGGTATCAAGTTTCATTTGCACTTTATCAATATGGGAAAATAGGTCTTATACCACCTCTCTGTAATGAGTTATCTGAATTTAAAGAAAATACTGCAGGGTATCTAGAATGAACAGTCATTGCAATTAAAACATATGTTATTTAAATGCTTCAAAGGAGTCGGTTAAACATTCACTGCCACAGAGTACCTGGCTGTTCCCAGAAAAACAATGGAGTATCTTTAAGTACATGTAACATTTGCTGACAGCCTCAATGGACACCACAGTACGTGCGCGTTAAAAAATCCTTAATCATGATGCCGTGAATGCCCCCACAAACAGGACTCTGAGCCAAGTTAGTGTAGGATGAGATAAAAAGTAAAAGTCCTTTAATAACAGGCTGAGT
>JAOXXN010000471.1:16224133-16269047 GCA_026770055.1 Myrmophylax atrothorax | reverse complement strand
AAATTGAATCATGTCTGTCTGGTTCTTTTGGCCCTGCATCTCTTGGCTGAATTCTCTGGTAAGCTCTTTCTATATTTAAAATATTTATAACATCTCTGCCTGACTTAAATCCATTGGCATCTATAAAATTGAGCTCACTCTGCAATCTTTCTCTCATATCAGTAATAGGCTATCCCTCTCCTACCTGGCCACTTATCCTCGTAAAAGCAGATATAAGCTTAACATAGATATTTTTAATCTCATAATCAAATTTAACCACACATTTTTTAACCTTAAAAATTATAGCAGATGGCAGAGAGAGAAGACTAAAAGAGAAAAAAAAAAAGTGTAATTCCAGGCTCCCAATGGAGCCAGAACTCATCACTGGAAGTGATGGTCATCTTCATGTCTGAAATGCCATTCTGTGTAAATCCACCAGGCTTAGAAAGCTCAGGCAACTCATGAGAAACACATTTTTGGAATGAATGTTAGATGTCATCCTATTCCAGAAAGCACTAATCCAGAGTCATCTAAACAGTGCCAGTTGAGTAATGCACAAATACAAATGGAAAAACAGAAAAAACAAAACTTATATATGGCTCTAGACAATGAATTTCCTCCTTGTTAAATTTCTTTTCCTTATGGAAATATTGGGCAATATCCAATATTAATTTTACAAACAGTACTTTTAATAATACTTTATATTCTTGCTATGAGCAGTATAAGGTGTCCTCCTCAGTGCTTTCAACCTTGTCCTGAGTCTAACTAGGAGGATTAATTTTCCTCATAGCAGCTCATGTGGTGCTATGTTTTGGATGCTGGTAACACATCAGTGTTTTGGATAGCGCTGAACAGTGCTTGCACAGTGTTAAGGCTCTGTCTGTTTCTCAATGTCCTTCCAGCAGTGAGAAGGCTGGGAATGGGGAAGAGGGTGTAATGGGATACAGCCAGGAGAGTCAACCTAAACACGTCAAAGTAATATTTCATATCCTGCAATGTCACGCTTAGTGATAAAACTGGGGGAGTACTTTTTTAAGGTAGTCATTGCTCACAAACTGGCTGGGAATCAGTATGCTGGGAGAGGTGGTTGAGTGATGGCTTTTGCATCATGTGGATTTTGTTTTTCTTCACTTATGAAATTGTTTTGTTCTGCTTTTGCTCTTCTCTCCCAGTTCTGCCGTGGTGGAATGAGTGAGCAACTGTGTGGGGGTTTAGCTACTGACCAGGATCAACCCACTGCTTGCCTCTTACTAATAGATAACTATTCTACATAGTGAAGAATTTCTTCCTTTTATCTAATCTAAATCTGCTCTCTTGCAGTTTAAAACTATTACTTCTTGTCCTGTCAATACACACCCTTGTAAAAAGTCCCTTTCTGTTTTTCTCATTGGCCTCTTTTAGCTACTGGAAGGCTGCTAGAAGGTGTCCCTGAAGGCTTTACTTTTCCAGGCTGAACAATCCCAACCATCTCAGCTTGTTGTCATAGGAGAGGTGCTCCAGCCCACTGATCACCTTTGTGGCCTCCTCTGAACTCGCTACACCAACAAGTCAATGTCCTTCTTATGTTGGGGGCCCCAGAGCTGTACGCAGTACCCCAGCTGGGATCTCACAAAAGTGGAGTAGAGGGGGAGAATCCAAGGTAAAACAGCCTGCACAGCAGCTGTGAGAGAGAGAAGTGAGAAAAAACGTGAGAGGCATAGTCTTGCAGGCACCAGAGGCGAACGGCATGGATAGATGTGTTCTGTAGCCGAGGATGGCGCCAAGAAATGCAGGAGAGCTTTCCTACCCAGCAAGACCTTGATACTAGAGCAGAGTAGTGCATCCCAGTCCCCCCTCCCCATCGGGAAGTGGTGGAGCTGTGACTCAGAAACAGCTCTGACTCAGCTTGGGCAGGTCCAGCAGGGATAGAGCCCACCCCAACCCGAGATAAGCTGCCCCGGAGAAGGGCGAGCAACCAGGAGCAGGGAGCATCAACGAGGAGCAGGGAGCGTCAACCAGTGCGTAGCGCAGCAGTTCATGCAGCCAGGGCACTGAGGCCCTGCAGCTCAGGTGGTCAGCTCAGCTGTGATCTTCGCCCTCACCGAGACACACAAAAGTTTCTTCCACTGCACACATCAGAAAGGAGTGCTGATCCAGACAAAAGCCTGCAGGGGTCCAAGTCTCAGGCTGCAGGGAGTGCCAGAGCCTGGTGCTGCTCTCGGCAGGCAACGGAGAGAACAGCCTGGTGGTGGAGCTGAGAGACAAAGTGGAAAGACTAAGAAGTACTTGGGACTCTAAGGAAGGGATTGACTGGTAGACCTGCACTCTACCATCTCTTGAACAAGCGAACCTGTCATACACTTCACAAGAAGCAATGGATCCCCTACCCTCTCACCACCAGACAGAAGGAGAGAGACTTAGAAGCACAGAGAACTGGAAACAGGTTTTTTATTTTCACAGAATGTCCTCAGTTGGAAGGGACTGATAAGATTCATCAAAGTCCAACTCCTGGCCCTGCACAGCTCATCCCAAGAATCACACCATGTGCCTGAGATCATTGTCCAAAAGCTTCTTGAACTCTTGCTTGACTTCTGTTTGCATTTCTGGGTAGGTACATTTCCTATTAATAGACTTCAAGTTTACTTTGCAAATTTTTCTACTTGATTGGTTGTAATTCCTTTGATGTGTGAACATACCAGAGACCTGAAGGAAATTCACAACAAAAAGTTCATAAAACCAGAGTAGATGGTGTATCTGAGCAGAATATAAGAGAGCAAATATGAGAGAAGGGAGACTGGCAGTATTCACCCTATGATGCATTTAACATCTGGTCTCAGTGTTCTAGGTACCGAGGGTCTCATCTAAAATTACAGTTTACACATCCAATCATTCCTTGAGGCCATGTAATTTAACATTGTGCCATATATTTTCCTTCGGAGCACTCAGAAACTCAGTATAAGTGCTTCCATCTTCCCTGCAGATTTTTTTCACTACCACATGTCAGGAAGTTCACCCTGAACATCTCACAAGATCAATACTTTTGTGAATGTTGAGATCAAACATGCTTTATAATCTCAATTTCCTAAGTGAGACACTTTGAGGTAGTATATCTCTTTAGTTATCCAGAAAGCCAAATCTGCAAGAGCATGATGAAAATATCAGACTTGTCCCCTATATTCAAGTCCCAGGAGGTATGGTGAGAATATCTGAAGCCTGGGAGGTAGTGGACAGCAGTTCTGTAGACAACTACTTTTATACCTGCTGGTTCTTTTAAATAACTTACATTACTAGCCTAAAAAAAACCCCCACAGACATATGGTCTCAAAAGAAAATGAGAAACATCTTCTCAACATACAGACTCAGCAATCCAAGTGGTAATACACTAGAAACACCAAGGAGCTACAGAAGTGGGGAAGCACCTTCAAACAAAGCAGAAGAGGAAAATTTGGTGTTTTTTTCAAACCATTCATGGATGTTTAATGGTATTTTAGCCAGAAAACCACGAAGTTTATCTTTGTTCTCCAGTTGACAAATGCCTAAGAAAAGGCTAATACAGTAATCAGCTACATAATTCATGGCACCACTTTCTTATGCTTGTAGGACTTCAACTATGTACATACATGCTTCAGTAGAAAATTGTTAGCTGATCTGGGTCAAGAGTCAAAAAGTTTATGTACCAGGCAAAACTTAATAACTCAAGTGTGTTTTGCCCCCACTACTTTAAATCACACTCCAAACTGGCAAGCATATGAGCCAAAAGAAGATATACTCATGATAATTGTACAGACACGCCTAAAACAGTGCAACAGCCAAAAACTATCTAAATTAGCTATGTCAGAACATTTACAGCCGCTGGCATGTCCAAATTAATTGACCTGCATCCTGCCTGAACTCTGTCACCCATATAAACAAAGGCTTTAAATTGCTAGTGTCAAAGTTAATCATTAAATGAATTAGTTGCTGAGTTTACTGGAGTCTGACTGCTAATAAACAGGCTTTCTGGACAATATTTGTAAATTAAATGTGCCTAACAGTGTTGGTGACAAGTTTGAGAATGGCTTTATTCTTGAAGCCTTGAGAAGAAAAGCAGAATAACAAGTCAGAAATCGCCTAAGATAAGGTCTAGTGCACTTTCTCCTTGGGATTATGGATGAAACAATAAAGCTAAAGCTGAAGCTGGCCCACCTGCTTCTATTATGGTGTGCTGCTGGAAGGACCGCAACTGCTGACATAAATATCTTCCCTTAGGATATTTTACATCAGGTTTTCAAGAATTTCAAGGTATGGCTTAAACCTGCTCTCACCTGATGATGATCTGTGTTGTTATGATATGCCACGGACAAAAGCAGCAGTACACAGGTGTGACAGAATGGAAAGCAGAAAGATCTGATATCTTGCCAGCCCACACAGACCCAATATGCTAGCTGGAATACACCACCTAGTCAAAGAACAGGTTTAAGCTTGTATTTCTACAGCTCTGAAGAATTTTCCTTCTTCACAACAGCACTGCTTCTGTTTCTTTCTCATTAAAAAGTAGCATTTTTAAGTAATGCAGAGACTAGCAGCATGACACATGGAAAATTGCTGTATGAATCTGTCCTTTCATGCACTTGTCCACTGAGAACTGGAGATTAATATAATTTGCATGTTAGTGTTTCAGCAGGGCCAAACGTAAACCCACTTGGAAATAAACCAGCATGAGATCTAGGAATGAGCCTTTCAGGAATTTTCTTCTCAGCAGGCATGCATATACAGCATCATAGTTTGTGCACCATCCTCAGTCCCGTGCTTTTCAGGAAAGGAATGACTATTCTGAGAGGAAGGGGCTTTTCTTCTCGATTCACCAAAAGGACCCTGAGACATAAGTGGGCTACATTACTCCTTTACTTTTGTCTGAAGTTACTTCTGAGTAAGACAGTTCTGCCAAAGCAGCTTTGTCAATTAGTTGTCCTTGGCTCACGGGAAGAAATACAAGCATTTTGTGAGGTCCTGTATACCATCTTTACACCTCTCACCTGTCATCTACATGAAGGTGCATCCCATTACAACAACAATAGACTGCACAAAAGTAAAATCATTGATAAGCAACTTAGTCTGATTCATCTGAATCTATAGCAAAATCATTTTTGGCTGTTCTGCTAAACACTGACAAATTAAAGCTCATTCTTTCTCTTTTACTGTATATTTTGGGTTTGGCTGTAAAGCACTGAGACACATTCAGGATGGTATTTAGATGACTTTGATCTGTCCTTAGAGCTATTCAGTGCTTAAGATGGAAGTATTATCTCTTATATCCAAAGGAATAATAGCAAAAAAATTCAACATGATTAATGTTTTACAGTCATTACCAAATCAAGTACAGGTAATTTGCCACTTGTTTTAGTGTACTACTAGACTGTTGCTCAAAAACATTTTGATCACGTATATACACCATTACATTCTGCAACATCAGTATAAATGGAGTGGTAAAATCCAAGGGGCAAGTATGAATGAAAAGTTCTATGTCAAACAGAACTACTGTGCTTCCATCCTTCCTTTTTCAAGAACTACCTTCATAAAAATCTATTTCTCAACCTATTTCCTTTACATCTCATACTAACCAGCCCAAAAGAGCACTGGTAAAAAAACAATGCCCACCATACTGTTTATACATTGTAACTAACACCTTTTACTCAGCCTTTATGCTTAAACACTCCTTGATCTGCTATCTGGATAAGGATTTATGGGTACACTTGTTTATGGTACCCATGACTTGCTCATAGGACATGCTATTAGACACTAATTCCACTGTCCTTGTGTGAACTAAGATACACACAGGTACTCCAAAAAATGCCAAGGCAGTGGAAAGAATCCAAGAAAGTTTATTCTGAAGTCGAGAACACTAAAACTCAAAAGGAAAATCTGCACCAGTGCTGCTAAAAAGCAGTAGGCCTGGGGAAAAGACACACCTCCTTTTTCTTCAAGGCTTTTTATCTTCTCTGTCCCTCCCTCCAGGCTCACCAGCAGCATGTCCTGTAACATCTTCTCTCTTCATACCAGAGAGAGAGAAAGAGAGGCCACAGCCCTCTCTCTGTAATACAGAAGGAAAAGGGAAAAAAAAAAACAAAACAAAACATGTAACCAACCTGCAGAAAGGCATTTCCCAGGCAAGAAAGACTTTCTAAGTGAAACAAGTCCTAGCTCCTCATTAAAAATTCTTCCATAAAGGCATTTACCCTCACACCTTGGTACCTAGCAGACAAACCCTTTTGCTGCCTACAGGATAACTCCACAGAGGAATCATGAAGGCAAAAAGGTCATTATTCAGCATCTTGATGTTTAAAACAAATGACATCTTTTTCTCTGTAAAGAAAAGGAACCCTAACCCCTCCCTCAACCCTAACAAAATCCTAATGCAGATTCTGATACTAACATGGACCCTGACCCTAAACCTAATTCCTAAACCTAAACTCTAACCCTAACTTGATCCCAACCCCTAATCCTAACGCTTACCCTAACCCTAACTAACCCTGACTCTAACTTCTAAAACCAATTATTAACCCTAAGAAGGAAAATTTGGGATAAAAACATATTCAGATCCCATGGGATATCACATTCATGAGCCCAAAACTGCTTCCCCATTCAAGACAGGGTCTAACACAATGCAAGGATAAAGATCTTGAAAGGTGGCCAGATCTCCTCTTTTTCTGGTCTTTGAGGAAGGTTCACAGGGAGAATCGGGAGTGTGAGGAATATGACCCTTGAGTGAAAGAAATAAACTGAGATTCAAGGGATAAAACATTTTTCACTTAATTTAAGTGTCTTTTTGGGATGGAGAGGAACATGTGCATTCAAAGCTCAACCCAAAACAGACAAGTAGCTAAAGGATAGAGAAGCAAGAAAGTTAAAAGAGCTAAGAGATCTTTAGTCTATCAGACTTGGTTCTGATTTTTAGAAACAAGAGATGACAATAAGACTGTGACATTTACAGTAGGATTTTCAAGACGCAGCACCATCCCACAGGACCCATTGACCCAACACCCTCAGTTCTGAGGCATCCGTATAGGTAGGATTCTAAAGTTTATGGAAGGTTATGCTTTTCACATTCTGATGGGATGAACTACTATTCTAATAGTTTGTTGCAAGGTGGACATGTTCAAATACTACAGCCACCAATAACAGAACTAAGAATAACAACAGCAGAAGAAAAGATAATTTCTGGAACTGACCAGACAAAAATCTTATTTACATTATTCAAGGACTTTGTTAAGATATTCCTTTAGTCAAGCTACAGGATGAAAAAAGGAAATAAGTGAAATAATATGGGAATATATTGGGGGGAAAGACCAGTCTAAACAACAGTGAGAACCAATAAGGGATGTTGCAGCCATACAAACGACCAGCCTTTTCAGAAATTCATTTGTGTTTTTGTGTCTTCAATGCAAGTTTATTAAAGGTTTCAAGGGGAGCTGTTTGCTGCCAGTGAAAACACTGTTAGCTTTTTCTACTTCTTGGCCTTGCTCACATTATAACATAGACTTGTAATTCTTTATACCTGCCTTTCAACACAGCAGGGACCAGATTTCTGAAAGGACACAACTCACATGTGACAAGGCAAAAGGAAGCAGCCAAACAGCATCATCAGTCTTAAGAAGTTGGATTTTGACACCTATACCTCTAGCAGGAAGAGTTTGAACTCAGGTACATTTCTGTAAGCCTTTGCCATAAAAACTTTTTGCCAATGTCAATCTGACTCCTTGTTACAGGCTGCAACAAGCAATTCAATCACACTGCCAAACCCTGAAGAACCAAAATAGATGACTGAGTAACCAAATTGGCAATGAACACATATTTTAGACTTTCAAACAGAGAGAGAAAGTGACAGTCTTGAGATATTTCCATGGTATTAATATGAGATTTTAATCATCTGAATGTACTTCAGTGCCACAGATTCCATTATATATACCAAAGGCAACATCGTTGCTCATCATTTGCCTCATCATTGCTGTCAGAAAGACAGTTTAAATGAGGAACTAGCTATGAAGAATACTATTTAGAGACAGTTAATATATTGAAAATACATGTTTATTACTTTTTTCTTGATTCTTATAAAAAAAGTGCAGGCACACACATGTGGCTAATCCCCTTGTGGCTTTAAAATATGATTTTTCCCAGGTCCTTAACCAGTTTAATAGTGTAAGACTCAGAGGCCTTCAATTAACTACCTGATATCACACAGTTCCATACTGTGAGGTTTTGTGAACTTTCTTCTGAATCCACTGCTATCAAATACTGCCAAGCAGAGAGGCAGAGAGAGACTGGCAGTTCCTGTGTTCCCAGTAGCCACATAGGTACATGAAATGAAGCTCTTCAAGGATGGTGGAGCAATCCCATACAGCAGCTGGGACTGTACAGCATGAAACATCAATGAGGTTCCACACACTCCATTAAGATAGGACTTCACAGGGGATCTAAAACTGACACAAGACTCTTGCAAATAAAATCTATCCAGATTTCCCAGTATTGCATTACTTTTCTCCTACTGCAGCTCAGGACACTTTCTGAGCAGAGGGTCTTAAAGGATTCTGTGTTCTAAAGCAAAGCTAACTTTAAATAGGCACACTTCTGCAAATAAACCCACAGACTGCTGGCAGGTCATGTTCCTGAATAAGTTTTGTCAAATCAGTAAAAAATCAGTATCCCCTGCCTGTTGTCAAAATTGATAAAGGAAAACAGAAATTACAAGAATTGCAGACAGTTAATGTAACATCTACCCTGACAATTCTGTTCAGGTAGTTACTTATCAGTCAATACTCTGCTCAGCTCCCTGTTCTGAGTTGTAAGCAGGGCTTAATATGTATTGGCTGTTAACCCACAGACCCAGATCAAGTCCCACTGAAGCCCTGAAACCTCCACTAGCACAGAGCAAATCAGAAGCACCAATACCAAGAAATTCACTGGCAGCAAGTAAACCTGTGTACATCACTGCTTTGACTCTGAGCACCCATTCTCTTGATATCCTCAGATATCTGACCAGTGGACCCATTCAGCTGAGTAAAAGAAAGTACTCAGCTCTCTAGACCAGATCTAGGGCTTCAGAATTTAATTTTAAAGTGTAACTAAGAAAGAGACCTGCCATCACACTGAATTTGTTCAGTCATTTTATCCATAACAATTTGCTAACCCTTCAGCACAGATATATTCTACATTTTACACAGCTGTCAATATAACTGCAATGATTTCAGAGCCTACAAGCAATAAATTTCAAGCAGTTATATAAAATGTGAAGTCCTTCTCTAAACAAAAATATTTTTAGAAACCCTTACCACTGGCAAAGCATAAAAAATTGAACCAATTGGTCTTTTCATCTACTTATTAAAATTGACATTAATAAATAATTGACATATTATTCAGACCTTTCCACACAGAATTAAGTACTATGTAAAGTGAAGGTTATTTATTTGAAGGGAAGTAATAGATATGGAAAAGTGCTGTCATTCTAGAATAGCAAAAAAGTTGCAACTATATTGAACTTCTTATAGTCCTGTTCTTGGGTGGCAGCCAGCTTTCCTGCTATTTCATGTTCCCTTTTTTAAAGACTTGACTAGGAAAAGAAAATCCTACCTCCAACACATTGAAATACACTATTTTATCTCCAGGAAACTATTAATTTGTTTAAATCCTTTCAAGAGTCATACACCATACAGCTACTACCCTTTATTCTTATATCACAGAAGACTCACAGACAATATGAAGGAGAGAGTATTCTGTCAGTACATGGGGCACTGGGTGGACCAGTCTCTGAAATAAATCAGAATCCATGAACAGGAGCCATCAAATCCTAACCCTCTAAAAAAACCTGACTAAATTCAGTCCCAAAGTTTCCTGAGTTTCTTACTTTGCATCTCCTATACTTGAAGAATGCCTCAGAACCTCTCATCTGACATTCTCTAGTCCTGATGCTTGTGCTAGACTTTGGACTCAAGTTCCTGAGCTCTCTATTCCTTTGTTGATGGTGAAATATGATCCTTCTGGCACAGTGTCCAGGTTTCCTGATCTAGAGAACCATCATCATGAAATGAGCCAGGTCATAAGTCAAACAGATAATACCAATATAAAGGGAAACATTACTCGTGCTGCATTAAAGCGAGAGGTTTCAGTCTTTGTCCTAGCCAGCCTATCTCACACAGTACCCCAGGTTCAGCGTCCAGATACCCAGACTTATTCTCACAGAGATAGGGTCCAGGCTCCAATGGTTAAATGCAAGAACATAGAACAACAACAACTTTTATTGGGGGGTAAACAACTTATATAGGGTTCTTGGGGGGTACACGCGAACCAGGACGGCTTTGGATAGGCTAAAGGGGGTTGTGCACGAGCCAGGGGTCTTTTCCCACTGGCTGAAGGCCAGCTATCACGAGCTGGTCACTCATCGAGAAGCCCACCCTTGTGACAGTCTGTCGCTGTTTACCAAGGGGCTGAGGTTGTTTACTTCTCCTTCTGGCAGGCCCAAGGTCACCCTGACCTTGCCAGACTTCCAGCTCTTAACGTGGGTCGTGCAGTTCAGGGACTGGGGCCAAACTTCCCCTACACCAATAATGTGGGAGCATGGCCTACCATTCAAGATCAATCACTAAATGGCACATTTCAACACATATAGATTTAGTTTCCGGCATGGCAAGGCAGGCTCCCCATTCACAAAATCACCATCAGAACCATCCTCTGTACTTGTACAGATGTTTAGCCCAATGACAACTGGTTGAATGACAAGAAACTGTGTCTTAGATATAGGCCTATGAAAACATTTCATGTTCCCAAAGCACTTAATTTGATTGAAACTAATATGTTTCTCTATTTATCTATTTTTTCTCCCAGTGCAGAGAAAACTGGATTCAGCCTCCTGATGCCACTCCTTCACAGTTGTGTCGGCTGGCATGGTCTATTTATTTTCCCTCCTCAACACGCTGTACAGAACAAGAAACTGTCACTTAAAGAGATCTCCTTGAGCCTGCACCTTAAAGTACTGTTAGTCAGCAGCCTAAAATGGAGCAAAGTAGTGTCTTCCTGGTTTTGGTCACATAAACATATGCAAGGGAAAACATGATAAAGAGTAAGAAGCAGGATAAAAAGAGAATATGATCTCTTGAGAAAGATAAATCCAATCTGTCCTAGGCTAGTCAACTGCATCCTACAACTGTGCTGTAAGAAAAGTCCAAAACTTTACAAGCCCGTAACAGATGGAAGCTGAGATTTGCTGATGAATAAAAAGGTCTCCAGGGAGAAACTAGCCTTAGAAAATAACTTAATCTTCAAAAACTGGATGTAGAATAATTAGTCTGGTAACACATTGACAGAGGGAACAGGCTATCAATGTGTCACAGGTGTAAAGTTAGCTTTAAATTTAGAGTTATATACAAACCTGTAAGAGGTCACTGCTCGTACTCAGGTGTGTTTGGGCTGCACCAGAATGAGGGACAGCTGTCAAGCACCCTTAACAAAGGCTATATGCACCAGCCTGTGCTACAACAGAGCAGAGAACCATGGCAAAAATGGGGGATATGCAGCACCAGGCTGGTGCTGCTCTCCCACAGTTTAAATGCAACACAACCTCCATCCAGCTGGATACAGGCTATTTCTTCATCAACATGTAATGCAATAACAAACCATGTGTGTTTCAAAAACAACTTCTACACAAGTTTTTGTTTTACACAGCACCAGCAGAAAAGACTGTAAGGCTCACACAAAGCCAGTCACCATCCCCAGCCTTGCTCAATGCTTTGCAGCACTCAGTCCAGAGTCCCTTGTGTCCACAGTCCTGCTCAGACTGCAGGGACTTTTTTCCATGTAGCCATCTCTGCTATGTGAATACACAGTTAGACCAGTGCTGAACTTCCTGCTTACACAGGCTTCTGGTCTTGGGTTGGTAGCTCACCACTTGTGGTTTGCTCTGTGCAGCACGGAAGCCTGGTTGCCTTTTGACAGCCACTATTCTACAAAGGGTGTCTTCCCTTGCCTGAAAGCACAAGTAACATTTTTTGATAGTGGACCACAGGGATGAGAGAGTTGAGGGAGCCCCATGTAGCCTGTAAATAGCAGATACTCAGATGGATCTGCAAGCAAGAGGAAGAAAATTCCTAGAGGCACTTGGTGGAGTTTGCTCTGCCCAGGAAGCTGCTGCATTGGCCTTAAACCGTGGTTCTATAGGGAACCATGCACAGATTTGTTTGTCTCCTGCTGTACACCTGCATTTTCCCTATTTCTTGATCCAGTAAGACAGTTATAGAATTTTAAAGTCCTTTCCATGCACTTTCTTTATGGAATAGATACATGTAATCCAACCAGCTTTGGGTCTCAGAACAGACAAGACCTGCTTTCCATGTTCTGCATGTTTCCTTTTGTTTTAACTTCTTAAATTTCCAGTTTCCTAAATCTCATTTAGTCATTGTCCTCTGCAAGGAAGATTGAAGACCTGTTTTATTCTACCTCTAAGCATCTTGTATGATATCTCATCTGTTAGTAGGTGTGAAATCAGAAAAGTGGACATCTGTCCTCTCAACTGAGGTCCTTCTTGTCAAGTTGTAAGTCTCCCTTTGTAAGCATACATTCAAAGAAAGCACAGGAATTTTATGCTATAAAATGTGACAGTCAGGCACAGCAACATACAGTGTGTGGGTTTTGGTTGAACAGAGGGCCTGCTCCTCCACTTTGGCAAGAGGAAGAGGGGGAACAGGATTACCTAGACAGCATGAAATGTATTTGAAAAGGAGTCATAAGAAATTTGAGGGGAAGATACAAGAATTGTCACAATCCTACCTGTGCAGATGTAGGACTCACTGGCCAAAAGTTGTCACTGCACAACAGGCAGTTTTCTAACATGACATCCTTGCCTAGCCCAGCTGCAGAGCAGGGGTCATTAGAAAATACGCAGGGCTTTCAGCAAAGAAACTGCTACACAGCAAGCAGCACACAGTGGCAGTGGCACAGAAAGGACAGAACACAACTTTCACCTGGACCTCTGTGGCTCCTGGCTACGTAATTTATCCTCCTTTCCTTCAGCAAAATACGAAGCTGTGTATGCTTTCCCACTTTCATTGCCCCTTCATCTCTTTTCTTTGTTCTTCTCTGGCTCCAGATGTGACTCAGAATCCTAATGGGAAGTCTCTTCCCTGGGCAGGGAGATTTAAGTAATTAGATTGCCTGTTCCACAACTCCCTTTTATTTGCTGGACACTCAGTATATCTTGTTATCTGTAAGTATTTGCTAGTTACTGAGATCTAATAAGTATTAAATTAATGATCTAGGTTAAATAATTTCTCTCTTGTGTTATTTTAAAATTAAATTATCAGCCCAAATAGGTGAGGTGGGGGAAGTTGGAACAAATAGTCTATTTTTTAGAGAAATTCTTGTTGTTTCTCTGGACTGAGAAAGATAGGGCATGGTAATTATTTACTGAGTACTGTAATTTTAGTTATATTGATCTATTATAAATACTTTAAAGATTAATACTGAAATGCCACTTGCATTTCTTCCTGCTCTCTTTTCAAAGATTAATTTTGCCTCTAAGCAGATTCAAACTCTCTTTCTGTCAATTGACCACTAAACTAATTGTCATATTGATCACAAAGCTGTCTTGAATTATAAGAAAACATGTACTTTGCTTCTACTATAAGCATTTCTCACACCTTTTGCTTATCCAAGCCCATTGCAACTAGGAAAAAGAAATACAGGACAACTGTCTACTATATCTAATGTTGACAGTTGCACAGATTTTTCAAGGCATGTGGTGAACATGTTCCCCTCAGGTGACAAAAAGCAGTACAGCAATGATCTACAGGGGAGATTTAGATTGGATATTAGGAAAAATATCTTCACTGGAAGCATGGTTAGGCATTGTAACAGGCTGTCCATGGAAGCAGTGGAATCACCAACCCTGGAACTGTTCAAAAAGCAAGTATATGTGGCACTTGGGATATGATTTAGTGGTGAACAAGGTGATGCTAGGTGAACTTGATGATCTTAAAGGTCTTTTCCAATCTTAATGAGTCTATGATTCTATTAAAACTATTGACAACTGTACTGCCAGATCCTCTAGGCAACCTCAGAGATTGCAGCCATAGTACAAAGGAAGGTAATTAGGGAAGGTGGCCAAGGGATTTAGAAGCAGGAGAAATCTTTCCCTGCTGTATGAGTCATAGGAGCAGAGAAACCAGGGCATGACAGAATGGACCCTTTATCCAGGGGAGCAAGGACAGATTGTCTTCTGCAATTACCAAGTGGGCAAAGGCTATAGCAGGTTGTTGTGTTGTTTTTGTTTTGGGGTTTTTCATGTTTCTGTTTTGTTTTGATTTGGGGTTTTGTTTTGGTTTTTTTGTGTTTGTTTTGTGTTTTTTTTTTTTCCCAAAGAACAGTGCAGTCTTTTAGGCAAAAGGCAGAAAAGCAGGTAAGTTAAGCAGAGCTGTTTTGTGTCAGCTTCCATAGCATTCAGGGGCAATAAGCATTTGCAGCAATTAACAGAAAAATAAAAAACAAAACAAAACAAAAACACCGCCTCCAAAAAAAAAACCAAAAACCCAAAACAAACAACCAAATCAAACCAAAAAACAAAAACCAAAAAACTAGAACCCGTGCTGGCTGATCCTGTTTCCCTGGTTATCCTGCATGAGCCACATAGTGGCACTCAGGATGATCTGCTTTATAACTTTCCCTTGCACCAAGAGACAGAGAAGCCACCAGTTCCCTCGGTCCTCCTTCCAAAAGTTCTTGCAGATGGGCATTACATTTGCTAATGTGCAGTCACCTGAGATCTTCCCTGTTAACCAGGACTGCTGGTAAATAGGAAGGCAGGATCTAGACCTAATGGACAGTTTAAAATTTTCAAGCCTACAAATTCACACAACAGGCCATAACCTCACCTTCCAACTTTTGCCAAGTTGTCCAGATTTATAGAACTTACTGACCCTAAGTACAATCAGGAGAGATAAAGTCTTGGAAAAAATTCCAGGTAACAACCAATGAAAATTAATGGGTTTTTTTAAGCAGATGAATAGGCCTCCAATGCTCAGCATTGGGGCACTGAGGGGGTTATATTCAGAAGTTTTGAGACTACTTGCTAAGCTGTCCAACTATCCCACAGCTTCGCTTGGTTAGGCTTGCTTTTCTGGTTAGCCAAGGAGGCCAAGAGAAATGCCAAGAGGTATGCTTCAACAACATTGAAATAACCAATCCAATATGAAAAAAATCTTTAATCCTCCAGCAGTTCTTGGGGTAAGTCTTGTGGTTTCCTTCTGTCTTCTATGGGGCTCTTTCACTTAGCTTGTAATATCTTTGTTTCTTTTGGAGGAAGAATGCTTTCTCTTCACCAGAGAACAAGAGGTACAAGATTCTCTCCAGAAGTCTTTGAAAAAGGTTTTATCCCTTTCAGGGAGACTTAGTGGGCATATAGTAACAGTCAAAGTACAGCTACATGGGAGCTCAGCTTTGTTTAAGTTGAAAGCTGCTCATTCTTTTCTCTATTGCACAATTCAAGAGCAATCAGAAACTAGTGGAGCCATTCAAGGTCAGAAATAGCAGTGAATAATAAGAAAGACTATTGCTATTCATTAATTAAGTTCTACCTCCATTATGATCTTGGCATTACAGCTCACTCAAGCTGAGTGAAGTTTTCCATCCAGTCTCAGTAACTATCTTCCTTTGCTTTCCAACTCCAAAATAACTAGCATTGCCATAATCATTCCACTCTTCTCACCTTCACACTACCCCCCACAACATCCCCTATGAAAGCAAAAATATCGATTCTAGTCAGTTCTGAAACTAGTTTGAACCACCCAATGGAGAGGTCCATTTGGTGTTTAATCCAATGGTGCAGCACACCCACATGTATTAATCCCTGTCCTCTATGGCTAGTAAATATTTGCACGAGAATGCTGCATAGATAAGAAATTATGAACTAACCACCTCTGAATATATTTTAAATGCAAATATTTTTGCTCGATGTCCAATCCTGCTGGTAGGTAATTTCCAAATTTAGTGCTAGTTTTTAGTTAGATTATAAAAATCCATTCACACTGGGTAATTAATATTCTCTCTATGAACACAAATACATCTTAATTGAAATATATATTCAGGTGTGTAACTGCACCTGAGATCATTCTGAAATGCTGTTGTGGTACCTCCCAGGAGCTACAGTTCAGCCACCTAATGTTACCTGTTTTATTTGGTGACCTGAGCTCCTCATCTGAACTATATTTCTCATAAGGTCCTGCTTCCCAGGTCACTGCTGGGATATATAATGGGGTTCTAACATATGGATAAAGAGATTAAAAATATTTTAACATTAGGAGGAACAAATAGCATACTTTGTGCCACAAGTCCAGTTACATTAATAACAGATACTATGGATAAAAGAAACTAAAGTGTTATGCCATTTCCTCCAAAAAGAATATTATTAGTCTGGCATCCTCAGAATTCTAAACTATTTAAGGCAATGGCTGATTTTTTTCTGTTCTCTGTATCTAGTGAAGTGAATCCTTGTTCTTTCTAGTCACAATTATTTCTACTACTAATAATTACTAATTACATGAAAATATCAGGAAAAAGACCGAAAGTGTATGACAGTTAAGTAAAGTAAGCTATCACAGAGGTCCTTTTGTGTTACCTGATTTTCAAGATGGTGTACAATTGTTAACTGGTACATCACAGCTGAAGAAAATCACCATGATACATTTTTTAAAAACACACATTTGAAATAATTTTGACAGTTTTCCTGCATTTCCTGCACCTTCTGTGTGCAAGATTGCTCAAACAGCCAACACACGGATGTACATCTGTTTGAAGTCTGGCTTAGTTTCTGAAGTTTCATTTCTGAGAAAGAACTCTGGCTTATGGCACATACTTCAAGCAGCCAGGCTGTGTTCAAACAGAACTGCCTGCTGATTAAAGCACACAGTTAAGAACTGGAAACTGTAAAAGTGGGAAAGCACTAAAAATTATAAAAGTTGGGCAGAAGTGCTATTCCTCACAGAAGGGAAAGCAAAACAGGAAACCCCAGGAACTCCTGCTCACAAAGAAATTATGCCTTCTTTTTTTTTTTTTTTTTTTTTTTTTTTTTTTTTTAAGAATAGCCTATGGTTGTTAGAGAACTTTGGAGAGCTGGAAAGCCACTCTACTTACTATTATTTGCATATTCCATATTCTCCAAATTTTCACCGTAACAGTTGTGATATGACAATGGTTGTGTTTGCATGCAAGCTGTATATTTTTGAGTTACAATTTTGTCTGCTCCTGCTGCTCATTCCTCACCTGGAGTCATAATGTACTCTCCTTAGCATCATAATCACCTACACAGCAACCCATGTTGGTATCACAAACAAAGGGTTATGACTTCAGCTGAGCGATTGGTAGGAAAAGGGTTTATATAGAGAGACTGTCAGCATGCAAATGTGTCCATTTAAGAGGAAAATAAAAAGAGTGAGAGCCACTATTTACAAAGAAGTATGTTAGCTGGATTGCACTCATGGAATATTTTTCAGACTCTATGAAGCATTAGTACATCTTAAAATAAAAAAAAATAAAATAAAAAAAGCACAATATGGCTCAAATCTTTGCTATTATCAATTGGCACAGATCACTGGCTTCTGGCCCACCTGCAATCTGCAGCAAGCTATGGTTTGCCTTTTGCTCACTGTATGAGGATGCAGTTGATTCACTGCATCTGTTTTTATCAGCCAGTCCCAATTTCAATTCTTTTATTTATGTGAAACTCTCTGTGCTCAAAGGCTGGCTATGCCAGAGAGGTGCTCCAGAGCTTGGCATCAGCTGTTATTAAACAAAAGAGTTGAACCACAGATGGACATTAGAGACCTTGGTATCTCACACAGCAGGTGCCATCTGAACCTTAATACAACCAAAGAAGCAAATAATAAGCAGTGGAGTTAGTGGTCAGGCTGGTATCTTAACTGGTTTCTTTCAAAAGGAAGGAGCATGAAGGTATGTCTGCATACCAAGGGATTTAACCCTCCTTCCTCAGCCAGGAGAACTTCCTGCCTTTTTTCCATGCTTTAACGCTGCTTGGACAGTCTTAAAACAAATATGTGGAAACCAAACTTCAATGAAAGCACTGAGATAAGAAGTAGACTGTTTTAAACCTTTCCCAAGATGCTCCAGTCTAGCAAATGGATCAGATTCTGTTAGGAAGCTGTTGACTAAAGAATCTTGACTTAATCTGAAACAGAAAGAGCATTAATTCACCTATTGGGCTGTTTAATGAAACCTTGTCCAAGGAAAATCTGAGGTTAAGATCAGAAGCAAAAAAAAGTAATAGGAATTTGGTATTTATGTGAAGAGTCCCTTTAAAAAATCTAGTCCAAGACTGAGAAGGTGTCCAAGGACTAGACATATCTGACATATAGACTTAGGCAGCTCATAAAACATATCTGTCCTCAGCTCCATACAAACTCAGTTGAGAGCCTCTGATGTGTACAGAGGGAAAAATGAAAATGCATATGTGAATAGTCTGCATGTGTCCATTTCTTTTCACTGATGGAATGAGCCTCTAATGACTGGTCCTCTGGCTTCAGTACCTCAACTTCCCAGTTAAACCAATGGATGGATTCAAGCCCAAGAATAACTGCAATTCTGAACATTTAAAGTAGGGCTTTTTACATGAATAATTATGTGGAAAGCTGATTACTTATTCTGCATTAAAGAGATCTGAAACATAAAACTCTGTTTTGTGTATGTTGCAAAATAATTGGTTTAGAGTGATGTTAGTTTTTTGCATAAACTTTTTCTTTCTCCTCTTTAAAATTTAATTCCAAATAAATAGCTATTACCTTGAATTTCTCTCCAGAAACAGAACTGAATGTCCAAATCTTCAACTTTAAAAATTTGCAGTATTAGAGAATACTTTAGATCCAATTTAAGGAATGAGAACTAATAACTGTGACATTACTTAATTTTTATATGAATTATCTTCTTTGCTACATAACTCCTGACAGCCTAATTAGAGTCTACATTACAACTTCAGATCTTTTGATCTCTGTCTCAGAGATTATTTGAAAAATTTTGCTAACTGATGAGCTACTGAGAATCTAGTAAACCCCAAACTAAGAGTGCTTAGACTCACAAGATTTTTATGTCTTTCCTCTTGGAATAAACTCTCAACCTCACTCCTCATGGTGCTAAAAATGTTAGGGTTGGTCATAAAATTTTCCAACACTCTAAAATGTCACTTACTGAAAAAATACTGAAGTCTTAATATTTATCCTCATTCCATTGTGAAAGGAAATAAAAAAATTAATTTAGATTGATTCCATTTCTGCCACTACAGAAGCAGCATGTGGAAAAGCCTTGGGAGCTGCATTGGTGCCATCTATATATATGTATTGCATATATATTATAAGACATATCTTTCAGTTTTGTATCAAAACTTACACATAACAGACCAGGCCCACGAGTCCTTTAGTAAGAGCAATGCTTGACAGAAGATGGCTTTTCTCCTTTAGTTACCCTTCTTATACCTTCTTACTTATGTGGAAAAACAGAGGTCTGCTTGATCTCATCTTCTCAGGGTTCTTCTATATTACAAAAGTAATCCTGTACTTTCTGGTCTTCCAAACAAAGTTTTAGATTAAGTACTTTTTTTAAAATATTTCCTTTGGACAAATGTCAATATTGACAGTTCTTAGACCACTCTGTTTCTGTGCTTCTAGGAAGTATGTGTAGTTCAACTTTCAGTCTGCCAGAGATGTTGCTCTAGACTTCTTATGTATTCCATGTCCATTCCTCACTTAAATGTTCTGACTACAGCTAGGGAGTTGTTTTTTGTAATCTGTTATATCTTTTTCAGTGTCCACATCAGTAACTGGGAGAAAAGTTGCCTTGAAATGTTGGTTCCTTAACACCCCTGTAGAAAATACTTTGGCTCTGAATTTTCACAGTTGCTACCAAAATACAGCAGTATCTTGAGCTACCTTATGCCAAAGAGCAGACTCCTCTTGGGCCAGTTAGGAGAGATTTAACAGCGGAACAAGATGTTCTGTTTTTCTGATGTTTATGCCCAACTCTACAGTTGCTGCAAATCAGAAGGATCTTATGGTATTTTTAAAATGCCCAGTCCAAGAAATGACACACCCCAGATTAAAGTCTTTCTTAACAGTAATGAAGAAAAAACCCCAAATAATTGCACCATGACTTCTGAGGGGAGAATACAGGTGCTACCAAAGAGTAAAATAAAGTGAGGGGCAGGAAGACAGCACAGCTGAGTGAAGAGAGACATTCCCTGTTTCTGGAAACATCTACCAATTCTAAGCAAATTGATTCAAGCCAGAAATAAGATAAATGTTATTATCTCAAAGTTTCCATACAGACAGTTATTCTTGTAGAACTTCCTGCCCATAATGGTTGGCTGGCCAGCTGCATCTGTACAACTATCTCTGGTTTGTGCCATTCTTTTTTTAAAAAGAAGTGAATTTGAACAAAATAGTAGTAGGTAATACATTTTTGAAATAATTTAGAATACTTTATCACACTCAGTTACAAAGCATGATTACTTCTTATAAGTATTAAAGCACTGTTTCTCTCCAAATACACCAAATATATGAATGTCTAGCAACTTGAATTCTTTGTATGCATCCATTATTTTATCAGGTATCCATCCCAGCCATTCCACAATACTGACCCTGACCTTCCTTGGTAACTGAGGTGCTTCATGCGACTGTGCACTCTGACCAAGGCTCAGCATCACTTTTGTCTGCAACAGTGTAGTAGAGATTGCCACTGAGGCACTGAATGACCATAGCATCTTCAGCAGGTTGTGAATTACCAGTATTTTCAGGATAGCAATTCAAGACATATTCAGATACAACCAAGCACATTGTGTAGCTTAACTGCAAATACTCAGGGAATATTGCATGAATTATTCAGCTATTCTGACCCAGGTATAATAACTCACAGCTCACCTTACTTTTGAAGGGCTTTAATAGCAATAAGGGGAATCTCAGAGCTCCTTCTCATGTCAAAAGGAGAAGTCAGGTGCAGGCCATTACTTTCCTTAAGTAAATGTGATCACTTAAATTAACGTCTTAGCCAACCAGATTAGTGGGCTACTAATACTAAGCACCTGGTAAGAGGGTACCTCAGCCTAAATACAGGGAGATTTTTGTGCTGTAATGCAACTTTTTAGATTCTTTGCATTAGGGTTTTTGATTGTAAGACCTGAAAACTATTCCTAGCATGGTGCAACCAGCCTGATATTTCATGATTTCATCACAGATTGCATTTAGTTGTGTTCTCACCCATCCTTTTGACAAACTCTTGCAAAAACTATTTACAAGGTTGGAAAGAAATACATTGAAAAAGACCACATCTTTACCACTGGAAGAACTTTTTTCTCAAAAAACCCCCCAAACAAACAACAAAACACATGCATGAACAAAGATTAAACAGCAGTATTTAATAGTAAGACAGTGGAGAGTAAAAGGGAGATGTACTATAAACCTCTACTCTAAATGAAACACATTAAGAGAGATAGTAAACACTGATCTATGTAATGGGCACCACAGATTCACTGCCAATAAAAGTAAGCAGCAAAGAATTGCTCTGTGAATGGAAGGAAGTTTAAACACAAGGGATACTGTTAAAAATTTTATGTATCTCAGGGATGGTATATGATATGCAAGGGATATGTCTTCAAGGGCATTAAGGGTTTCCCTTGTGGTACATTATCTGGAAACCATTTGTGAAGTAGAAGCACATTATTCAAGCCACCCCAGGAGAATAGTTTTTAAAGAATATATATTTTCATACTTTCTAGAAGCAATAAAGGAGCTGTCACTGTGGGAAATTTTCAGTCCATTTAAAAGACATTGCTCAGAGTTATAGGAGGTCTTGTCATGGCCTGCAGTAAGGCAAGAATCCTGGAGAACTGAGATGCTAGTATCATTCCTCAGAAGACAGAGACATTGGAAAGGATCTGAAGGACTTTGGTGCTAGCTGTCTCCACTCAGAGTGGCTACAGAGCATTTTAGCTGTACTCATCTCTCTGAAAATATTGTATTTGAACTAAAGGAAAGGAATCAGAATTTTCCAATAATATGAAACACTTCCAAAATGTGAATGGGTTAAAAATGTCTAGTGGCTGCCTTGCCAAGTTTTATCAATAAACAAAGCAATGTAATAACAGTCCAACTTTTGTCCTGTTTATGATCATCATACAAAATTCCTCAGAAAATGTAGGAATTGACGGCTAAAATGCACTGTTCAGGAATGCAGTTCGTATCCACTGTATTTTCATTAATTAAGAGGAGTGTAAGATGATATCTTTGGGTGCAAATTATATTTCCTGTCAACAAATGATTAAAGAATGTGCAGAAGATAAAATAATTTCCTGGAAAAATAATATTAATGGGATGTTGAAGCATTAAAGCAACAGAGTGTGCTACAACGTAGAAGATGAAACCAAAGTAAAATAAAAACCAAATTAGTCTGAGAACAATGAAATTTCATGTGTGGTAAATAGCACTTAGACACATAAATTGAAGCACAGATGAAGCACAGAGTTAAGCCAAGGATCTGAACTGACTCACGGCAATACATGGAAGTATCACAAAGACTGCAAAGGGAATCAGGTTGTTATTAGACTACTTAAAAGCAACTAAATAACTGTGGAAGTCTAGGCAAGGAAAGGCTAGAAGATCACTGCAATCGCTTCCATACATTGCATCAAGTGTGCTGGAACCAACAGCCTCTAAGACTGCTCATTCAATTTTTGCTTTGCTTTATGTTCCATAACCTACCTATCAGGGAAAATGACTTTGGACATTTCTGCTGTACTGCAGCTGCAGTGGGATTGTAACAAGAAGCTACTGCGTTGTGGCACAAAGCTCTTCTGATTAGCTCACAGCTACCTTGACGATCTATAACAACACATTGCATTATACTACAAGATGGACCTACCATGAATCTGTTCCCCTGCCATGACTTCTGACAGTTTCTGTGTGGAATTCTGTGCAGGACATCCCCCCCAGGCTTTCAGCTACAAAAGAGATACAGAGAAGTTAATGGTTTTCTAATGATCATCACAAGCAAAGGAATTAGAACTGCTCTCCTAACACTTCACTCTATAGTTCATCCTCACATTCAATCTCGTGGTTCCACTACTAATCTCCGAATATGTTAGCGAGGTGGATCTTGCCTGAGGATGTCTCACTCTCTCCTTCCTGATGAACTAGCCAATATGAGTGGCAACATCGCAGCTGATGGACAAAACTGAAACTCTTAGAAGACCCATGACAAAACCAGCTTCCTGAGCTTGCAGTATGCTGTCCTGCTGTATATCCACCACCATGTAAAAAAAAGAATTGAGCTTAAGATCTGTCGTGCTTTGTTGACTACCAGTTGAGTGAACATGGTTTACCTTCTTGTGTAGAGAGTTGTGGTGGCTGGGTTCCTACAGGGGAGAGGCAGTTCATCCAAACAGACACCAGTCAAGCAGGACACAAGTACTGGTTAGTCAGTGAGCACCTCTGCTTCCTTAAATGAACTATGATGCCACTAAGGACACAAGAGCTAGTAATCATAGAGGGGATCTTAGAATGAATCGAGTAGGAAGCGACTTCAAAGCTCATCTAGTTCCAACCTCCCTGCCATGGTCACGGACACCTTCCACTGTTATGATGCCTGATCTCCACAGACACAGTTCTCAACTGAGCCTTTTTAGGGCTTTCAGAGGCTCCAAGCTGTATTGTTAAATAATGCACTTGACTGCATTTAGTTTTATGGGTTTTTCTGGTAGATTATTTCTTGGTCCTCTTCGTCATGAGTTACAGTTACCAGGTAGTCATGGAAAAAAGGGAAGAAGAACTTAAGAGCTTAACTATGTTTACATTAACACATTTTTAACTATTCCTGCACAGAAATATACAAGTTACAGGAGGGACTATATGCAGAAAGAATTTTTCGTACAGTTACACGCAATCTTAAAACCTACATACACTAGCTACTAGCTAACATCACACAGCTATAGCTAATTATAAAGTAATATATATCTTATAAAATTGCTGCATCCAAGCAGTCTTATTTATAATATTTTTAACTTTATAGAAGAGTTCTTAAGTGTGTTAATCTGCAGGGCTTCTGCAGGCTTCTTCAATTACTTCTGTACCAGCTCAAGGTCTCTAGACAAATTCCATTCTTATCTTAGAAGCTGGCACCTGCAAACTTGTCTTTGGTTTGCTAGCCTGAAGATGTATGAATCCCAACATTCCACTAGACCAGGCTGCTCAGAGCTCCATCCAACCTCACTGCAAAGAATTCTCCATAATATCTTTCAGTTAGAAGCCATTTCCCTTTATCCTGACACTACTTGCTCTTGTAAATAGTAATCTCCAGCACAAGGTAGGGAAAGACATTAACTTTGCTTAACTAATTAACTAATGACATTAACTAATGCTGACATAGCATTTCTTCTTGTTGTGCTTGTGTCACTAAATTAACTGTCATGATGGATGCATTACAGTAAATTAGACCAAATAGGAAACATCCCATAAAGTTAATTAATCACTTTTCAGTGGGTAAATGTTTAAGTGCCTGCAGAAGCATTTTTCTTTTTCCAGAAAGACCTAGCAACTCTCTCCCAAGGGTACTCAATGGGGCCCAGGAATAATGCAAATGAAATGTTTTCAGAGGCCTATGCCTGAAATTTTAAATGCCCTATTTTTCCACAAGATTTATGAGTGAAGAGAGTGAAGTCTAGTTTCTAGTGTCTTGTGTCTCCAGTGAGTTTCCTCTCTGGTGTGTTCTGCAAATATCTTAGAACAGGAAAGGCACTGCTGTGTTTTCCTACTGCAGGTTTTAGAAGGTTCTTTCTTGACTTCCTAAGTCCATAATTTCACTAAAGCTGTTAAAGACATCATATTTGACTTCTCTATTTTGTCAATTTTGATTAAAATATGATGGTTTAAAAGCTAGGATTTGTGACACACATGTAAATTCACACAGCTCCACTCACTTCATGATTGTAGTGACTATGATTTTTAAGTAGATGAAAATCTGTTCTATGGATACTGAGACACAGACTTTCAAGGGTACATAAACAATATTCACAGACCTTGCAAGTAATTTAATAGGCTGCATCCAAATTTTACTGTTCTGACTAAATTAAACATCTTGTTAAATAACTTCTGTTGCTTTGAAGAGGATTTATCACTTCAGTAATATGGAAGACCTGTGCAGCAGAGAAGCCCAGATGATACTGAAACAAAGCAGAACTCAGGCTTAATTCTCAATTACTTAAAACTCCCCAACTCCAGCGCTGGGAGCTACAGCCCTGCAGACTTCCAGCAAGGCTTAGTTTCCAGCTTTTGGAGTTTCTGTTTCAGGATTAAACTAAAATTCCCCTTTAAGTTTCTTTAGGAGTCAGGTCCCACATGAAAGCATTATTTCAATTGGACATTGGAAATTCAACATTCCCTTTTTTGATTACACAGTGTAACCTGTCTATGGTAATTATCAATTTAAAGAGGAAACAATGCTAGGAGTTTCTTCATGACTTGCACACAACAGGTTTTCTAGAGGCTTGTAGGGGAGAGGCAGGATATAAAACTCTCAGCCAGTTCTTCATCTGCTGTAAGCTGATGGAAATGTGGTGAAAACAGTGAATCTTGTGGATTTACTCGAGCCTCCAGGCTTTAATTAACAAAGAAGTGTCATTCAGCAGTTACCTGTGCTCTCACCTGTATGAGCATTATTGCAGAAGAAGGCAGGAAAGCTCATCTGGAAAACCCAGAGAGGATGGCAAATCAAGTTAAGTGAGGACTGTGATCATCAGACATGCAGGAGAATGACAGGACATTCCAAATACAAACGTGACTGATTTAATGAGAAGGACTACATTTAATTCAGAGTGACACTGAGGCAGGAAACCAAGCCAGGGGGCTGAATACAGAGACAAATGGACAAAAAGACCCAAGGAACAAAATCATGATGGCCAGGTCACATTACCTGAAAGATGAATAAGTTTAGACATTTGCATCTTTCCAAAGTCAGTGGCTTGAGACCTCAAATGCCATCAGCTCATTACTTTGGGTAAAAACAGACTGAAACTTGAGGGAGGAACTCAGGAGGCAGAAGTGACCAGGAAGTACTAGCAATGATTTCAGTGGTGAACCAGCAGACATAAAGACAACTTAAACTTCTGTGTGATTTTCCAATGCCTCGTCTTAATCTATGAATGGTTACATGTTCCTCTACTCCTGTAATTCATCAGTAAGAAAGGGATTCCTGCAGGTTAGCTGCAACAGGATAAAGTCAAGTCTAGCCCTGGCCTGAAATGCATCCCATCTCTCTAAAAAAATCAGACAACCTGAGTTGCCTCAGAGGCACAGAGAGGTGAAATGACTTGCCTATGTCTCTTCCAGCATTTCAGAAAAGTCTAGTGCATTAAATATGTCTAAACAGTCTAATTTCAGATTCAACCCTACAGGCAACCAAGAACATCCTTCAAGCATATGCAGCACAGTAAAATGTATGTCTTTACTACCACCACTCCTCCCATGTGGCTACACTTATCCCAGGAAAAGGAAGTAGGCAGGGTGAATTATCTCAATATCAGTTCAGCATTCAGGCTCTTTTGAGGCCACAGTGCCTTTGGATTCACTGAGTCTCAGGGGAAGAAAGAATTCCTATTTTTTGGGAATTGAAGGTCTCACACTGATATGACCACTGTACTGTTTTGGATTTCTAACAGCCAGCTATATGAAAGCAAACAGAGCAATAATATTCTGAAAACAACTTCAGAGGACAATTGTGACACCCATAAAATCCACTTGCTCCTAGGTGTAGTAGTTCAGAAGGATTAATCCCCTAAGTGGTAAGATCATAGCTCTGTAGGCTGTGCATGATTCTTATGCTCTTGAATACCCTGAGGCATTAAATGACTGTTCCTGTGTGACCCCTCATGACCCCTTGAGACATTTGGGTGGAAAGCAGATAGAAACAGAGAAAACTGGTGGTAAAATTCAACACTGTTCTCAAGGGCATTCAGCATGGGAACCGAAGGCACTTCAGTGTCCAGAACCATCTTTCTCCTTCACTCTCTTCTGTGCATGCTGGGAGGTTGATATCAGTCCTTCCTCAGTAAACTGAGAACTCCCTACCTCCAAAAGCTTTGAGGCAAAATGGACATAGCGTGTAGAAAATCACAGAGCAGAAAATTAATGTTTAATGTTTCCTCATCATACATGAGCACATGCCTAAAAAAGCCCTAAAGCTACACCAGGAATACAAAAAGTGGAGGAACATAAATCTGCCAGGCAGAAGTCTGCTGTGGAAGCTGGGTGTTATTACTTAACCTCAGTGAAAGGATTGAAAGTTCAGACCTTTATAAAAAAAGATAATTGAATCAAAAATGAAATGTAAAGCAAATGGCTCTTTATGAAAAGTTTATTTTCTTTCCTACAGTTGACACTACATCTACAAACTGTTTGTGTTGAGTAATTTGAGCACTCTTGTTAGGAAGCAGAAGACCCTACATAACAGAATGCCTTACATTTTATCAGAACAGGCTTACTGTGATAGGAAACAATTTTCTTCAAGTTTTTCCAATAACCATCTCAGTGTAATTTTTTAAAAAATCTTTTTCTTGTTTTTTTCCCTTTTACACACACATGCATTTTTTCATTAACGCATTTATTACAGAGAAGTGTCAAAGACAAAAATATTTATATAAGAGTAGGGTGTATTTTATGGACCTATTTTGGATTAAATATGTTTTTTGCTGTTTATATGTTGCCCTCCAAGACTAAAACCGATATGAGGTGATAAAGGCCATGTGTGGTAGGCTGGCTATTACAGAACACTCTTCCTTTCTCAAAGGACTGTGAGCTGCTGTCATGAGTGTTTACAGACTAGGCTTTCCATTCATTATCTTCATTTGCTATGGCAAGGAGGCCTTACCTCATTGTGCTTTTGCCATCCTGAGAAAAGCAGAAAAAACTGCAGCCCTCTATTCCCCTCCCTGCATATCCCCCCAAATTCTTGGACAAAATTAAAACAGTAATACATAGGCCACAGAGATCTCTGGCTCACAGCATCAAAGTTCCTGGATAAACCAAGTATCTTTATGCCAGGCAAAGTTGAACTCTCTTTTAAATCAATACTTCAGCTTTAACTGCAGGCAGGAACTTACTCCTTGAATTGGTTATAAACATACAAAAGAGTCGCTGTTTGTTTAGAGATGTGGGAAAAAAGAGATTCTTTTTATGGGCTGAGCAACTTCCTCTCAGGGGTAATAGGGAATTTACTAAGGTCATTTCTCAAAGCCCTGAAAAAACTGGGGGCCTGTATATTTTAGGTGCTATAGGGGCTAGAGTAAAAGTAGTTCTGATCTTGAATGCAAAGAAAACTATTAAAACCCCACAGTTAATATCCTTTGGGTATCTGTAAGTTTCCCAACTGCCTTTAAAAGAAAAGTATGATATGCCCTGTGTTTGCAAGATTCAAAGACCATTCAAAAGAAATAAGTCAAAAAGCAGTACTAGCAAAAATTGTCTTCTGGAGTATGGGGACTCAGTTTCTCATACAAGCACTTAAATTGAGGATGAAGAGTCCTAGACACAAACACCAGGCATTTGGGCAGCGAACTGACAAAAGAAATATGCCAAACATTTGAAAGGAGATGAAAACAAGCAGAATAGTAGCAGCAGACTTCAGCTGAGCATACAGAAAAATAGCCTGCTCCTATAAAATGGGTACTGTTTTACTGGATGCCACATAGGTAGTGAAAATGTAAGGAAACACTGCCATCCTGGGACAAAACCAAAATGCCAATATTTTACAAAAACTCAGAGGGTCTTGGGGCCATTTGTAAGGACTGTGCTGGCATAGTACAGTGCAATCCCAGGTTAAATGGCAATGTATAAATGAATGAATGTATGATGTGGTAAAGAGAAATAGCTTTGTTGCCTTGAATCAGAAGGAGTATTTTCATTATGAGAAGACCAGTACAGAAATAATAAATAAGACCTAAAGTTGCCTCTATTGTCTTCTTCTGGTTTATGCTGGCCAGAACAATTTTGGTAGAAAATTGGAGAACATAAATACTTCTAGGATGCAAGGGGGTAGGGTGAGGGGGGTGGAGCTGTGAGGTGGGGTTAATTTCCTAAACTTCACTTGAATTTAGGACATAAGCCAGTCCTGATAGGAAAAAGCAGACAGGCCCTAAGTGATCTGAATCTATGGCCAACTCAGCAGGTAAGTAATTAGATCTTGAACTTGAGTGACTGCCATTACATAAATGTAGCATTTTCTGTAAAAACATTGTTATAATCTGTGTTTGGGGAGGTGTTTGTACCTACATAGTGAGAATATAGCTGTCACATTTTAAGTTCTTCTCTTAGTAATAGCATTGAACTACTGAAGCATGAAAAAAAAGAAAAAAGCTTATCTTAGCAAACTCATAATTTTTGGAGCATCTGAAGTCTAAATTAACTTCACTCTATTGATTATGAATATCACTGGCAGTGATTTGCTAAAAAAATTTGTTCTGAAATTTAAATTAGGTTAAGTATTTTGTAGCAGACTGCCATAATAATTTTCTAAAGTAATACAATCTGTTATCAGAATTAATGATACATAAAATTCATTTTATGATTTTACTTATATTTCCTTGCTTCCCTCTCTCATCTGTTTTCAAACCAAGTCTCAAAGCTTTATAATGTGCTTTTACACAATGCAGTGACCCTTCTTGCAGCTGAAAGTACAATACCACTCAGTACAATCCTTTCAAAATTGCCTTGTTGTTCGCTCAGAGGAAAATCACAAGGAAATGCAGAAAAGACATGAGGACAGCCTTATAGAATAGTTGTTGCTCTAGTTGTGACAACTGAGAGAGTGAAAGGGTAGCAGGTGTCCAATCAAGCAACGGCTTTTAGTGCCATAAAAATAGTGAAGTGCAGAAGTAAGTCCTTAATTCTGCAGTGTTTTTAAACAGAGTAAACAAAAGAGATGTTACTCTTAAAATATTAGTGATTGTGTATCTAGCACAAGAACCACTTTCCTGGTTATACTGCAAGTTTTTCTTCACCAAGACACAGTTACTGCTTTCCTAGCTCTGTAGAGAGCTTCCTTTCTAGAGGCCACACAGGAAAACAGTCCTTTGCTACTTGGCAATGTCACTCAAATACTGCAAATGCTTACTTATAATGCTAATCTTACATCTAAAACATCAAAGAGGAGAGCAGGGCAGCTGATGAGAAAAGCTACCAGTGAAGAGAAATTTTACAAATGCTTTCAATCCACTTTACCTGGTGAAAGGGACAGGTGATTCACAAAGTGATTCAGAGAGATTATGCCGACTTGAAATTAAACACCATTATGATTAGAGTGCTGCTAATATGAAATATTTTGAGAACCCCACTCATCAGATTAAAAATAGGTGGTTTTGCTGTTAGCTACTGCATTTACTAACAAAAGATAACCCACTAGCTGTCATTTGAGATCACTCCTTGTTCCGCCAAGCAAGACAAACTAGGAAATGTAGGCGACATGTAGGTACAGTTGCCTCACTGACAAGTGCACAGTCCCACAGTACCTTTGCAGAGTCAGTGACATAACAAGCAGTGACTTTCAGAAAAATACAAGGTGAAAAAGCTGACCTGAAAACAACTCAGAAAGAATGGTGAGCAACTCCTGCTCAACAGAGAGGAAGAGCAGGTAGGGAGCCACCTACAGCAAAGCTCAGGCCAGACTTAAGAGTTGAGGAACTGCACTTATATGGAACTCACAGGTCTGGGGGAAGAGAGTATGTGGAAGTTCCAGATGAGGCTCTACAGACAGCTAGAGCCTATTGGTACACTCGAGTCCTAACACAATCCTTTTACAACATCCACAGAATCACAGTCATCAGAGAATAGTTGGAAGGGATGTCTGGAGATCAGGTATGACAATGCCCTTGCCAGTTCACCTTCAGCAGGTTTCACAGGATCATGTCCAGGCAGGTTTTGAATATCTCCATAGAAGGAGACTCCAGAGCCTCTCTGGGTGAGCTGTTCCAATGTTTGATCACTTGCTCTTTATTCTTTATGTGCAAGGGTTGAGACAGACATTGTGGTCTGGGAAGTCTCAGACCTATTTTCCACCAATGGGTTTCAGTTAACATTTTCAATGCTGCAGAGTTGAGAATAGCAAACTCCAAGGAGCTTTCATTTCTTCATCATTATCTCATAGGTGCATTGCTTCCCACAGAAAAATTGTAAGAGCATGTACCCGTCTAATCTCTCAGAGGAGATAATAAAGTGTGGGGTGAGAGCAGGCAAGCCCTTTGGAACATTTACACAGCAGAGGCAGCCAGAATAGTCAACTTGATAGTTTACACTCAAAGTCAAATTAATTCCAAGGTCAGATTTCAAATGCACATTAAGAAAAGCATTTTTTAATACTACGTAGGCAATAATTAGAAAATATTATATGAATACCTGCAATTACTATTGCCATATATTCCTTTTTAAGATCAGATTACATATTACCGTAGATAGTTAAAACCTTTAGCTGTAAAAAGGTCATGGTGAATTTCAATTTCATACACCTGGCAGTATATTTTAGAGGATAATCTGCACATTTCTTACCTTTTGCAGCTGTTGTGTATGATGGTCTCCAAACTATTTTTTCCTAGTAGGTGGTAGATTGCTTCCTATGTGTTTTATATTCAAATATGTGGTATAAAATCACTAAGGGAAAATAAACTGCTGCTCATCCATTCCAGAACAGTAGGACTGTGAATGTTTGATCAGAGCAATGGACACAAATATAACAGCAATTAAAGGGTGGGATCCTTACCCATCTGAAATTCCAACACCTTTCCACCCATAGAAATACTTGTAAAAGGATTTTGCAACAGAAGAACTGACCTAAATTTTTTTGGCAGGTTTGACACATTTTGTTTAGAGTTCAGAACAAGACAAGACTGATTTAATTCTGTTAGATAAGCTGCAGTGCTGATACAGCCACTTCTGCATAGCAACTATGGTATGACTACAGGGATACAGCTTAAAGGGAGACATTTATTAGATCATGCTCTGCAGATCTGGGATAAGAAAAATATATTTTGTTTCTGTGAGAGGGGGCTAAAGAGCTGGTCTGGATAAGATGATAAGCACATAGGGAATCTATAATTCTGGCTACTTGAGACTACCTCAGGCAAGAAGTTATTTACACGTGCACTATAAATGATCTCACAAAGCACCCATTGAGTTTTGCTTCAGTTAAGGTACGGTAGCTCAAAGCCTACTTGTATTTCTGATCTAGTTCTGGTTCCAATCAGAATATTTTTGAATGCTTCCAACTCTTTAAGCCCTTAATGTGCTCACATTTTAAACTAATGCAGAGCAGAAAAGTGTCATACATCATGCTGGGAAAAAAAACACACATATTGCATGTTTATTTGTATTCATTTTTCAAACTATTTCTATTTCCTTTCATCCTCTGAAGTCTTAATGGTTTCACAATGAATACTGGTCCATTCACATGCAGATGTAGTATGCAGATAAAATATGACAGAAATTTCCTCAAAAACAGATTGTATTTTATGCTGTGACATTTCTATTCTTTTCTTCCTGGGATGTCAGATGCTTATTAAGGGGAGAATACATACATTTAATATGGAGGCTTTTGTTTCAGAGAGGAAATGTGGCTGCTTTTCTAAATTGATAGGAAAATATTACAATAACATAGAAAATAATTAATAATGTTTAGTATTTATAAAATGGCTTTCCTTCAAGTGTCTCAAAACCACATTGCAAACAGTAGCTAGGATTGAATCTCTACCCTAAAAAAAAGGTAATTTTTCTTTCCTCTAAAAAAGGGGAACCTGCATGTTCTACAGCAGAGGGAAGGCCAGTATATGAGTACATACTACAGGGCAAATGTGAGAGATGGAATCATCTGAGACCCAATCAATGCCAAAGGATGGACATCTGCAACAAGATTTGAATTATTGCTAGTGCCTTGGTGGTAAAGCAGTCAGATGAATAATGATCATGTAAAACTGGTCCTACCTTTTTCACGTTGGGTTCTCTGACTGCTCTTGCATTAAGGTTACCTTCCAATAAATAAATTGAAACCAATAGCAATAGTACAGCTAAGGGGAGAGGTGTCACCAAGTGTGACAGCAATCACCTCTCATTGGGTCAAAGCCAGATCTCCATATTGCCAGAAGGAAACTGGATTAAAAAAAAATCCTTAGAGGCAAATGCAGAGGTGAGCTCACAGAGACTAGAAGTGCAGGACTGGCATCTTCATGCCCATCCTTGATAGAATGGCCTTTGATAGCCCCAAGGGCAGAGTGAGAGAAAGAGGAAGGAATGAGTAGCTACACAGACTGAATTCGGGAGGAGTTTTTCATTCCTCTGGCACTTTGGGATTTGGCCCATGTAATCTTTGTGTCAGATGAAGTTAGAAATCCACAGAAAAGTTCACAGCCACTATGGGTTATTCTTGCAGCCATGACAACAGAATGCCAGACCAATGGAGCAGTGAAGAGTTCCCTGAAAGAGACTACTATAAAACCTTATTTCCTTGACAGTTAATTGTTCAAATAAACTCCAACAGAGGCTGTAATGGAGTATATGATTAAATAATTTGGTGGTAGCTGATAGGATGAAAATAGAGCCTCAAGTTACCTTAGATGATTATAATGCTAAAAAATACATCCCTGGGGAAATTTGTATATGCAAACAATGATATAAAGAACTGGACCAAGACTGCCACATGTACATTAAGAATTTTAAGGTATAAGTGTGAGTGACCACTCACCTGTTTCATTCCTTTTTTGTTACCCTTTTATATAAAAGACTGAGCTTTTTTCCTAGAAGGTGTGACAACTGTGTTAGATGCCTGGAACTCTATTCCGCAGAACTGTAATAAGATCAAATATCTCCTCTCAGTGTGTTGATCAGCTCTTGCACACTGAGTAAAAGAATCCTGTTTCAGAGTTAACATCAATTATGCAACCATCCAGACAGCTCTTCCTGCAAATCCCACCTGGCGTTCTTCTCTCAGGACAAACCACACTGTATGTGTGGGGCAAGGAGGACGCATGGGAAGACCCAACTACCTTTCATCACATTTGGTCAATTTGCATATAATAATTCTTTTCAGGAAAATAAAGGATATGGCCATAGTCTTAAGGCCACCAGGTTTTAAAAGTGCTTACCTTTTCAAGATTTGCCAATACTGCATGGAAATTATTCAAGTTCTCTGCTTTCCCTTCTGTATACAGACCTTGTAAATCAGGTACTAAGCAGCCATGAGAGAAAAAGTGGGATGAACAGCTTGTTTGACATAGAAGTGTAAAAAGGCTATGTTGGTCAACAACTAGACCCCAAGGTAGCTTAGCACATCACCATGTCCTGTACTCATGTCAAATTTCTGCTGAGTCTAAAATTTCACCTCAACTCATGGAAATCTGATTCTTTTCCCACTTCTAAGTACTTGTAGTTAATTCTTGAATTAGTATTAGTTCATGAATATAAATAATTTTCAATTTTCTTTTTCCTTTTTGAACTCAGAGGTGTTTGAATTTTCTGTCCCTCATCTGAATATTTCCAAAATATGTTGTGTCAGTTCAAATATCTTGACAAAGGCAGGAGTGAATTAAAATAAAAAAACAGATCAGAGACTGTGTTGCATGACTACTGGTATTTAGAGAAACCTGGTGTGCATATAATTGTTGCTCAGACTTTTACACTGAAGCCATCTACAGCACCATGTTGCTTCTAGATCTCAGCTTGACTCTAGTAGTGGTCTTCACTTGTGACTGTACCATAGGCAGAGAGACAGATGAGATGATGGAACTGAAGGATCCCTTGGTCTGGGTTGCATGCTAATGTTTTGGTGCAGCTATGCTAGGTGCTCTCTCTTTTTAAAATAATTAATTCTGCAGATAGAGGGTCCAGTTGGACAGCAACTCATCTTTCATAAAAATCTTGTTTGGTCTTCACAATTTTACTACTAACTTAAAAGAATAACCATCTGAAACAAGAAAGTATATTGTCCATGCTTCTGTGTCAGTGATCTTCATATTAAATAGGATGTAAACCCCACTTGAATGTACCAAAACATAGTTATTTTTATGAAACTTTCAAAGCCTTAATATCTTTGCGCATTTGGCTCATCTGCCAAATTTGTTTGAGGTTAATCAATGGATGAAAAAACTATTGACAATGTCTTGAAGAAAGGAATAACAAACACAACATAGACACCAAACTAGAAATGAAGTTGCCCATTCTGCATCTTTTAGCATTCACACTCTTAAGTAACCATGGAAGAGGTGGAAGGGCACAGCAATGACCCAACTCATATATTTACAAAATAAAATACTTATAAAATGTCATTCTGCTTTCTGTGCACATCACTGAAAATGTTTGATTGATAAGACTTGTCTGGAAATTAAATTTGGTATATTTCCCAGCTTGCTCGTAGTTATATGCCCCAATTATGAATAGATATGGAATTGTAATGAGCCTAATTACAGCTCCATTACTGAGACAAAATGTATTTTATCCTATTTTCTTTCTGAACATTTAGTATTTTATGGGTTAGCTACTAGTTTATTCCCACTTAGCAAAGAGTTCAATTAGCAGGTCAGTGACAAGAGAGCTAATGAATGACAACAAAAACCTACATATTATAATGCTGAGGAGGGAGTTCTGTGCTAGAGAGCAGAACTTCAATGGATCTTATTTATTAGGGGAATAGTTCTCTGCAGGTTTGATGAGATTAAGTTCCATTAGAAGCTTTACTTAATTTTAAAGAACCAGGTAATGAATTTCTAACCCATCACACAGATGGTTTGTTAGTGGCAATATGGTGGGGTAATTATTGGCATCCTATTCTGTTGCTGACCTCTGCAATCACAGAACACTCTGAGATGGAAGGGAACCACAAGGATCAAGTCCAGCTCTTAAGTGAATGACCCCTACAGGGTTCAGATCCACAACCTTGGCATTATTAGCATCATGCTCTAACCTACTGAGTTAATCTCAGGGTCTAAAGGTGAAGAAGGAACTGTGGTTGCCTAAAAATCCAGGAGAACTTTAAATTGTGCTTATATACCTCATTCTAGATGTATAGAAAATAAGAACACTGGAAGAACAAGTCTGATAAATGGCTGATGTCAGTAGATACTGCTGTCATGTGGATTTGACATTTAGGTCTAGTCAACAGTTGTGCATCAATAAGATGAGAAAATGAAGTGGAGCAGACACACCAAAAATCAACTTCAAGAGATGTCCTCATCTGCTCAGAAAGCCATGTTTTCTGGGTACCCACTGAAAAAACATCTCTGCTTCTGATTATTGAATATTCAATAAGAACTGCTTGTGATAATAAATCCTATAATAAATCCAGAATTATCCATAAAAACCATTTGCTGGTTTATTCATAGTATCAAATGCAGCTAAGAGAACTGCAGCTTGCTTGTTGCTAATCTACTAACAAGAAAAAGTTATATTTTTGGTGACGATAAATTTCTTGACTCATTCTAGTAATTAAGTTGTAGTTCTCAGTCTAGGTAGGTCAGGATGGATCTGTCCACAAAGTAAAACTAGAAATTTAAAGAGAAATAAGAGCATCATATACATAAATGCCATGCAAAATCATGGGAACTGGGCCTTTCCTTGTCACAGAAGCCCATCCTTTATTTTGAGTAAATTATTAATGAGTTACTGAGGAATGAGTATAATAAAAACTGTATTTAATTGGACATCCTTCAGATTCCAGTTTGGTGGGAACTAGGGTGATGCTATGAAGTCAGCTCAATTAGAAGCAAGACATAGGCTCAGCCCTGGAAACCCTTCCCTACAGCCATCCTACTCTTTGGTGAAAATTCACAGCCTCCAACAACACCCGAATCCAAGGAAAGCTGGACTCAGATTGTGTCACACTAAAGCCTATACAAATCAGAAGAAATATTTTGAGAGGAGAGTCATAGTTTGAAATTTATCTCACTCATTGATTTTGTTAATCATTTTCCATTAACCTCTTCCAGGATAAGAAGGGAAATCAGTTTAGCCACACAATACTTCCAGCTGCTGGAAAAAGTATCACACCCCCTGCATCTACTAGCCAGTGACAAGCCTACAATGTGTGAGAGAGTAAGACTTTTGACTGATGAGTCCTTGTTTGGGATATGAAGGCTTCAATGCCCTGTGGACATTGTCCTGCCTCCTAAACAGACATTAGCAACCCAGGAGCATCTGGAAGAACACACTCTGTTCTTATGCTTTGAGTGTGAAAGCTGAGCTCAAACCCCCTTCACATGGGCTGCTAATATCCAAAGTCTGTGCCAATCATGATGAGGTGTGACAGAGCCAAAGCTTTAAGAAAAGTATACTTGTATTACACCTAAGCTAACAAAACCTAAGATTTCCATGACAGCCTTTCACATAATGGAAGAGGAATATATAGCCAAGATAGTGTAAGACTTATAGCTTCTTTTGTTTCCTTTTAATCCCAAGAAGAGATCATGATGTAAATGCTAAAATCTGCTGTGTCCATTTTTTTAGTTCATTTGCCTAACAACTCATGTTTACATAAAATGCATGTTGGATGCCCTCGGGAATTTTCTGACCTACTTCTTAAAAGCAGTGCTGAGTATTTGATTTCCTTAAATGAAACTAGACAAGTTCTCAGGTTAAATGTTGTTTAGTTTGTCTTATAGATAAACAGACAAGGCAGAAAGTAGACTATAATGACAACCTTTGGTTTTCTTTTACTTTCTTTTAAGGCATGACAATTCAGAAATGGTTATTAGCATAAAGTCCTGCTTTTAAAAATGCATAGGCAGCCTAAATCCCTTTGGCAACTATGTTGACAAGAGATCTCTGCATCATTCTCTCTTATCATAATCTCTGTGTCAGGATATGTTTGTAAGTAGTTGGCAGCAGCATAACAGGAATGTCTGAGACTCTGTCTCAAAAACTTTCCGTCACCTGTTTCATTTTCTTTTCTAGAAAGCATTTAAGTCACACCATATAATTAATTCGAACCAACAGTAAGTCAAAGGTCTTGGCAGAATGAAGCTGTTCCTCTCTCAAAACAATGTAGAAGTACTCTAGTTCCATTATACTTCTAGTTCAATTACACCCCCCTTTTTTCTTTTTTTTTTTTTGAGAGAATTAGATTCATCCCTTACATCTATTTAATTGTTATAAATAATCAAATAAATAAAATGCCTTGAGCAGTATATGTTACTAGTTACGGAGGTGGGAGTTTAAGTGAAAACCAAGTCACAGCAAATCCTCTTTGATGCTCTTCTGTACTGACTTCAGTGGAATGATACTGAGGACCTAGTTCAAAAGTCTAACAAACTTTGAATTTTTTTAAATTGTTTTTTTTTTAGATGACATACGTTATTGAAATAATTATCAGGCTTGTGAAAAATAAATCAAGTCCAAAGTTCCCAAAATCTCCCCCTCCCATATAAGAAGCTAGAACTTACTTTAATTAAGGCCCATTACTTGGCAAGTAATCAAATGAATAAACAATAACCCTAGGCCATGCAGAGATATTTTTCCCATAAATTATTGTTTTTTGAAATGTGGTAGCCTTTCCTTGAGAACTTGTTTCAGACATTGCACACAAAAATTGCTGCCTAGATTTGTCAAGATTCAGTCTGATTATCCAAGGAATAAAATAAACAGCCTAAATTAGCTAAGTAATAGATTTATGCCCAAAGTTACAGTGCCATCTATTATTTAAGCAATATTAGTTTAATTATATAAAACATAACATATTAATATACAATAATATATTGATAATTAAAGACACAATATATACTATAATAATTATTAATTCTATAACATACAAAATTTAGTGGACATAAAGGGAATAATGAGTGACTTTCAAAATGTTATAACTTAGAATCAATTCAAAAAGTGACACATACTGCTGTCCAATTTGCTTCAGATGGTGGAGGGATAATGACATGTCCATAAGCCAGCTCCCACCAGGCACAAGATTATTTCACCACAATTATCATTCATGACCCTGCAAATTTTTATTATTAATTTAATAATTATGTTAATTTTGACTTAATTACCATAAATTTTTAAAGAAAGTATTTGAAAATTTGTTTCTTTTCTGTTTTAACAGCTTTTGACTGGTTTTAAACCTTCTGGACTTTTTTCAGCTGTTTATTCACAGGCATTTTCAGAGTTCAATACCCACTGATCAGCTTGTTTTAAATATTTCACATGTGGAGGGTGTAATGTTTAATACCAAATTTATTGATTTAAAGATAGTAGTTCTTACATGGGATTTCTGAAGAGAAACAGAATATATTGCATAAATGCTAATTATCCTTAGCAGAATATATAGCAATTGCAATATACAATTTAATCACAATACCATTGTGATTCTCATTACCCATCCTTGTAATATGTTCATTGTCATGATGCTGTGAATATATGGGTTGAAGCCATTGCTCTCTTCAAATCTCTTTTCTCCTGATTTTATACTCTATAGGTTGTATTGAGCATATTCATTCCCTGCTTACTGGTCTGGTTAACCCAGGGCAGTCACACCCTTTTGGTGAACTCAGAGAGAAAGGTTTACACCACCAGTTGATCCATACACTGTTTCTCTAAAGTAAAGGGCACACTCCAGTCCCCTTTGTGCTGTGATAAAGTCAGCCTCTTTGCTGGAATCACCCACACCCTGCATTATTCATTGAGTTTCACAGGCACATCTTCCTTGCTCAGCTCTTCCAAACCTTCTTCCATCAGTCACAGCCATGAACAACGGATTGTTGTTTTCATTGTTTTAGTGAAATTGGAAATACCACAAAGTACTGGAATGCAGATATGAGACCTGAAAAAAACAAACATGCACCAAACTTTTGAAAAAAGCACAAAATCTATAGTAAGGCAAGAGCTGATAAAACTGTGTAAGACTTCACCGAAACCAAAATCAGACACAGTAACAAAGAAATAAATAACTGCATTAATTTGAAATGCACTCTTACACTCCAAGGGAATATTATTTTTAATAACTGCTTCCAAAATAGCTGTTATGTTCAAGGTTTGAGCTGTAAGCCAAGTGGAGTTGATGAAAATCAATAAGAAATACAGTTTCTTTAAGCAGCTGAATATTGCAGAGAATAGAAAGCATTCTATCTTGTCCATTTTAGAGCCTCTGCTTAGAAAGGATGTGTTCATTTCTGAAATGCCATGCTCCCTTTAAGACTCAAGGACGCTCCCTCCACACATCATAGACCTGTCCAATTCTATATGGAGCTGAGCTTTGAAGGAGTAAAAGAGGTTTTAAATCAACTCTTTCAGGAGCAAGAGATGTATTTCTTCCTTTGTTATGCCCTTTCAGAGTTGCTTTAAGCAAGGCATTCGGCAGAAAGATTGCTCTTCTGGTAGGTAATTTAATTTTTTAGGTGAATCTGTCCAATCCAGCACAGCTCCAAAAAGGTCATAATTCCTTTTCAAGAAGGATTTTGCATTTTTAAATATACTCAAAAATCAAATGTTTCATTAGAGATAGTGTACCGTTCACACCTCTTTTAAACTGTGATACAGCTTTTCCCTAAGGACTGGAAGTTTTTGAGGAAGGGCACAGTGGGCAAGGAAATCATATATATGTTAAATAAAAAATATGTATCTGAAGTGAATTATTTCAATTGCACTTTCTTAATTTATGAAAAAGCAATTATTATGCTGGATTATTATGAAGAAAAAACCTCCACTAAAATATTTAACTAGCTTGTCAAACAGTTCTATTTCCTTGGGTGATAACCAGCAAGTTCTCTGCAGTGATGTGCTTCCTGTTACATGGAGTCAAGGACAAAGATTGCCTGATACTAAGCATTTCTGAAGTAGCAGATATCAATTCAATATGGTTTTTGAAAGTTTTTTGTGAAAGGGTCTCATGAGCCAGTCGCCCCTAACATGGTACTCCCTCACTGATACCCTGATGATTTTTATCAGGCAGATGCTGTTTCTTTGGTGAAAAAAATATCTAAATCTTTTCAAAGAATTTTGTGTTTCAGAGAGTGTGTTCTGGCATCTAATGGTGAATCCTGAAGAGGGTCCATTTAATACTGGTAGATTGGCAAGTTATTATAGGATTCTGGGGTTACAGAATTTCTGAAACACTTACCTTTCAAGGTGACATGGACATACTGCAAAGTGCTACAAACAGTGGTTTCTATTTTTTGCTTGTACCCATGTCTTCTGGAAAACCCCATCTGTAACCATCTCTATTCTGCCACAGAGATCTTTGGAAAGTCACTGAACCCTGCCTATGCTGCTAAAAGCTGTGGGCCCGTTGGAGATTGTCCTTTCCTTCTTCACAGGGGTGAATATTAAAGTCTAGAAGATATGCAGATGTCACAACAGTATCTAAGTAAAACCAATTGAACGACTGACTGATAACCTCTGGATAGCAATATTCCAAAGTATGACACTATGGGACCATACACAAACCTGGTCAGATTCAGAACTGGTTTGTGCTATCAGAAATTATGCCTTCCTCCCTGCTTTTATGTTTATGCCCCATCAAGAGATACTCAGTTTTGAGGCAATAACAATATGTAATGGTGAATTTTCTCCTTTCCACATTCAGATTTCAGAGAACCAGGGGGTCTCCACAGAATAACCGTCATGCAGAAATTTTGGATCCAAGCTAGCTGATCAAACTGAACACATGTCTGTAAATTACTGATGTGTACATCTTCCCTCTCATCTCATTTCTGGTGCTCTTTTCTTTCCTTCCTAAAGTCAGTTATTCCAAGACACCGTATTTTCAAAGAGGAAAGTACAACTATTTAAAGCTGGCTTAGCAGAATTTTGTTTTCCAGCTGCTGCTTTCTCCTTCTTTGAACAGAAGCATGAAAAAATACACTTTCACTTAAAACAGCAGGTTTTTTAGCCTGTCCACAGGTTTTTGGTCATGAAGGTTCTTGTTTCGTATGGTACAAGGAATGTAGACAAAATGTTCTAAAGATATAATCAAGACAACATCTGAAAGGGTATCCTATTTGAGATAAATTGTGAAAAATCAGATAAAAATTAAAGAATTTCCCTAAAAGATGATCTGTGTTTTCTATAGGTATCAACTGATCTAACAAATAATACCACAACTCCTTAGAAACACTGCTGTCTTTATACAAGGAATTGCTTAGGCTAAGTGAACTGTAGGAGAGTGAGAAGATGGCCAAAACACCAAGGAGTGATTTGGAAATTTCCAGAGAAAATGAATGGTCTTTAACCTCATAAACAAAAGTATTAAGGTTTCTAGGTCATGGCCCTAATAGAGTCACATACTGTGCAATGCACGAAAAGGATGACTTTAATGCACATTCACCAGCGGAAGGAAATAAAGTACCACTCTCCCTAGTGAAAGGGGTACATACTGATAACACATTACAATGTGCAACAGAATGAATCATAATACCTATCTTCTAAAGAGGATAAAATATAAAATTGTTTGGAGTATAAAATCACTGTGTTGGAGCCTTTCTTTCTTTCCTTGTAGACAGTGGTCAAAAAGTTACCTCTAGCAAGCTGTTTCTTCTTAACCTTCTGTCTCTTGTTCAAATGCATTTATTACCTTCAAAGTCATCCAACTCTATGCAGATTAATTTGTCTTCACAGAACAGGGATCTTAAGAGATAAGATGAAATTTCTGTGCATCAGAAGTGTTTCAAAAAACTCTGAACATCAGTGGACAAAAGAAGTAAAGGAAAAACGTGACAAGAAGTGGCAGAGGGGGGGCAAAGGCTGAGAAGAGAAATGCAATGAGAAGGATAATTGTGATGCTTTTGCACAGCAAAGATTAAAGAGAGCTGTCTGAGCATGGGAGCCTCACTAATGATGAGCACAGGAAACTAAGCTGTAAGGAGGCATCCAGGTGCTGTAGAATCTTGTATCTAAGAAAGAAAGGAAGAAGAAAGCAGTGAGGTAGAAGAATTATGGTTGAACTCTGGCCATTGATGATTGAACTGCTAACAAGAAACCTGTTCTTCTCTCACCAAGCTTTAGAGGAAAACACTGAGTAAAGACACTGGGGGGAGGTGGCTACTGAGGCTCTTGATGTAAGTTGAAGATTGGAAGAAGCAAAAAGGTGATGCTTAAGAAATCACTCCCCTGCTAGTTGTGAGAGCCAAAGTATTGCTCTAAAAGATGATGCCCTTTAAATAGAGAAGCTTCAATAGCTAAGACGGTCTTGAGGTGTGCAAATAAAAAGAAACTAAATTGCTTCTGTAGATGGCAGATGTCTATTGCCCAATATCCCTGACAAAAGCCTAAAAGGGAGGAAGCTGCAGGGCAGGCAGGAGTTACAGCATCTTAGTGCTAGTCCTTCACAGTTAGCATATGTTGGAGAGAAAGGAGAATTTTTGCTGTGCTATAGTTTGAAATGCACCAAACAATGCAAGCTAAACAGAAGCTGGTAACAGAAACTGGGCCTTTCAGAGTAATGGTTCTTAATACTCATGCTTCCTGTAGACCTGTTTAAATTCCCACAAAGGGATTGTACCTCATGTCCTATTGAGGGAATCTTCCCCATTTTCAAAGGTAGCAGGGCTACAGTGTTATGAAATGTTATGAAACTTGAGGTTAAGCCTTGTAGAAACCCAAAACATAAACTTGGATGTGGCTGGTGATGTTGCACTGAGGCAGTGGTGACCACGTGAAACACAAATGGCTGGGAAAGTGCTTTTTGTTGCTATGGCCAAAGTGAAACTTTAAAGAAAAGATGAAGGAAGGACAGTGAGGTTGCTTGTAGGATTTCTTTCTTGATTGGAAGAAGGGGGTGCCCACAACTAGCTCAAGGCTGTCCAAAAAATGAAGGAGTGGGAAACTTAGGCTGATTCCTCTGGCAGGACAAAGGAGAAAATCTGGCCATAAAGCACGAGCAGTCTTTGCTGCAGCTCAACAAATAACACTGACTGCTCCTCCTGAGGCACAGAAGCACCACAAAAACTGCAAAGAGAAGGGACTGTATTGTCACAGCTTGGTCACATGCATATAGAAAACCTGAAATTATAGAAAATAAACATGGGATGCCTAGAAAAAAGGTAAATTCAGTTCTTTGACAAATCTTCTTAAAAGTCAGATAAGAATTAGACAGTCATAGAATGAATTGGATTGGAAGGGACCTTAAATATTATTAGTCCCAACCCCCCTGCCATGGACAGGGACCCTTCCACTAAAACAGGTTGCTCGAAGTCTTATCCAACATGGCCTCAAAAAGTTCCAGGGATGGGGGCATCCACCACTTCTCTGGGCAGCCTGTTCCAGTGTCTCAGCACTTTCTCAGTAAAGAATTTATCCTTAATATCCAGTATAAACCTACCTTCCTTCAGTTTAAAACCATTCCCTCTAGTCCTATCACTACATACTCATGTAAAAAGTCCCTCTCCAACTTTCTTGTAGACACCCTTCAGGTACTGAAAGGCCACAATAATTGCACCCCAGAGCCTTCTCTTCTCCAGGCTAATGCCATGGTTCAGCCCAATGAGTTTCTACATGGATTTAAGTTTACAGAATAATCAACCAACAATTGCTTTGTGGGTCAGATATTTCTTGGCAAATAGAAATCTGTAGGGGCTGTTGGCTGGAGATTTTTTTACCAAATAGGTCATAAAGTGCCAGGAAATTACTGATCTAGAGTTCCTCATAGCCATCACATACCAAGAGAGTATAAAGATAAAATGAAAAAGTGAATCAACTATCTTCTTTTATAGAAGAAAAGTAAAATTAGAAATGGTGTCCTATGCAGGACTTCTAGCTCTGAGGTGATGGGAAAACTTACAGAGGTAGAACTTGGTTTTCAGAGTAAAAAGAAATGAGCCAAGCAAGGCTGTGGACCATCTGGAACTAAATCTAGACAAGGATGTCCTCTGGTTTAATTTAGCTGGGGTATCACTCTTATGGCACCTCTTGAGGGCTGGGCAGAGCCTCACTCAGGCTGTTAG
>JAOXXN010000471.1:16166033-16202842 GCA_026770055.1 Myrmophylax atrothorax | reverse complement strand
CAAGATGGCAGTATTCTCTGCTGAGTGAATAACTTATCCTTAAAGTGTGAAGGTAGCTTCAAGTAACTTTATGTAACCCAATCAAAGTTTTACTGCTGAATATTCAGTAAGTTATTTACAACCAGTGAACAACCCTAAATGTAGGATTTTTTCCTTTACTCGTCACCTGGTGGCTATATATAATAGTGTTTTTTTAAAATAGAGATGGATTTTATATTGGACAAACTGCATATTACAGACCTACTGGGAGTGGAAAGGATGTGTCTCATTCATGATTTAGTTTTGTCTTCACAGAATTTGTTAGAAATAAAACAAAAAAATAAGGCATAAAATATGCATCAGTTGTGCTGATGCAAAATTTTGCCAGATTGGGCATCAGGAGTGTAATAACATTCATATCCTTATAGTTCTATTTTATTCTGTTTTATTGCACAGGCTTTATTGTAATGATGTGCTTTTGGCATTGCAGCATGTTTTCTTTTTGCTTCTTCCATGTGATCTGAATATACTAAAGAAATGGAAGTTGATCCGCTTATTTCCACATTAGTACTTTGTATATAACATGAGGAGAAGTAGACAAGTCCAAAACTGACATGTTCCTGTTTTTTTGTTGGTTTTGTTTGTTTGTTTGGTTGGTTTGGTTTGGTGTTTGGTTGTTTGGTTGTTTGGTTGGGTTTTTTTGTTTTGGCTTTTTTTTAATATATTGAAACTTTCAGAAAATTATACTGATGTCTTCCCTTATAAGCCTTTACATCCAAATCCCTTCAATTAGGTAGGTAGGAAATTACCCTAGTATTACTGCATGTTTAGGCTGAGCCAAAATCATTGCTACTGGTCCTTGTTTTTTAGACATCAATGAGAAACGAAGACAAAAGAAGACTATATTGAATTTTAACATAGTGACTTGAAATCATTTTCCATTGTGCCTCAGATATGTGGTCTGTAATTGGCCCAGATGGCACCCTCTCTATTAAGCAGCTCTTCATAAACTGATAACTCAGTTGGCTACAAATTCCAGCTGTGATGCTTTGATTGTGTTTACTGAAGTGCTAGGCCCTAGTGCTACTAATAAATTAAGCACAAGAATTGTTTTCTCACACTGAGCATACACTATATATTGGTTTTCCAGTTTTGTTTCTGCCAATATATAATGAAGGTATTTGCCACTGTAAGGGGAATGTTTCATGTATTCTTCATTTCAGTAAGGATCTGGGCTGTGTGTAATTTTTATAACTTTTGTTTCTATACTTTTAGCAGCTAGGAAGCTGAAATTAAAACATTGTGATACCCTGTAGCTTTAATGCAATAATATTTGGTCAGTAATAAGGTGACTTTGTTACAAGGACTGCACTCAGTGCCTCCCTTCCTTTTCATCTGCGAGCTGCTGCTCCTATTCCAGAATCCCATTGCTTCTTTTTTCTCTTAACTTTTGCATTATGTTGGCTGAGCATACCTGTTATCTGAAAGGCAGGTTTCTTTCTTCTGTGAAAATATGATGCTCCTAGTTATGGCTGTAATTTTTCTGTTAAAGAAGCAGTTTTTCCAGGATGGATGCATTTACGTTGCTGTAATGATCTCAGTCTTGTGTGACTTTATGTCAATTTGTATGAGCATATCTGTGTTTCTGTAATCACATGTACATGTGGACTGAGCTGCAGAGTTCTGACAATTCCGCTGTAGTTAAGCCATTACAATTTGTGTTGGCAGGAAAGTTCTGAGGGAGTTTAATACATGCTTAAATATAAATCTTTTTAAAGCTCATTGTGTCGCTGTTTGGTAGCTGTGTTCATCCGCTCTGTCACTGCTGACTGTACACATACTTTGCTTTTGTGTGGTGAAGTAATTTGCGATCTGTCTCGGTGTTTTTACCCTTTTCATGTCCCTTTAACAAAAGAGAATGGGGAAACAACCAATCTGACTTGCTTCATGCACCTTCCCTCATTCTTAGACAGTTAATTATCTGTGGGTGGCAGATGCTATGCAAGCACTTTAGGGAATGACATGCATGGTAAGTAGAGCCACTGTGGAATTTTTTAATGAGGAGGCCTTATGAGCTCTAATTCAGTATGAATCACTTCTGCTTTGGATCCTGCACATCGCTTTTGTGTGCCTGCCACTGTCCATGGAGCCCCAGCAACATCCAGAGGCCCCAGCTAAATTCAAAACTCTTTGCAGGGAGGCTTGGAAATGTACATAAGTCATTGCACTCAGGAAATTAAAATCTTAGTTGACAAAACAGAGGAATGAAGGATGTTTGTTACAATTCATGTACTGGGGACTGCTGTGTGAAGAGAAAAATATGTCCAAAAATGCCTATGACACTTAGGAGCACACGTTTTCTTTAATACAACTATAGGTTGACTTGTATGGCTGGATGTGGCTAGCAGAGAAGAGGAAGGCAAACTAAACCAGGAACTACTAGGGAATTTCACTGCCCTGGGAGATCCAGATAGCCCTGAGTGTGCCATCATGAGATGTTAATTCCTATACCTTTATTTGTGTGCTCAGGTGGATGTTCAGGAACATATACTAATGATACCAAAAGTGGCTGCTTGTTGGAGGGTGAAATATTGTATTTTTTTTTAATGCAGCATGTATCTATTCTTTTTCTTTGGTTTTACTCATTTTTGGCTTTTTAAAAATTCCTCTTGAAAATATTACAGAATAAAGCTGAAAAATGAATTTTCTTTCCAAAATGAATTAAATTTGATAAGGTAAGATTCTGTTTTACTTGCAAAATTGACTTTCTATTCAGTAAAACATATTCAGTTTTTATATTGAACTGGGATAATTTTTTCTATGGATCATTCACATCAAGAATAGGAATTCATTCTCTCTGATGCAGATCCTAAGAGCATAATTTCTAAATTTCTGTTATATTTTTCTGTTGAACTTAGCTGTAGAGCCTTGAAGATAGGTAGACCAGTGAACCTGGATAGTAGGTCTTGTGTATACTGGGTACTCTGGGACGTTGCTTCCAAGGTTTTGGGGTTTTTTTTTAACATTAGTATGTTCCAACAAGTCTTCATAAATGATATTTCAAGTGGTAACTTATAGTTCTAGTAGACAAGCTTATAACTGCTCTTATATTCTTGCTATAGTTTAAGACTTTAGTTACTATGAAGTACATTTTCTAGCAGTAACTTTTGTTAAGGCTTTTTAGACTTCCAATGAAGCAGAGAGATAGAAAGTGGTGAGAAGATGCTGAGAGTGTCATCTTGGGAATACAGTTTCTCCTGATCTCGAATTTAAGTAATGCTCATAGGTACGTATATATGAACTGTGTGTACTCATGTACTTCTGTGTTAAGTATGCTGTGTTCTCCTAGGCAATGAGTTTCCATCACTATTACTAAGTATAAACTTACTTATGAATACTTTAAAAAATGCAATCAGACCTCAGTAGTGTCACCTAAGAATATCTAGCACTTTTAAAAATGCAGTTTGCAAGCATCTCAAACAAGGTTATAAATGCACTACAAGTGCAGTTGTTATAACTAAGGGGAATAGGATGATCTTGCTTAATGTAAAGAAAGCTCTGTGTAGTTTTTGCTCAGGTCCAGTGTCTAGCTGACCATGAAAACCAACAGAATATTTAGTGGGGATTAGCAAAGGTATAATGATTTCTCCATGTGTCTACACATTGCTCCATGAAGTATAAACCCCATATACTTTAGAGCCATAAGGGCTTTTGTATACTCTTTGGTTCCATCCTTGTATACCCTTAGAATAGCAAGCTGTAAGCTGGTCTGAAGTTTACCATCAGGTTTTTTGGAAAACTTCCTTAAGCATCAACTCTGTCATAATTGCTGAGCCTGGAGCATATTTAATATTCTAGGGGTTTAGTTTCAGTAATTTCTCTAGAAAACCTTAGGTTGTTTTCTTGATGCAAATATTTTTAAACTCTCTGTAAAGAAACAGATCTACCTTTTGATTTCATTTCTCTGGAAATAATGTAAATAATTTAAAATTATTTAAAAGTGTAATTTAGTCCAAAGTAAACTTTAGGCAATTAGTAACTTGTTCGTAAAATACGCATAAGTAGTTCAGCAGGCCTTTATGAAGGTGTGCTAAATCTGAGAATAATTATAGTAATTGAACCATTACTGGGCTAAACAATACCTGTAAGGAAAAAGTATGGTTTGTTTTTTTTTTTTTTCTGTTTATCTGTGCCTCCTTGCTTTGGCTGAATTCCCAACATAGATCATGAGTTCAATTAGGATGCTATGACATTATGCAGTCATTTATTTTTCTTTCCTAATCCTGTAGCATTTTAAAGAGACAGCTTAAAATTTGTTGAAAGGATACTAGTGGCAAAATCTCATTATTTAACTATCAACAAAAGGAAAGGAGGTGAGAAGGACAACAAAATAGCAATATCTGGTCTTCTGCATAAATATATATATATAGAAATGTATTGAACATATTTTTGAGCCCTATTTTCTGTTGAACAAGATGCTTTGCCTCTTGGGGAAGGTGATATGGCTAACTGGAGAATGCCTTCTGCTTCTGATGGAAGAATTTTCTAATGTCTTAATGTGTGCCCTTTTTGTAAAACAACATGCCATCTCCAATTTTTCTGAACTTGGTCTGGAGAATTGTTGCATCCTGGGAAAATGTCTTGTGCTTTCTTGACCACAAACTGAACAGATTACGGCTTTTGCTTTAGATGTGTTTTGAGTTTAGCTCCCCCCAGTATTTTCAGTCTGGTGGTGTCCTTTTGCTGTGCAATATGCTTAAGTGATTTATTTGAATAATTTGATTTTTCTTCAAGCAGGCATAACTAACCAAATGTTCCAAAATAGTTGCAGATATTTTACTATATTGATACTACTCATTTTCTGCCCTTCTGTGATTAAGCTCAAAGGATCTTTTCATACCTTCATATTTGTGAAGCTGAGAAGGTGTTCTTGTCATTTAGGCTTGCTACTCTTTTAGGCTAACCAAATGATTTTGCACTTTATCTCTTATTTTCATCATAGCTTTGGCAGCATCCATTCTTTTGCCCATGAGGGTTTGGCTCTTTCATTAATCTGTCTGTACTAAAGGTGAGTGTTATGTTTCATGTTGCAGAACTGCCAGTTTAAAATAGCAGTGCTATCATTTCACTAACTCTCTGACAGTCTAAGGATAAAGTCAGGAAAAACTGGAGAGAGGTCATATAAAATACTTTGAAAAGCCAACTTCAGAATATGAATTAATAACAAAGATACTAAAAATTGTGAACTGGACAGATATACTGGGTTTATTGCTCCTAGAAATTTTTGTGCTTTGTCACTTCTTTTACACAGGTGCTAACAGTTTCCCCTCCTCTCTGTTGACAGAGGGTAACTATCACTCCCTCTCTTGTGGTCCAATTGATTTATGTAATTAGATTACATTAAGAACTATAATCCTTAACCTTCATTTAACCTGGATTGTTCTATTCTTTGTATGAATTTATGAGAAGACACTAATTGCAAATATTTTTCTGGTTTTGGTTGCAGTATCAGCAGGCCTAACACAAGATTATTACATTTGAATTTTGCCTGTGTTATTTAAAATTTATAGCATGATATGAAGTATTTTCAGTATTTTCTGATCAGTTTTCTAGGCAACAAAATTATCTCAAATAAAAGTACTTTCTTATAGAACATGGTAATATATTAATACAAAAATATTTTTTTTCCATATTAGATGATTTTTTAAAAAATATCTTCTGATATTTCAACTTTGTTGTTCACAAAATCACAGTATTGTGAGGGATGGAAGGGACCTCTGGAGATCATGTAATCCAACCCCCTTGCCAAGGCAGAGTAATCTATAGTGGGTTACACAGTAATGTTCCCAGGTCAGTTTTGATGTCTCCAGAGAGGGAGACTTCACAACATTCCTGGGCAGTCTGTTCAGTGCTCTGCCACCCTCAATGTAAAGAAGTTCTTACTCATACTGAGGTGCAACTGATATTTATATACATTGATGATATCCCCTCTCAGTCTTCTCCTCTCCAAACTAAAAATACCCAGCTGCCACAGTCTCTCCTCTAAGAGAGTTGCTCCAGTCCCTTAATCATCTCTGTGGCCTCCACTGGATCTCACTGGTAGCTCCTTGTTTGTGCTGTACTGAGAAGCCCAGAACAGGACACACCACTCCAGCTATGGCCTCACTAGTGCTGAGCAGAGTGGGAGGACGACCTTGCTCGATCTACTCTTCCTGACGCACCCCAAGATATTGTTGGTCCTTCTGGCCACAGGGACACACTGCTGGCTCATGGTTGTTGTTTAAGGCACTGAACCAGGTAGTCTGCAGAATCCTTACAATAATGTGCAAAAAACTACTACAGAGGAAAAGACTTCACCTGAAGTTGTTGGGTTTTCAGCTGGAGCCCGTAAACTACCCTCATTAATTAGTTGGTTCAGATTCAGCTTTTTATGTGAAATGCTCCAACAGTGCCTACTGTTTGTCAAGGAGTCAAATGCGTGAAATGGTGTTCACATGATTGTTGATAGACACTCTAACAATGCCACTGTGAGGGCTATTGCATAAAACCCGTGTTTCATTCTCCTGAATAATGTGCAGAACAGCCTCTTGCAAGGTTCACTAAGGGCATGATTGTCCCTTCTTTAATCATCAGTGGAAATTTGTTGGGAAGTTGGGGTAAGCCAGAATTTCATTATTAGTAAGAGCAATCCAAAATTTTTAAAAATAATGTTCTCTGATCCTGGGAATATGTTTTCTCTTGTTTTAATAATTTTCACTTTTGAAATATGATGACAGAAACTTTTTGAAGTCTGGGACAAGATTATATCTGGTGTTTTTGAATGAGACCTCTGTTGATTTTGAGGTTTGTGGGTTTGTGTTGGTTTTCAGTATTTTTTTTTTAGTTAAAACTGAACTGAAGTTATTTAGCTCATTTCAAAGAGTAGATATGAATTTAAGTTTATAATAAATACATATCTTTAAAAGGAAAGGCTTGAATTTGTGTGCACATACAGACTCAAATACTTAGTAGCTGCTGAAAAACCTGAAACAGTTGTGGTGGTGGTGGTTACTGAAAATGGAAGAACAAGCCATTTTAGAAGTTCCACTGCCTTGTTAAAAATGAAAACAATTTCATAAAGACATGAACATGTCATTTTTAAGAGCAAAAATTTATATTTCATGTCAGTTGATTTCTACACCTTGAAGAGAAATCTAGGTATAATGGACAAAAATATTCTTTGCTCTGTGCTTCAGAGCTCCAGTTGTCAAACCAGGAAGGTTGATAAGGGCTCACACCTGACAGTATATTGTGGAATACCTAGAGTGAAAGTTAATGATGCCTATTACTCTTTCATAAGGAACACTTTGTGTTTTTACAGTTTTTCATCTGTGGATATTTAGTGCCGCCCCAAATGAGAGTCTTTTTGCCTTTAAACAGATGGTTTGTGTTTGCTGGGAAATGCTTTCAGTGAACTCTCCTCTGCAAAAGAGGGAAGAAATCAGCATGTTCACTGAGTTGATAGTAGTAGAGCTTTCCCTGAGCACTTTTAAAGCATTGCATAGTAATATTAAAGGTTTGACTTGATATAATACAGTAGGACCTTTTACTTTTGCCTTCTTTTTCCAAATTCATATGAGCAATTCACTGTAGGCAAAGCTCAAGAGGAGAGGAAAGAATATGACAGCCCCAAAAGGATGATGTAGCAATTAACTAGGTGTGTTAGAGTAAATGTTTCCTTTTCTTATACTGAATGATATAAAATATTGCATTGAAATGCTGCATGGTTCTACAACTACATGTAATAAGGAAGTTATGGGTATATTTTCCATGGACTAAACTGTTTTTTTTCTATGTGTCTGGAGGAAATTTAAAAGATTGTGTCAATTGAAATCACTACTATCTAGATCTTTCTCATCTGTGACTTGTGTAATGCATAATATGCAGCACATTCTTAAAATTAAGTAAAAATACTCAGGATAAAAATTCCTAGTGTGAACAAAGCAATATATTCATTCCACTAAATGCGTGATTATACTTAGTTCCAATTCAACCTAGTCATTCAGGAAAATCTCCATAACATTTCTTATCCCTACAAATAATGCACTATCACGATCAAAAGAGATGAATAGATTCTATAAGGCAATCTTACATATGGAATTATGTACTCTATAATGAATTTGTACTAGGAAAACTTTAAACAGAGTACAAAATACTAAGCATTAGAGTGCTGCTAATGGGGGATTGTGGGAGAGTTTTTTCATAGGATGGACATTGTAAAAACTGAACTTCCAGGTAGCATTTCAAAACAGGGACATGCAATTGTAATTTTATAGATTTTTTGCCACATTTATGGAAAATAAAATAGCAGTTGAACAACGTTTTTTTGCTAGAAACAAAAGACCAAAAAAAGGGCTTTAAAGATCTTGAAACTTTTATTCTCATAAATAGTATCACATAAACAGTGGGGTTTAAACTGTTTAATAGTGGAAAATATTTAATACTGTTTTTCACCAACACTGAATTAGAAATCTTGCCAAAATCAAGGAAAATAGTTTTCTATCCATCTAATGTCCATCTCCCAGTTTCTTTCTGCTGCTCCCCCTGTCACTGCTCATGTAGCGCTGTACATGTAAATGTGAGCAATATTTCTATAGTATTGTTAAAAGTTTTAATTGGCTACAGAGTATCTAAGCTTCAGATTAAAGTGCCAGATACTGTGCTGATCTTGTTTTACTGTTGCTATGGAAATACTTATTTATCATGCTGCAAGGGTATGATCTTGGACCGAAGTTTTCAAGGGTTGACATCCTGTGGGATGAGAAGCTTGACATGACACAGCAGACTTCTCCAGTCTTCTGAGACTCAGACCAGAGTCCTGTATCCTGCTCTAGGGCCCACAACATGAGAAGTACATAGACCTATTGGAGTGGGTCCAGAGGAGGGCCATGGAGATGATCAGAGGGCTGGAGCAACGAGACAGTCTGAAAGAACAGGGGTTGTTCAGCCTGGAAATGAGAAGACTCTGAGGAGACCTTAGAGCACTTTCAATACCTAAAGAGGGGGCTTAGAAGAGTTTTTGAGAGGGACTCTTTGCAAGATCATGTAGTAATAAGTCAAAGGATAATGACTTTAAACTGGGAGAGAGGCAGGTTTAAATTAAATATTAGGAAGAAATTATTTACTGTGCAGGTGGCAAGGCTTTAGCAGTCTGCCAAGAGGAGTTATGCATGTCCCATCCCTGGAAATGTTCAAGGCAAAATTGGACAGGGCTTTGAGCATCACAGTCTGGTGGAAAATGACCCTGCCCATGGCAGGGAGGTTGTAATTGGATGATCTTTAAGGTCCCTTCCAATCCAAACCATTCTGTGACTCTGTGATTTGCAAATTTAAATCTGTGTGTCTGGCCTTAAATGAGTGCAGGTTTTTCCTTGACTCCTGTTTGTTTTCATTACTGTGAACTTATGGTATATGTGGCACAGACTCTGTTTTGCAATGCTTGCCTTGCAACAGTGAGCAACTCCAGAGATGATGGTGTGGCAGGGCTGCAAAGTTTTCTATCAGAGAAAAGCTACTGTGTCCAGGAGTGTGGGAGAGGAATATGAATGCTGGTACTTGTGTACTTCTTTCTCTTTATGCTCATCCAAGAATGATGGGCTGGAAGGCTGGGGGAAATGAAGTCTCCATTTTGACATGAATTCTATAGACTATTGCCTCTCATACCTAAAGGGCAAGGTGGAGTGGGGAGGAGGGAATAGCTTACTGTGAGTCAGTGCTGGTGGTGTGACTTTTGGAAGAATTAGTAGCATATATTAAGGGAGTATGGCATGCTAGAAATAGTGTATTAGCAGCCACTTTGCCCAAAAAAGTTTCAATTGCATATGAAATGCAATGTCACAGGAGCTGGTAAATGTCTTTTGTGGGTAGGTGCCATTCTGTGTTTGCTGCTGTATAAACATAGAAATAAAAAGCCTAATTTATCAGGTACAAATCCCTGCAGGCATCAGTTTGTATGTGTTTTCACTGATAAGTCTGCAATTGAAGTCCCGGTGCTAATGTCTCAGTGCTCCACTATCACCTGTACAAATACGCTTCTTACAGGGTCCTGTTGTGACAAGCCATTAGAGTCCATGGGTATACAAAGGCTGCAGACAAGAATATTTTCATTGATAGGAAGCAGCTCTGGAATTTAAATCCAGAACCAACACTTATTTCTCTAGAATAATTTTGAAGGATTTCCAACTCTCTTTTAGACCATAATTTTCTATTTTATCCCATAGAAATTGGACAGAACAAAATCCATGTTTTCCCCAGCTTTTAAAACAGAGTTTTTGAAATTCTTGCTTCTGGGGAATTTACATATCGTCCCTTAAAACCTCACAGAACCCTTCAGACAGAGCACATTTTTAAGATGGGAGTATGCTGGATAAATACTTTAAAAGGAATCTTTATAGGTTTTAACTACTTTGAGAGAAGCTGAATGTTTTCTTTGAGATTTATAGAAAAATCCTCAAGAAAATAAAAAGTGATTTACATACAAAATATAGTATTACCTTGCAGAACACTTGGGGCTTTGAAGCATTTTCATTTGATTTGAGACAGTAATGCCCAAAATATAAACCACATATAAACTACGTTATAGCAAAGATGAAAACAGCAAGCCTACTATATTTGAAGTTTTTAATGTTGCTTGCGGCTTCATCCTCATCCTCAAAAAACTTGAAGTATCTCACAGCAAAACAAAATCCTGGCTCAAGAGGGATAAAAAAGAAGACATAAAGGGCTATATTAAATTATTAATTAACTGAAATAATTAAATTATTCACTTACAGCAGTCAACAATCATAGTGAGCAAGAGATGTGATTAATTTTTCAGTCTTTATCATCACTTAAGCATTGGAAGCCCTGAACACATATTTTTCATGTCATTGCACAGTGATCAAAATGTTGTTGCAAAACTAAGACTGCTGCCAGACATGCATGATGGGTTCTTTCAGAAAAAAAAAAAAAAACGAAACAGAAAGAACACAGTTAATAAGTTTTATCTGACTCAGATTGTAACACCTGATAGAATGCAAAAGGATGTTAACAGTATATGCAGAAGATGAGATTGAAATGGCTTCTCTGGGCCCTACATACACCCCACTACCTCTCCCTCACATGCCCATCATCTAAAAATCAGTAATTAACTTCTCATGTGTGCCACACCATCTCCTGTTTCTTCATTTCTATATTTGCAGTTTACGCCAACATGGATCCATTTCTGTGAGTACTTCAAACATCACAATTTTAATGCCATTTTGGCAGTGGGTCATCTCTGAGTGGCTGGAGATCTCCCATTTCTACTGGAGTTCCTTTCAGTCTTGCACTCCCCACCTTTATGTGCAGTGAAGCCTGAGTGTTTTTTTTTATTCTGTTACATTTATTAGTTCTTAACTACAAAGGAATCAAAGTGTAAACAAAGTTGCTATGTGTTTATTTCAGCTGAGGTTACTCTGCTCTTCTAGAAATGTCTTCAGCTAACCTAAGTAATGTGAACTGATTTTTCTCTTCTGCCATGAGTTTTGTAGTTTATACTGAGAGTAATGGTACTGATCTACTTATTTTTACATACATTTCAGGGTCTCCTGAGCTTCCTCAGGTCAGGAATCCATGTAGGCATTCTGTTTCTCCTTGTTATTTTCTATACACATAAAAAAGAAGGAGGCCTCAGAGAACTCAGGGTTCAGGAATCATAAGCTGTAAGGGGGTCTCAATCCCACCATCGGATATAGACCCAATCTCTGGGTTGGAACAGGTGTGCAGGGGTATCCAATCCCAAGGGTCTGGACAACACGACAAATCTCTGGAGTTTCTGCAAAGTAGAACTCAAAAACATTAAATATTTCTGCAAATCTACTTTTTCCCTCACGTGTATTTCTCCCGGAATGTGTGGAATTTGGTATGGCCTGCCATACAATATTTCATAGGGACTTAAATTGTCCCTCCATCTAGGTTGTATACGGATTCTCAATAGAGCTAATGGCAAGGCCTGAACCCATGTCATAGATGTCTCTTGACAGACTTTAGGGTTGGATGACTTAGGGTTGGATGGACTTTTTTCAGTTTAATTGATCCCCAGAGAGACCACGGAGTGAGCAGGACTGACTGGATCACCCTCACACTGAACCTCAGAGTTGCTCTGGATTTCAGTTGAGGAATGGAGCTGAGGACTGTACCTACAGAGAGTTGGGAGGTCTGGGCCAGCAGAGGTCTGAAACCATTTTAGAGCCCAGAAGATCACAACCAGTTTTATATGATGCTTCCACGAAACTTCTGACAGGTAGGAATATGGCTAACAATGAAGATAACTTGTAAAAGCTGGCTTTTCTGGTCGAGGTGTCCTTGGACTTGCAGTACACTCTCTGAGGTCTGAGCTCTTATGTCTTCCATGTTTCAAGCTCCAATTAAAGCTAATGGAATGTTTTTCTGCTGATCAGCCTTTAAAATCTCGTCAGGCTAATGTGATTTGTATACTTGATGTGTGCATTTCATCTACATTTTTATTATCTGCCAAAGTGTAAACTATATAGTGTACTGGAATGTTATGTTCTAACCTCCTAGATAAATCACCATCATTTCAGTTATCATCATAGTAATATTGCCAATAAGTCTATGTAACTTTGGTACTAGGGGCACTTGGGCTTTGGGAATTAGTCCCAAGGCTTTCAGTCTCACTTACTGCAGTGTAAAGAGAAAAGGGAAATTTTGCTTTCTACTTTTTGAACAAGATTGTCAGTAGTGGCGGGAAACTGGGTAAATGGAAGAGTCAATTCCAGTTAATGGAGCAAAATTGCTTCCTGCCTTGAGCTTCTTAATATAAGTTCTCCTTGAGAAGGATAACAAAGCAATTACATCCAAAAGCCAACTACCAAAATGCTTCATTAAGTGTATTCAATTGAGAACAACTTTTTGTGTGATTATTTTTGACTACTTAAAATTTGGAAGACACTTTTCCAAAAAAAAAAACCAGGTAGGAGCACAAGAACCACCAGGAGTGTTTGAAAGTGGTCTTTGTGTGTGAACAGCACTGTGCTGTATGGACTGTCTAAGTCTGATGCTTTCTTGTTACCATGTTTTGATGCAAAATATAGTCTTGCATGAAATACATTGCTTTTCTGAGGCCTCAGTCACTCTACTGACTTAAAAATCTGTCAATATACTTAATATACAGGGTGCACTGCAGCAGGGAGAAGTAGCATTTGGCCCCCGATTTTCCTGAAGTACCTGATGCGTTGCACATCTTAGAGGTTGATGATTTTTTTGTTGCTACTGGGGGGAGGAGGGGGTAATTATTTATTTTTATTTTCTTTTACTTTTCATTAGTGTGCTGAAGAAAAGCAGCACTGGTAGTTTAATCCAGGGTCACTATTTACAACATAGGTTCTTAATCTGCTGATAGAAGTCTTTAGCAATATGGTGCTCGTTTTACTCATAAACTTAGTAGTTTATCCAGCTTTGATTAGTTTGTAGACAGCTACTTTTTTAACAGTGTCAGTCACAGCACTCAATTTAAATTTAATGTTAATTATTTTCATTATTTTTACCTTTTTGGTTGGAGGAATCTACTGTAAAAATAACTATTCTCATAAACTACTAGAGCCTATTGGTTTGTTTATTATTTGTCACTTAATGTGGTATTTCTGGTAGTTTTGACATTGCTCCTTCCAAATTAGGAAGATATGCTGTAAATAAACTCTTCTATTTTAGCATTTTATATTGCTTTATTGTATATTTATTTGGATTCTTAACTTTCACACTTTCCCATTATGTTGAGAAATAGAGAATAGTTTATTTTGTATTCATTAAATTATCACCCTTTTATTCATGATCTGTGTCAAACTAATTCTGCATGAAATTTTGAATTCAATTAATGCAAAAGCACAGTTTAAAACTGTTTCTATCACTTGATTAGAATTAACAGACCCTTTTCATTACAGATGCTGAAGCCTCAACTCAAAAATCATTAGATGTTTCTAATGATAAATTCTTGAATAAAAACCTAAACCTGTTCTTTTATTTCAATGCAATGAGTTAGGCAAAACATTTCATGCATCGCAGAAAAGGAAAGACTTTGATTTTTTAGAGAGGGAATTGAGTAAACATAATTTTGATCAAGGGCATTTTGTACCCTGACAGTGCTGGTCATGGGAACCTGTGTCTGTGTAAGGCTATGCATCATCTGTGCTGTTTTGGGAATCTGTAATCTACAAAGTATGGTCCTGTTCTAAAAGTTTCTTTTCTTAAGTTATTTGTTGATGCCTATATGTTTCTTTTGTTCACTTCTGGTTAAGTGGTCTCTTCTTTGGAATAGATAAGGAGATATAGTTGGTTGAGTTCCTCTTTAAATAAATACAGAAGGTTTAAGCTCTGAATTGATATACATACACCTTTAATTTTGGATATTTTTTAATAATTTTAATAAAAATACTTAATCTTTGTTGTTTTTTTATTCCCTCTTTATTTGCACATTTCTAAGCAGAATCAAAGTAGTTCAGTCACTAACTCTAGGATTCAACAGAAGCTCAGAACTGACTGGACTCACTAGACTTTCAGAAGTATGAGAAGACCTTTTAAGTGACCTATCGGTTGTATAATTAATGGGGTTAAAACATATTTTCCATTCTGAAAATTTTTTTCTTTTGGAATATCAAATTGATTCTCTTCACGCATAGTCCCTTTTCTAAAATGAATTACATTTAATGGTTCAGTTTTGCAAATTTTTAAAAACAATGATTTTTTTAAAGAAAATATTTTGTGTTTATAAATTAGCAAAACATAGCTGAAAGCCTACTAGACAAAGCTAGTACATTTTATAGGTCTGAGATGCATATCTGAAGGCATGAACAATGTCACCTTTAGTATGCTTGAACACTGTGGTTTGCAGTGAGGCTTTCTTGTTCGGCTTATGACTTAAAAGCTGAGAGCGTGTATATTCATTTTCAGTACTGTAATTTATTTCGAATTCTCTGGTTTTGCACATTTGCTTATGACTTCACTTTTTTGTTTCTTCTGCAGCATCTTGGACTGTTACAGAAACTGAGATTTCAATTAACATCAAATCTAATGATTGCAAACACAGTTCTAAATTTACAATGCATAAACATTTAGGAGAAGATGAGTATCTGTTGGCACAAAATAGCAGTAGGTGTTCCTGTGTTTAAGGACAGATGCTCCAAAGGTCAGAAATTAGTTTCAAATTAAATGGTTCCATGGTACTGGAGGTTAAAAAGTGGATGGGGAGGGACAGTTCTCCACTTGGACACATGTATGTAGACACATATTTCCCTTTCTGTGAGTGACACAAAACACAAAACCCTTGGGCAAGGTCCTAGCTAAGCACATAATGCCTCTCAATAAGGAAATAAGTGTGTTTCTCATGCTGAGAGACAAGTACATGCATTATACTGTTCCTCGGTGTGATTAGAAAGGAGGGAGCATCAGGAACTATCACATGTAAAGGAGTGAAGGAGTCCATCCTGCAGAGAAACAGGGTTTTAGCTGAATGGGAGAATGAGGGAAAGGTCATCACTATTGCTATTAAGGTAGCAATTATAGCTGTATTAATGGCCACAAAAAAAAATGTTGTATAGAAGTTCGCAGCAGGGCAAGGACATGGATGCCAGTCTTGAGTTATGGAATAAGAGGATTGTTTTGAAGACCTGGATGTGTTGCCTTTCAATTCAGTTTGCCACATTTGATCACCTACCTGAGAAAAAGAATAGTATTAGAGTGTGTCTGAAATCTAATTGTTAACTAGAACACTTGCTGCCAGCTTGATGCCAAGAAACTCATATAGAAAATATTGATCCATACAACTCCCAAAGGAAAAAAAATCAGCTTTCTGTCAGGTTCAGAATTTGATGATAGCCAAAGAATGAGGTGAATTTCACAGGAAGGCTCTTTCAGTACTTTTTAGCATGGATATACAGGTGTCTCCTGCCACCTAAGACCTTGAACCAGGAAAGCAGTTGGGCACTTCACAAATCTTATTGAGGAAAGCACTTAAGCACAAGCTTAGTCTTTAAACTTGATTACAAAACTATTCTTTCTGGAAAAGGTGACAAATATTTTATGACTTCTAAGGCAATCTTACCCCGGCAAGATTACACATACCTCATGTCTCTAACAGGCTTTGTAAACAGTTTACTACTCCTAGATGTGAAATTGCTGTCAAGAAAGAGGGGAAGTGATAAAAGTGAACAAAGGGAGCAAGAGGAATGAGAATAAGGGTTTGGGCTACAGATTTTTTCAGTCATAAAAAGAATTCAGTCTTTTATGCTAGATTAGTTCACAAGGTTTGGAAGAGTACAAACCTTACTGGTTTGGGTTTTTTTATTTCTTTTCTGTAGAGGGAGTGCTGACAACAAACCCATTTACCACTATTTGTCACGCAGTAATACCATGGTCTAATCCACTGTGGCATATCTTGAGTTACTGAGACCGGTCTCCTAAACAAGCTGTGAAAAGTCTTACGATGTGAAATGTCTGGGATGTGAAAGCAAATTTAATCTCTATGATAGATATAAATATTATAATATGATACAAATATTATAATTATGCACTGAAGCAGACAGAGATGAAGATTTTACTAACACATCTTAACTGTCCTTTCTTTGCTGATTTAGACCAGTAAGAAAAATCATTCACAGGTTCATGCCTTTGTGCTAAGCAGCACTAGATTAAAAGAGAAATAAGAGAGAGGAAAAAGAATCCAAAACCGTAGTAATGAAGAGTAAGACTGTCTTTGTTGTCTTTGCTTTACATGATTATTTTATCCATCATACTGATAAATAAATAAAATTAATAAGTATATGTCCTGCTTCTGAACAGCTTACTGTTTAGTCATTATTTTATGAGAAATCCTAGTAGGAAAAGCTTTATTTTTAAGGTAGAGCAGACTGTAAACTTCTGTTTGCCAGTCATTAAAATAGAGAGATAAGTATCCATGACCTTTTTTGAAGCTGAGATAAACAGATATTTACATTCCTGCAATGCTTGTCACTGGATCTTTCATGCACACACCAAAACCAGTACTCACCCAAAGAGTTAGTTCACCTGCCTTAACATCCCTCTTCTGGTCCTTGGATGAGGTAGGATTTTCCAGAATTCTGAACTGAGCTTCATAGCAGTCACAGAGACCTGAAAGTTCTCATATATATCCTCTGAAAATTTCCTAAGTATATTTGTTCATATATACAGATGTGCTTACATACATTAATATTTTATTAATTTAAATGTTGTAGTGATTTCTCATAGTACTTGACCCCAAGCAGCTGTGATCTCAACTTTCACAGCACATGGTTTATTAATGCTCCAGTCCCCTCACTGAATGCTAGGGAACTCCATGAAGAGGCTCACAATATTTGATTTCTTGCTTGAAGATCAAGTTCCTAGTCAGACAAAATCATTGCTTTGCTTTAAACCAAAATCTGTGAGTTTAAAACTGCCTCTGTGTGGGAAGGCAAGTGCATAAAGCTACTTCTTGGAAGATGTATCTTTGTAATTTTGTGGAAGGGATGATACAGTCATATTCAGTGACCCACAAAGGCTTCTTATGGTCTGTTATTCTTGGTCCTAATACATGTAGGGAGAAACTTGGAAATATTACCTGAATGAAACTGAATGGCTCAAAAAACCAAAAGTCAAATGATGGTGGTGCATTATTATAGATCCTTTATAATTCATATAATATTTATTAGAAGCAATCTTAACAGGGTTTTGGTATCTGCCACATGAATTTTAAACTCAGGACCAGTGTCACTGTGTCAATAATAGGAATTTCACTATTTGTCAATCTATTGATGTCAATGTACTCCTAGCTGATGTTACTTTATTTTAATAATAGTAGTAAAATGATGACAGATGTTCCTTCATGAAAATACAGTGTGCAGGTAAGTCTTCCTGGTTTCAGATGTAGAGTCATGACTCAGTCATGTTTGGGACTCTTTGTCTCTGATTCTTTTTTCCCCATGACACAAAGATAGTTGCTTGAAAATCTAAAATCACACAAGGAAATAAGGACTCCATGGGCTTTGTGCAAATCATCACCTGGGTATATATCATACATTAGTAATGAATCAAGTCTTTTAAATGAAATATCGTAGACAATAATAGATTCAATTTTGTCATGGTTCAAAATCTTTTCAATTTAATCCTTCAAGTGAAGAGGAACAACCTTCTAAAATGAAAATTAAATGCAAAAGGAAAAAAAAATATAAACTGTGACCCTTCTCTGACAGGCTTTTCGTAATTACAATGGCAATAATTTTTTAACTGTAAAATTTCTATTACTATTTTTGATCTAAATAAATATATCAACAAATACCTGGTGAAAATTTCCTTGTGTCCATATACATTGCCATGGCAGTCTAGAGAGCTGCAGTATATACAATATCTGAAATAATAAAGATATGTTTCCTACTGATAAATTACACGGAATTCTCTGTGTGCAATGTCATGGCACCTGTTTTTCCTTTGGAGTTTAATGTGGGGTTTTTTTGCCTTTCACTGACTACCTTTGTGGGAAAATTTCGGTTGTTTTGTAGGTTATAAGACTGATTTAATGTCCTAAATTTGCTTTGTCTATTAATTTCCAAGGCTGTTTTTCAACATACTAAAAAATAATAACAATTATATCCATTGCATAATACAAACCAAAGGGAGAAGGCAAAATGATCATTCCTATAAAGATTTTCAGTGATTAAGCTGTTGAGATTTCACTGTTTGTAGGAGAAATTAAGTACCTTGGGAAGAAATCAATGCATAAGAGAAAGAACATGCCTGAAAGCATTGGACAACATTAGCCTGTGTTTCTAGAGTTGTTTCAAGCCTAGCAAACTCTTAACCACATTTTGTAGATGTGTTGTTTTATAGAGAGTATAAATTTAACTTTGCAACAAGGAAAGAAGTAGGTCTATATTGCTTGGAGACTTTGAGTAAAAATCAGTATCTTTTTTGACAGAAATGTTACGACTGTTATGTCCATTCAGGCTTTAGCAGTAGCTCTTGCTAGTAAGTATAATAATGCCTTCTTTACAGGACATTCTGGCACTGGAAGGCTTTTCTCCTAGACACAAAATCTGCTTTTCCCTTTGTTACGGTTTAGCCCCAGCCTGCAGCCAAGCCCCACAGAGCTGCTCACTCTCTCCCTCACCAGTGGGATCAAGGAGAGAATTGAAAGGGTAAAAGCTGGAAAAATCAGGATCTCAGATAAAGACAGGAATGCAAAAGCCACCCAAGCATAAAAAATAAGGAATTAATTCACCACTTCACATGAGCTGACAGGTGTTCAGCCCTCTCCAAGAAAGTACAGTCCCATCACATGTAATGGTAACTTGGGAAGACAAATGCCATCACTCCAAATGCGCCCTCACTTTATATGCTGAGCATGATGTCATGTGGTCTAGAATATCCCCTTGGTCAGTTAGGGTCACACATCAAGAACTAACCAGCACCAGAAATGAGCCTTCTTGGAACTAGATGGCCAGCAGTGTAGGCTGGGAATGGAGGGTAGTATAGCAACTTAAGCATCCTAGGGCAGTTCATCTGCAGTGTCTTTAGTGTGGTTGGGAGTTGGATTTGCAATACCTCCCACAGTTCGCGAGCTGGAATTACTCCCATGAGACATCTTTTGCTTAGACCTTCAGACACTTCCAGAGTGTTCCAGTTTCCCTTCATATGTGATAAGCGTACTTTAGCAATTTTCTTTACTGGCCTCTTTCTATAATGGGTGCAAATCTGGAAATATCCGATTAAAGGTTAATATTTTATTGCTTGTGGTTTTTAACTGAAACTAAAAATTAGTGATTTGTCTGCAACTTTTTCCATAGAAAGAACTGAATATTCCAAGTAAAAAATACAGTATGTCTCTCAAAATACACTTCTTTAGAATCACCCCAAGAAAAGTTTTAGATCACCATTACCAGTAACTACATGATGGAAATACCAGAGAAAAGAATGATAAGCATTTTAAACTCATGTCTCATTAAATACTACACTATCTGTAGATTTCAGTCTTTTGAAAGGATAAGGAGGGTATATCTAGCTATGAAATGCATGGCAAATCTTGTGTTGCATCAAAACTGGTGTAAAATTCTGTCTTATTGTTGAGAGTGTTCTATGTGCTTAAAGATGGGGAAGTATGTTGATATTACCTATGGCAATGGGTACCATGGAGATACAGTATGCTCATGTCTGTGTAACCAGAAGCAGAACTGAATGATTAGTTGACCAAAATTTTATTCATGTTTAGGGTTCCTTGGTGATTTCTTGGATCAGAGAGTTGTCAGCTGGATGTGGTTATCAGCTGCTGGCTGGGATTCAAGCCAAATGGAAAACTAGCAGCAAGATGACCTGCTCACAATAAGCAGAACAAAGAGCTCTTGATCCTTATGTGAATAGCTTAATCTGTTTCATACTGCAGTTTCCCATCAGTAAAATGCGGATAATTGCATTCTACTGCCCTCAGGGGTGCTGTGAGGGTAAATACATTACACGTTACAGAGTGTTCAGATGCACTGGCTGAGAGAACTCTAAAAATATTCAGAAAGAGAACAATTTACACAGCAAATAGGCCAGTCTGAAGCAGAGACAGGAATGTGGTAGGCAGAGGCTTTGAAATTCACTTCTCACCCTGCACTCAGATTGAGACTACAATTAACAGTAAGATAAATATAGTACAAAATCAGAGTTTGTTGGGTTTGAACTGGCTTTGTATTGGCTGCTAGAGATAGTACCGACACTTTCCTGCCATGAAAGCCATTACAATTCTGCAGCAGCAGGGAAGCTATTGACAGTAAAGTTCCTCTGAACTGTGCTAACACACAAAACTATTTCCTATAATTGCCTTGAAGCTGCAATCTGAGTCTTTAGCACAAGTGAATCTGATGCTTCGCAGAGTTGGAGAGGATCCCTGGCTATGTTGGCCTAGCTGGGGGACACCAGATGGGTTCCTTGAAGTCTTTTTTCCAGGATAAAATGTCAGAAGATGAGTGGATATTGAGATACTGTAACGATGTGAAAGCACTTACGGTTTTTGTTTTCTTATTATGCAACAGATAATTTTAAAAGTACTAGGGCAAAGAAGTTGCACAGTTGCAGTGACTTTTAGAGAAGCTCACAAACTGTAATCTATCTTGTATGAATAGATTTCAGCTGGCTGGAAGAATCCTTTTCAGGATACAAGCAGCAGCCTTTCCATTGATTTCAGAGAATTTTATTGCAGAGTGCAAGTGAAACAAGAACGTGGCCAGATGTCTACAGAAAGTGCTAAGTGCTTTTTGGACAGAATTTGCAACTGCTAATGTTTTCTCACCTCTAAACCCTGACTTTAATGGTAGGCTTGCTGGGGAATGCTGCTCACACTGGGTCAAGGTGAAATAAAAATTAGAAATCTTTCTTGTTCTTACTGTGAGAGGTACAACTTGCTACTATTTTTTCCTTTTGGCAGTACTTTGGAACCCACTGTATCCAACAAATGCAAATTAGGTTGCTAATTTAATTAAGCAACCACTATGAAATCAGGAAAATTACAGTCCATGGTCAAGAGCAGTTTTTTATTTATTGGCAGTACATCAATAGCTAATTGAAAAAGATTACATAATTGCTTTTGATTGTGATTTAACCCCAGTAGGCGGTTTAGCCTCATAGAGACATTAATTCACCCTCTCCCTTGCAGCGAGATAGGGAAGAGGATTGGAAGGGTAAAAGTGCAAAAACTCATGGGTTGAGATAAAGACAGTTTAAAAGGGAAAGCAAAACTTGTACACACAAGCAGAGCAAAACAAGGAATTAATTCAGTACTTCCAATCTGCAGGCAAGTGTTCAGCCATGCCCAGGAAAGCAGGGCTCTATCATGCCTAATGGTGGTCTGGAAAGATGAACATTATCATCCCAAATGTTACCCTTCCTCCGCTGGTCATTTGGAGCCAACTGTCCTGGCTGTGTCCCCTCTCAGTGTGCACCTCCAGCCTCTTTGCCAGAAAGGAGAGAAAGGCCTTGATGCTGTGTAAGCACTGCTCAGCAGTAACTGAAACATTCCGATGTTGTCAACACTGTTTACATCAAAAATGCAAATCATGGCCTCATACAAGTGACTATGAAGAAAATTAACTCTATCCAAGCCAAAACCAGTACAACAGAAAAAAGATTATGTCTGCCGATATATTTTTATCTCTACTATGGCAGAATCTGAGTATTTAGTGACCTTTCATATGTTTATCCTCACAGCATCCCAGTGACACAGGACTTTTTAAATCTGAGGGATGGTGAGGGCAGGGGTAAGAACTTTGTCATTTTAATCACAGGCAAACCTGCTGCCACTGGCTGACTGCAATTCAAGTTATGACCAAAATACAAGGCTTTTGCACTACTATCACATTTATTATGCAAGTCAATGTAGGGGTTAATGCAAGTAGTTGAATCTGTAATGCCGTGTGATAGAGTGCAAAGTGTCTTTTACTCTGAACTTTAGATGTTGAGAGTAAGGTTTGTGATTTCTGCACTTCAGTTTTGTCTCTCTTCATTTCCTGACTTCCAAAGACCTGCTTTGTGATTCCATCTTCATCTTTCCTTGTCCCATAATAAAACATGTGAAGGGTGAAGAAAGGATCAGAAAATCAAAGATGCCTTTTTCCCTCTTCAGGACTAATTTTTGCCAGTTTATGCTGCATTTGTATCAATTGCCAATGCTTGATAACTAATTTCCTTGCGTTCCTCCATCTCTAATGTAACTGTCATGATTCACATTAATCTGACAAGATGGACTTTAGTGTGTATTTGCTTGGAAACTGGGTTTTGGGGATGGGTTTGGGAGGTGAATTTCTGAGCAACCTCTGGCTTCAATTGTGATTCAAGTATTTCACGACTTCAGAGTGCTGGTCTTTCCACATCAGGAAATATGTTGTGATATGCTGTCAGCTGCTGCTTTCTGGTTGTTCCACTACTCAGTGCAATATAAATGCTCACTTGCAGCAACTGAAGTTGTGATCAGGCTTTGGTTAGGCAGCTGTGAAATCCAGGCTGGCATTGTTAGGCCATTACTTGTTCTCACACGTTGATCTGGCATTGTGACCATCTGCTTTCCCATTTTCTCTGCTGCAGCAGATTAGAACTACAGAAAAAAAAATTTCAAACCTCAAAACCACTAGTGGGAATGTACAGCTGTATTCTCTTTGCACCCACACAAGTAGTCACTGCTGGTAGTGAGAAAAATGAGAAAGCTGTGGCACAAATGGTAGCTGAAAAGTTCCATATGCAAAAGCTGTCTGCCTTTGTGCAGTTGTACCCTTTACCTCTTTGGCTGGTAGTCTAAAGAATTAGGTATAGTTTCTATTCCCATATGGTATAGGGGGATTTGACCAACCAGAGACTTACAATTTCAATTCCTGTGTCCTTATTCTAAGGCAAAACCATAATATTTCACAGAGTCATGAAATGATGGAGGATGTAAGAGACCTCTGGACATTGTCTAGGCAAACAGGGCCACCTCGACCTGATTGTCCAGGGCTGCGTCCAGACAACTTTCAAATATTTTCAGGGATGGAGAGTCCACAGCTTCTTTATACTTGCACTGTGACCGGGCTTGGTCACAACCGTCACAGTGAGAAAGTGTTTCTTGATGAGCAGGGGGAAGCTCCTGTGTTTCAGTTTGTTTCCAATGCTTCTGATCTGATCACTGGGCTCCACTGTCATGCCTGGCCACATAATCTTTGCACCTTGCCTTCGGATGTTATTTAGATCTAATAAGATTAATTAGAGAATAAAATTAGTAAGACTTAATGAGATTTCATAAGATTAATTAGATGAATCATTAATAAGAATCCCTCCCAAACATTCTCTTTTCCATGCAGAACAGTCCTATTTCTCTCAGCCTAGGAGAGATATTCTTCCTGTCCCTCAACCATTTTTGTGTATTCTCTTCATTAATTCCATGTCTCCCTCAGAGTTCCTCCTGGCCTAATGATCCATGCCACAACCTGTTGCACCTCATCTTGCAGGACTTTAGGAGCTGGAGATTCGAGAAAGAGTAACAGAGATGATGAAATTTCAGCCAGTTGTCATGTTGTGAGACACCAGAGTTGGAACTGTAGCAGTGTGGAATGGAGTAGCTCACAACTCTCATTTCCAGAAGGACTGGAAAAAGCAGAGTGGAAATAAAGGATCTAAATGGGACTTGATGTGAATGCTATCCTTGCTTGTGCTGATTTCAGTGGTGTAAGCAAGTGTGAGTGAGTTTTGAACAATGTGTTAGATGAAGCAACAGTGCAAAGAGAAATTCTATTTTATGTTAAAATCTTGTTTAAATCTTGTTCCTTAGTCATCCATGAAAGTGAGAGCTGACTCAGGACTGGAACAGCTTACCTTTAGAGGTTTTTAATTGTTTGTTTAGTTGAGGTATTTAGTTTGTTTTCTTTCTTTGCTTTTTTTTTTTTGAAGACTGAGATTTTAATGACTGCAGTGATTGTATTCAATATGAGCAGCACCTCACTTGATTTGTACCCCCATAGAAATCAGATGTGTCCACTTGAGAGGAAGGAGTGCATCACCAGGGTGAAAGAAACTCTTACTGGAGTGTTCTTGGAATCCTATGCTGTTGATCTTGTAAATGAGCTTTCTTTGCACTTGTGAGTGAAATGAGTTTATAAAGTGCAGTGTTTCCAACTGAAAAAACACCAAACACATCTTTGAATGTTGTTTAAAAACCACCTGCTGAAGGACAAGAGAAACTGTCACTAATACTGCATCCTAATGATAGTTATTTTGATTTTTTTTAGTCTTAGAACATTTTGCAGGTAGATTCCCACAGATCATCTTTGAAGATTGTAATTGATATGCAATAATCATTCTGTGGGGGTTGGAGGAAAATTCTGGGTTATTTCCCAGTGCTGCTTTTCACATGTGTTTGTTTTCAATCATGATTTTCATACAGAAGAACATTTTATTTACTGTATGGTAGAAGTCCATACAAGAAGAGTTGATAGACTAAGACTTTACCATGGCATATTCTAGTTTATTCATAATGCATTTAAGTATTTAAATATTTTAACCAGATGTCAGATATACAGAAAACATTAAACTCTCTGAGATATGAAATTATATAGAGGAATCCCTGGAATAATGAAGTTGAAATTAGATTTTGCACTTAAAATGAAATACACAAAGATTACACGAGTCAGAATTTCCAGCTGTGTTTTCATAACTGCTTAAGGGAAATGAATAAAATAATAAAAGGAAAATAATAAAAGAATGAAATAAATAACAAAAAATAAGCCAAAACCCAAACAAACTTGCACTTATAGCTAGAACTTTTGAAAGAAAAAAATATTTGCCAGCCTTGGTGTGCACTGCCATTTTATCTGAGTAAGACCCTGTCACATCCATTTGCTGGGATATAGTGTGCTTCACATGACAGTATTTCAGACATATAGTTCAGTAACTTGTTCAAGTGCACATTTTGAAGATTAAAGGTAGGCATTTAAAGCTTTTTAAGGATTGAAATGTTAAGTTTAGCATCAGTCCTGGTTTTTTCCTGAATCATTGCACTGGGCTTTCCACTGCAGTATTCTGACTTCATCAGGAATCACATTGTCTGCTATTTAGGCTTTTCTCACAACAGAGAGTTAATATCACTGCGCAGCAGAGAGGAGCTTTCAGCTCTAGGCTGCTCTCTTTCTCCTCACACTTTCTGTTCAACATTTCTGTCTGGGTTTTGTGTGCTTATTTGCAAAGCCCTGTGGTATGCTTTCAGAAAAGACCTGTTAAAGTAATATTTTCAAATTTATGAAGAGTTCATGCAATTGCCACCAGAGACTGAGGAACACCTGTCCTTCCACAAACTGAGTATTGCCCTTTGAGTTATTTATTTATCTGTATAACTTCTTCCTCCTTTTTTTTTTAATCTTCATCAACACTTTTTCTATTCCTTGACAACTTGTCATCTCAGCCCCATTATTTTAAATTAGAGCAATGTACCTGTGTCCCATGTCCTTCTTATACAGCTTTGCGCAGTATTTCCTGCCCTTATTTTGTATGCAAGTGCTTTCTTTGCTTTTGTTTCTGAAACCATGCTTTATTACCTACATATCTACACTACAGAGGTGCTCTTGTTACCAATGATGCCTTGTATTATCATTGCTTTCTTAATCCTCAAAGGATTAATATAGGATTAAAGTGAGAGCAGCAACCCCAAAAGGAACTCAAAGATATTTTCCCTGTATTATTTATGGTTAGATATAAATAATGTTAGTTATACCAATGATTCTGTGGAAAAGACATTTTTTCTTCTTTGAATTAATTAGCTAATGCAGAGCTGAAGGTTGTCCAGCAGCCACACAAAAGGGTTGCACCATCCTTCTTAAAATTAAAGAGCTGTGGGGGTAGGTAAACTGAAATTTGTTTACAATAGTGATCACTCTTATTTTAATACATCAAGCTGTCAGTTTCTTTTGAAAATAGCTGAGGCAATTTCAAAGGTTGCAATTAATTTTGTTCTTATTAATTGATTAATTGGTGACTACAGTTTGTTAGCCAGATAGCTCTTTTATTATTTATTTTCAACCTTTCTGTTCAAATTTATTTAAATTCACTGTTGCAAGCTACGGAATGTCTGTGTTGCCTGTTCACCTGGCCAACTGTTAACTTGTTATATGAAGATACGTAAGCAGTGACAAATATGCATATACATTACACTGGTTATTGCTGCTAATCTGAAGCACTTGTGCAATTGATCCATCCACTTTTGAAGGATGATATGGCTGAATTGTTACACAGTTTGTAGCAGAAGTCTTAGAGGATGCAATGTCCAAGACTGTACTTATAAGGATGGTAGGGGAGAGCTTATGTTTTTAAATGTATTTAGATTAATTTTCAGTCAGTCCATGGTTGTTGGTTCTACTGGGGCTTGTTGTCATCAGTAGAAGCTTTCCCATTCATGCATGGCATGAGAAATACCTAAACTCTCTCAAAGGATTTTAAAAGTCTGTGCAATAATAGTAAGTTTTGAGTCAGAGCCTGAATGTCTCCAGAACTAAGCCATGTTTTGACCTTTTTTGACAGGGCTCTTGGTAGTTCCTGCCTGGAGCACAATGGTGGTTTTGAAGTCCTGGGAAACTGCAGGACTCTCACAGCTTTCTGAAGCAGGGAAATCGATGAGAGAGTGATGAACATAAGAAGGTTTGTTAGCATCACTTAGGAACAGTGAATAAAAAAAAGCAAGAGTAATTTAGCAGTTTCCCTTTCAATAGTTGCTTTATGGTGAAAAGTAAGGGGGAGGACTGGAAAGTCTATAGTTCTTTAGTGCAACAGTTAGTGTTCATGCTATTTTTTTACAAAAGGTAAGGCTTTTTAATGCAGTTGGCAGTATCAGAAGGTGGTGGAAAGGGATAAACCTGAAGATATGCCTGAAAAAACTGTGGAAGCTACTCCTGTACTAGCTACAAACATAGAGCTCTCTCCTTCCTTTAAGAGAAGTACTCTTGAAGGCATGAACCAACTCCTTTATATTATTAACAGAACCCATTTGCAGGCCATATCCTGGTTTCCTTATTCACATACCATGTGATACTTCTATCTCCAAGCAATTCGCTGAAGTATATGAAATTATTTTAATAAATATCTTACTCTCCTGTACCTCATTGTCCTACTAACAGAAGCAAACCCATGGGAAATAATGTGCAAAATCATCTGTAATGCAGTTTTCTCCCTCAAAAATGAGACAGGCCGGGCCATGCACTGAAGACTTTGCTGGATCTACTGATGGACTGTAGTGCTCAGACGGTGCTGCCGTGTTGGGCAATATATAAAGCTCTAAGACAGAAACACAAGATAATTACAAGGGACAGAAGTGGTTGCTTAAGAGTGTGCTGTTTAATCATCAGCTTCCTATCATCTCACCTAATGGCTCACCAGCAGTCTTGCCTAAAGGTCTTTATATTAAGCATTGTGGTAATGTGCATGTCAAAATGCCAGCAATGAATTTTTTGGCTGATTTGGAAGGCTGGGTACTATGTAAGACTCTTAGATACTCAGTTTCAGCATGTTCTTCATAGGGAAAACTCACTAGTTATTTACTGCTTAAAGAAAAACAAGGCAAAACTATGAGGCCTTTGGAGAATAAAAGAAAAAAAAAGGAAGCCAAATAAAGTAAATAATAAGTAAGCCCTGATTTATCTGCAGACAGGATTAACAGGAAATAGGCCATTGTTTGGAGCCTTGGCACTGACAGTTAATTGAAAAACAGGCCACTGTGGTTGTTTATTTTCTTACATTTTTTTTCTTGCATACAGTTTACTTTACTTTAGCTTTCATTGTGAAATGAATATGCTTTACATTTCTATTTCAAATATCTCACAAGCCAAGATGAAAAATCAATAGTACATAAAAAAATTGATCAATAAAAAATGTTTAAATAAACCACCTGTCAACAAAGACAAATATTAACTGATAGTTAATATAATGAAGGTAAAACTGTTTCTATTTTAATAGTACTTTCCAAATCACTTTTTGTCATGTATTCCTGTTGATTAAACTCTGGCTTTACCACAAGGCTTTTGTGAATTCAAAAATAGCATTACAGATATGGGTAAGTATAATTTTTCTTGTCATCTCTTGTGTAGTTCAATAAATTGTCGGGATTTTCATCTTCTGATGCACTGTCAAGAACAGTGGATGTAAGTATATGGTGACGATGGCCAAGTTTAATGAGCTGTTGATATTACTTCTGATGGAAAATGTTTTGCCATTGTGAGTCATCTCAGTTCACTCATTATCCTAAGGAGTCTTCAGACTGGATAATAAAACAAACAAAAAGGAATACCATCCATTTAGACATTTAAATAAATAGTTATCTTTTCAGAAGTTCTGAATATTTCCTATGTGCACATCCCATGTGCCAAAATAGATGTATTTTTAAGATCCCAGTGCCTACAGCCCTTATGACAAATGAAAGACAGGACATTTTGAAAACCTGTTACCTTTGTTTTGTTGACTAAGTGGGAGTTGAGCTCCTTTGGAAATGTGTTCAATGTGAGTACTGAGCAGTCTGGAAAAAATAGGCTCTTTTCAAAGCTCTATTTAATTTGTGTGAGTTTGAACTCATTTTCCTTTGCCTTGTTTGCCAAATTTAAGACATAATTCTCAGACACAGGTGGATGTTTTCTGTGTAGATATTTAGTGAGTGGGTTGCAGTAGAAAAGATCTGGGGTCCATTGTTACACACATTAGTATTTAAGATATTGTCAGGAAAGTGACACTAATTCTCAAATTGGCATGCAAATCCATATTGCCAATCATGACAGAGTTTGTATGAAACAGTGAGCAGCTGCATGAAACAAGTAGGCTGCAGATATGCTGAATGTTTTGTGTTGATGGTGAGGTATGAAAGTCTGGTGATGGTGATTGCCATCTAAGAATAAAACACCCTTCAGGAGTATTTGAGGTTTCATTTTCAAGGATAAATATTCTCCTCTGCAGAAACACCGTTTTGCCATGGCAAAGCATCTACCTTCCAATAAGCAGATTTTCCAAATTATGTCTTTACTGCATGCCTATTGCATTAGAACAGTCACCTTGTCATTCATATCCCTGTAATGATCACTTCTGAAACATTTACACCCTGTGTTTGGCTGGCTGGTTGCTGCTTACTCAGTGGCAAGATTATTGATTGCAGGCGCTTATTAAGAAAGTACAAAGCAATAAGCTGTGAGAGCTGTTGATAATTCAAAAGGTGAAGCTGGCAATTATATAGGGATCAGGGGGATTATTATATACAGAGCCTAGAAAAATATGACTGATTGCTGTGGCACTGCTGTGATGACTGCTTGAAATAAAATGTATCATTATTGATTTCTTTTGTTGGTCTTTTTTATTGCATTTTAAATCTACATATTTTTAATGCAAACAGCCTGTTCTACACTAGAGCTAGAATATGCTACTGTAACTTACTGATTTATGAATATATCCCTCTGTTAGGGTATTTTCATCTCTGGGAAGGGAATTTTTTCCTATTTTTCACTCCACTCTGACTATTTGAATGGGATAAAAATTATTCATATGATTTAGAATTTTGTCATTTTCACTGTTACTGCTGTTGCATTGTTTTTAAGAATTTTTTTTTTACTTAAGACAGTGATGAGTGAAGGCATAAATTAAAAAAAAAAGAAGAAAAGAAATGTACTTTTGTTCCTTTCTTGTTTGACTTTTAGATGTCCTATGAACTGAACCTCATTTGAAACTTAAAAAGTAAAACAAATATACAACAGTAAAACTCATCAAAGTTATCTAACATTGACTCAATTGCTTTCAAGTTGCTTTCTGATAGTTGTTTGACCTTTTTCAGAGCTTACCTGCAAATATTAGATGCATAGCCTTATTTTAGACCCTTTTTTTCTGCTGTGAATAATGTGGTTCTCTAGGGACAACAGAAAATTATTGCAGTTAATGAAAAGGTCCCAACAGGGACAGTTTCTTGTTCTTAATTTAGGAAGGTCCACAAAGACTAGGATTCAGTTTTGAAACTAGTATTTATTTTTCATTAATTTGGTCCTTTCAGATCAGTTGCTTAGCAAGGGTGGCAGAAAGAAAGCGTCTAATGTACAGATTCCTTGATATTTGATGGTTGTGATGTACTGACCAGTAAGACTTCCAGTGCTCATACAAGTGCACTGAAATAGTAGAGAAATATTAATTTAATGTGAGTGGAGAATTGGCACTTTTTAAACTGGTAACTGTATAAAGAGGTGAAAGTCTTGAGAAGGAGATGAAATTCATCTGTGGAATTAAATTGTAGTGATGATAAACTTCTTACTTCCTAAAGCAACCCTGTTCTGTAATATGATATATGGATAGCTTGCATAAAGGCTATTTTTGTAGTACACAGGTAATTCTTTTATTCAATCCCTGCCTCTATGCTATTTCTGGGACAAGGTAAGCTCCAATTTTGCATGAATGAGTTAACAGAGGGGATGGACATACTTCTGTTAGTGCATGCAGAATTCTGGTTTAATTCTGTGTATGCAGCATCTCATTCAAAATCATTGTTGCAGTGCTTACATTCCAATATAGCTACAGTAGTCCTTTGCAGTTCCTCTCTGCCTGTCAGAAAACCTTCACTGGCCTGGCAGGCTGTTTGCCCAAGATTAAGAAATTTGAAAAGCACCCCTTAGTGCTATTCAGAATCTTCTGATTAAGAGAGAAATCACCATGCAGGGCTGGTTCTTTCACATATCCTCACTCTCGGCAGCTGCAGTTGTTCTTGCACAGCAATTTTTTCTTGTCTTAAACATTATCCCAGAGATGTTACTACTGTCAATAATGGGCTTAGCCTTGCCCAGTGGTGGATACATATCACATTAAGAGTAAGGATAATCTTTGCATTAAGAGAAGGGAGATTTGGCAGAAAATGAATGACCTTGCCTTCCAGCTGGTCCTCAGGTATCAGAGGGTCTGGGGGTGGCAAGGGCTAGATTCTGAGTGATTTGCACATTCAGCACTAAGCAACAGAAATACAGGGCTAATGAGGCCCTGTAAGTTCAACCACGTTCAATAAACATGACCACAGTTATGAATTCCCAAATGGCTCGAGTAACTAAGAGTCCAATCTCTCCCAAAGAACTCTCAAAGGTAGAAGAGAATTCTGGTCACATTCAATAACTCTTGTGGCCAGATGCAAAATAGTGTAATTTCTCAAACAACAGAAAAGCAAGTTCTCAGTGGATTGCTGGTGATGCATATAGAAAACAGGAATATCACAGCCAGTGACAAATACATGAAATTGCCAGGTGATTATAGAGCACTAAAATATGATCATAAATGCAAATCTGCTTTCTGAATTTCCCAAAAAAGCAGTTGATATAGGCAAGTGTTTGAGTCTTGCCCAATGGTGCGAATAACCCCAAGGTCACAGGTCCAACCCCCTGTATGGACCATTCACTTATGAGCTGGACTAGATGATCGTTTTGGGTCTCTTTCAGCTTAGAATATTCTGTGATTCTTACCTTTTCAGGATTCTAAGGTGCCTCTGACCTCCTTCCCCACTTTTGCTATGTTTATATTGTTTTCTTCATGGGAGGGGAAAAGGCAGAGTTATAGTTGATGTCATTTCATGTTTAGGTGGAGTTGAAGTGACTTTTAAACATACATGTAAAACATGCACAAGTTTTTATTCCTTAGCATATGCAGGATGTCAAAAGCAGTATGTTTTGTAGTGAAGCAAAGATCAGGTTTTGGTCATGCCTTGGCTCATTCCTTTGGCTTATTTACCATGAGATGCATTTTTTAAAATGCAACTGCAACACCTCCTTGCTGCTCCATCCTTTGTTTTGCATGTCTCTTGGAGCAGTACACCAAGTTACCTCAGTGTTCCTGCTCCCAAGGTGTGATGACAGTTTGTTTCTAGTGAATGATTGCCGAAAGAGGCATAAAAACCAGGAAGACTTTTTTTTAAAAAAAAAAAGAATTGTCAGTTACTCTGGTGTTCTCTCTGTCTGGGAAAATGTCATATACCTTTTATTCAGTTACTTTTTCTAGTAGTTTTCATTTTTAACATTTGCTTAATGAACAAGGTTTTCACCTCCAACGTGGTTCATATTGATGGCAGAAAGAGGCAGGGATAATAGTTGCATGACTTATTATTCCTCATAAAACTAATACTCTGGGAGACTGTGAGCTACATAAAACATTACAGCCACCCCACTCACTGTGTCCTTTTTTGTATGCAGGGTCTGGTCCTCTTATCACAGCAAAAAATCTATTTAGTCGTTATTTGGGTAAGGTTGACTTTTAGCCAGATCCAGACCAAGCCCCACAAGCCAGAGGCCTAATCAATACCACACTAACTGCTCCATTAATCCTCTTTGGCTGCTATTTCCCTCTCATCTTTCCAGCAGACTGTTGTTACCTCAGAGCAGATAATTGATTTTTTCTAGGTAATAAATGCAGCAGATTTTCAATATTTCCCTCACACCCCTGTGCTGCAGGTCCCTATCATGATCTGACTGATCAGACCCGCTTTATGATTATTCCAGAGCAGTGTATGTTAACCAGAATGTATGTTCCAAAAACTGTTTATCCAGCCTAATGCAAAAGCCACTGTTGGTGTAACTGTAAAATAAGTCTAACTGGCTTATACTTAGATCTTTCCACCTCAGATACAAAAGTGAGACAGGCAAACTAGCATGTTTCCATATACAAGGAATTTTGCACAAATCATCTCCTGTATAAAGGGTCTAATAAAAGAAAAGAAATTTGGGGCTGAAAGAGTTCTTGGACTTCAGGATTTTAATTCAGGATCTCGTTGTATTCATTATGATTTGCAAACTCAGGCAGATGACAGGAAGCGCGAAGTATCACCAGTCTTCCTTCCACTATGCTTGACTATTGAGGGGTAAACAGGAACGTATAAAATGCTGTTCCCTCACAGAAAATTAAACTGCCTGCAGATTAGAAATGCTGATGACATTCCAAAGTAATTATCTATCAATAATTTCATCTACCCATTTGGAAATTTGCATAATTTATTCCTTAATCTTGCACCCATTCCAGAAGTTTCCCGAGGGCTGAGATGGAGCTTAGATGGTTCAGCACTGTAGGAGGAATCTATAATGCTAAAAGTTGTGTGGTCTTTCCCATGCAGATAGTGAAATGCATGCAGTTCCTTTGTCCGTGTGTCCTGTGGGTCCTTCTTGTACTCAGTGCCCTAGGGATGCTCTTTATAGGTCTTTGATGGGCTGGCTCTTCAGTTATGGGCTTATTGGCTTGGAGATTTCTGTTTGCCCAGTTAGGGTTTGTCTGGATGGTAGATACCCCATAAAATTCATAGCTGCTCAGTCCCAAACCATTTAATGTGTTCTGTGCATGAATTTCTATGTGAAATGAAGAAGCTTGGCATCTTTTTGAAACGCCTGATGAAGGAAGAAGGCCACCAACTCCAAGGGTTTTGCAGTCCCATAAAACACGTAAAACAACGCAGACAGCATAGAGAAAAATGACAGTTAACATTTTAAGTTGGTAAGTCAGTTCCTGAATATGAAGAGTAACTAGAACTCCAATAGAAGACTGTTTGGACAAAATATTTGCCATGCACTTCCACATGCAATCTTAATAGAGGATTTTATTTATCGCATGTGGTATTTTTAGGCATTTCAATATTATAAAATACTGAATTAAAAAAGATTACTAGATGCTAGATTGATAGATTACCTTGGCAGCCAGGAGGGCCAACTGTATTCTGAGATGCACCAGGCACAATGTCATCAGCCTGTCAAGAGAAGTGACTGTCACACTCTAGTCTGCACTGATGTGGCCCTACCTTGAACACTGTGTGCAGTCTTGGGTGCCACTGTAGAAGAAAGATATAAGTCCAGATACCAGATTCTGCTTCTGTACAAAGTCTTTATGAATTATGTTCTTGTCACTGAGATTCATTGAATTTAATAGACATATTTTACATAGGTACTGATGTACTTGGGGAACAAAAATTAATGTGTGCTTCAGTCAGTCACAACATGGGAAAGAAATGAAACAAAGTGGGGAAAGCAGAAATTGCTTGGTTTTTCTTAGCTCCAGTTTGACAAAATTGACTTTGATCTAGCTGAAACCATCCAATCTAAACATATCCTCTTTCCGGTTAGAAGTATTGCCCCTTGTCTTGTCACTACATGTCTTGGGTAAAGCTCTCTCCATCTTTCTGCAATAAATTCTCTGTAGAGCCTTTTCTTCCCTAGGCTGAAAAATTCCAACTCTCTCAGCCTTTCCTCACAAGGGAGATGTTTCATCGCTTTGACCATTTCTGTGGTCTTCCTCTGGACCTGCTCTAACTGGTCCATGTCTCTCTTGCACTGTGGACCTCAGAGCTGCATGCAGTACTCTGTGCAGACTTGTGAGAGTGAAGTAGAGAGAGGAAGAGACATGGGGAGCTTCAGGGAAGATGAATGAAGACTGTGGAAAAAGGTATAAAAATTTTGAGGTCAGATTTCCTTATTCCAAATAGTAATTACTTGTAGAGTCTTGTTACAGACTGGGATGAGTCCTTTGTTTCTCAAAACAATCAGTGCTAGAAAAAAGTGAAGATTTTTTTCAAGTGAGAGATTGCTGGTTTGCTGAATACAGAGGCCTGAACTGTTTGACTTCAGAGGAAAGTCTTTGTATGGCTACAAATGCTGAGTAGAAAAATTCAAAGCCAAATTCTGTCCTCAAACAGAAGACTATATTCCTAAAATAATAATGCCACAGTAAGCAATCCCACTGATACAGAAAGCATTAACACTTACTACTGAGTATTGTTACGATCAGTGTTAATTTACTTCAGGTTTGGACTTGGTTGAGCCTTTTCTAAACTTTTACTACTTTAGCTTAAGGAGTTTCTCTTTGATTTAAAAAATCTTAGTTTCTCTCATTTTGTGAGTTCCTTGGGTACTTTCACAGTGAGTGGCAACTCCAGGAGAAATAACAGGATTTTTCTATTGCAGATGTTCTAAATCCTTGCAAACCAGGTAAAAATTTAGTTTGTATTTATTTATATATTTAATCTCTTTCCTCAAAAGACTTGGGTATTACTAGTCATTAATGTTAAGACCAGGAAACATTTGATATGGTTTTGCTTAGTCTAAATAATTATTGTGTAAAATTTGGAAGGCTGAAATTGCTGGATTGGATGAGACCCAAGAACCATCTTATTCACTGTCCTGAACCTGACAGTGGCCTGCTCCAGATGCCTTGGGGAATGGCAAAGCCCCAGAGAGCCTTACTCGATGCTTTTACCAGAGTAGGTCTCTTCTGTCTCTAGTTATTAACTCTGTTACCCCCAAGGTGCTGAGGTGTTTTACCCTTCCTAAAAGTCATAACTATAATGGCAAAATCTGGATGGGTTTGCCATCCATAGAAACATTCCACTCTGCTAAACTAAAGGTTTCATACTTATCCTATGGTAAAATTTCATCTCCTATTAACATGCTGATGTCTGCAGTTGTAAGACTTGGCTTTCTCACAAGTTCCTTTGGTCTTTTTTTGAGATGTTCAGAAGTGTGCTGTCTTTTGAATACCTGTACTTTCATTTTTATGCTGTTCAGTCATACTCATTCCCATTTTTAAGGCAAAATATGCCAGTGTTCTCTGCCTGTGTCTTCCAAGCCATTTTGGGACAGTTTTCTGACATGTGACATTCTGTGGACGGTTTTCAGGCATATTTACACCAAAACCTGAATTCTCTCATCGCTCACAATGATTTTCTTAGGCAATGTCTCTAAGGTAAGCTACGCTTCGGATGTTTTTGTGTACAAATGCCTAAAATTACAGCATTTAGTGGTGGCTGCTCATAAGTCCCATGTTTAAAGCACTAATTTCAATTTTGGCAAGTGTCTGATGTGTTGTGGATAGCATCTTTCACTGTGTACTGTGAAGAACATTTAAGTGCTTTCCAAAAGACAGCCATTTTTTCCTGTGGGATTGAATCTGATGTGAGGTCAAAGATCAAAAGGTTCATTCTGCAGACTGGAAACATCCTCTTCCTCCTCAGCTATTCAGTGTGGCTTTCATGGCTTGGGCTGCCTCTTGCTTACAATAATAAGGATGATATAGCAGTGCCAATGACAACCGAACCACAAATAGTAATGATGCTGCAATTCATCTAACTCATCTACTCTGCGTTGGTGAGGCCACACCTTGAGTATTGGGTTCAGTTCTGGGCTCCTCAGTTCAGGAAGGATATTGAGGGGCTGGAGCAGGGCCAGAGAAGAGCAGCAAGGCTGGTGAAGGGACTGGAGCACAAGCCCTATGGGGAGAGGCTGAGGGAGCTGGGGTTGTTTAGCCTGGAGAAG
>JAOXXN010000471.1:16152650-16165933 GCA_026770055.1 Myrmophylax atrothorax | reverse complement strand
GTATTCTACTTCCCTAAGATAACATGATGGTGAGTCAGTGCTGTGGGCTTGGGCATCTGGCCCTTCCTGGGACGGCACAGTGTGTCTTGCTGGGACCGCAGCTGGGAAGCAACTGACTAAGCCACACCCACACACTGTATTCTACCCCCTTTTGAGGTGATGTCAATATGGTATGGAATACAATATCATTGGTTAGAAGAAGCCAGCTGTTAGCTAGCCCAGCTTAGCTCAAGTCACCTGACAATTTCAGGCCTAGTCCGGACTTTAAAACTTAAATTTAGGCCCACCTGGGTGAACCCATAACAGACTCATAGTACTAAAATAAAATTAAAAGAAGAAAATTTTAATAACTTATGTAGGCAAGTATTTTCATCTGAAGTGCTGTAGAGTGTCAGGCCGGCATTTGGTTACTTTCTGTATTATTGCATGCTTTGTTAAAATGAAAGGAAAATTTGCCAATGAAACGATTTGATATACAGATCTATCCGATCTAATTAGCATATTATCTTTGAATGTGCAAGGCAGATTACCATCTTAAAGTAACTTATTGTGAAGTGGGTTTCATAACAAAATTTTCCATTCAAATTGTCGCTTAAAATTACCATTAAACTTTTTAAAAAAGTTTCACTTTAAAATTTTAATTCTGTAAAGGCCTACTTGTTTAATTATCTCTTGCAAAATCTTTGCTTCAGGATACAGGGAGAAAGAGGGCTAAACCTCATTTTTCAGTATTTTTAGAAAGTTTGAAGTAGTCACACAATGTTCTTTTCAAACACTTGAGTTAAAATATTTTACTCCAAATCACTTGCTTTGAAGTATCTTGTTAAATTCTACCCACTCACTTTTAAATAGTGCTCTGAACAGGTATGTTTTATTTTTTCCATGCATTTCATTTCAGACAACAGCAGTAACTCAGTAACAACCAATTGAATTTAATCAAACATGGCTTATTTTTCAAAATTTGAGGAGGTTTCTAGACCACACTTCAGCTTAATAATTATTTTGTCTCTTGTCCCCAAACATTTTTTTCTTTTTTTTTTCATGTCTGTCATGAGTGTTGAAGATGCACAATTCTTATGTCTTCAAGATAGAATCCCACTTCAGCTCTTCTGCCAATTCAAAATTGGTCTCACTTCAGCTTTCAAAGGTCAGGCATTGCTGGAAAAAACCACCTTTCTGTGCAAACTTAGAAATTGGTAGCAAATCCTTAGGGATCAATACTGTAGGATTTCAGAATATTTATTAAGGCTTTTTTAATATTTTGAAGCAACAGCTGACCACCAGCCAGATTATTGCAAATATTTCACTGTAGATTTTAGGATTGGACTTTCAACCTGCTACTGGTTAAATCTACCTTTTTTTTTTTTTTTTAAGTGGAAAGTAGAAATTGCAGTACAATCAGCTGCAAGAAGAATGAGACCAGCATGAGCCCTTCTGAGCAGCTGATCCTCAGTCTCATGCTGTTTACACAGCAGGTGTGAGATGAGTAGTCTGCCATTTCTCACCCTCATTTCATCTTCTTGGTATTTTTTTCATGTTTGCATGCAGTAGAACTGAGAACAGACACCTTTACAACGTAGCAAGATAAAACTGGACCATATTAGAATTAAATACTACAGTGTTTTTTTATCCACACTCCCCCCAAACACACCCACAGCAGTTTGGTTCATATTCAGGTCTTGTAAGCAGCAGGATCAAAGGTGTCAATCTGTTCAGAGGCAAATATATAGCCTGATTATAAATTATAGGGTAGAGCTCAAGGTAGCCAACATTGTAACCAGGCTTATGATACTATATTTTAGAAGCAATTTAATTTCTTCTAAAATAAAAAGTATTGAGAACTTTAAACCTTTGAAGTAGAATTTCTGCTAAGCATAAATTTATTGGTTTCATAAAACAATTCTTATCAATATAATAAATTTATTTTTTTCATACTAAATGCATGTGATGGTCTTTATTCTGTTTTTTCTTCAGTGCATGCATTTTATATCCTTACATTAGTCTGATATTTGTTTTGATTTGAGTGTTTTCACTGTGGAAAAACAGCAAAGAAACCCAAAAAAACTACTAAAAAAGTTAGATTTTGGTTTAATGGATTTACCAGAAGAAACTAACTTATTGTTTGCTTCCTATTATGCTAGCCAACAGAAAGCTTTTCATCAGGAAAGAAGTCTGAGTTTTAACTGTAGAGGATGAGAAAAATCTTTATTAATTTTGCCTCAGGAAATAAATTATTTGAGTTTCAATCTGTTTTAGGTGTATCTTTATTCTTTATCTCCCTGTCTGGCTGCAGAAATAAACTCCCCATAGACTTTGTCATATGATTTACAGGTTGTTGGTTTGAGACATAAGGACAGTAAGTCAATACTCTCTCTCTCTGAAAATCCTACTGAGAGTTAGGATTGTCTAATATTAGATGTGCAATCAGAGTCAATCCACTCTTGAGGAGTTGTATTCTCTACTTCGTATAGAAGGACCAACTGGAATAATTTCCCCAGAGTGTTCTGAAGGCTTGTCACTGAAAGGTGCAAGGAAATCTGTATGGAGTCCTGGAAAATTCTGGATGACTTTATCAAGGGCTTAAGAGTATGACCCGGGTAAATCTTCATTTCTAGTTTCATTACAAAGGCTGTTTGAGTTGATCTTAACAAGAAAAGCATTTAAAAAGCCACCAGTATATTGTTGCATGTTCAATGTTTATATGACAATATTTGCTGTAATTAATTAATAAAATATGCTGTTTCAATTGAAAAGAGAATTTGAATACTGGCTTCATGATTAAGGTTTTGATCTGCTTTTAGTAAGAAGAGATGCAGAGTCTCTTGCTCTACTTTCACTTAGTTAACTATGATGTAACCTATAGCAAATTCTTTTCTTCCAAGTAAAACCCTACTGAGCAGTAGCTGTGCTGTACCTTTTATTTCCTGCTAAAGAGTGTGAATATTTTTCAAAAAGCTATTTTTCATTCCAGTAGGACAGTATCAATAACAAAGCCTAACAATGCAAGTTACTGATGTGAGAGAAGTCTTGTGTTTGTAAGATTACAAATGGATCTTGGTGCTCAGAGCAGGTTGTAAGGCACAGGCAATGTAAGTCTTTACTTCCAAGGAACATAGTGAATTAAAAATAGTAGGCCTCAAAATCAGCATGCAGAATTTCTTTTCTGAGAAGACCTGAAGTTATTAGCCAAATGCCTGTTGACTGCAATTTTATGCATCAGGGAACCTCGAAGACAGAGTCAGTTGTGTGTTACTGATGGCCTTAACTCTCTTCCCCACTTGAAAATCGCTGCATGAGATGCCTGGTCTAAAATTTCATCTGTAAGCTCTTCAGCTAACTTATTTTGAGGAAGTGCACTGTTAATAAATAATTAATAGTGTGATCCCTCTGGTTAAAATGGATAATCCTTTGGAAATCCTAGTTAAAGCTTTGTCATGATGCTGTAGTGAAGATTTGGAAAGTTAGCTCAACATGACAGTGTATTACAAGAGGACAATCATCAGTTGTTTCTATTTATTTTGCTTTACAACACACTGTGTAATGCTATTTTCAAGTCATCCCAGTAGTCCTGTGCCTAATCTGTAATTACAGGCATGATCCAATTGTACTTCACTGATTGACTGCCTCTCATAACAACTGAATTAGGATAAATAAAGATTAAAATGTACTTTGTATTCCCAAAAAGGATTAAAAAGTTTTATGGAATTAGTAAGATTCTTAGAGGGGTTTTAGTAAAACTACAGCAGACATAGCTGAGTCCAACCTATTCTGTGAGCCTCATCACTGGGATCTGCCAAAGGTAAATCTAACCTTCATAGATCAAAAGCAGTGATGGGTCCTGCAACAAGTTTTCTCTGGGTTGCAGCCCATGATTAATCTCCCTGCTTTGATATTAGAGAGTTAGCAAAGAGTTTGATCCCTCATAATCGATGATTCTTTGGCAGCTATTGAAGTGAGTTGTGTTGACTTCAGCTCCTGAGCCAAATGGGAGTTCATGCTGTCATTTATTTACTGTTTGCTGAAGGGAACATTTTAATCAATGGCTTCATCATATTTTTGGTATTTGTCTCACAATAGCTGTTCTGTTAGTTTATGGAATTAAAACTATTTATTTGCTTTAACCACTGCGCAATTTAAATGAATAAATAAGTTTTGAGTAAATTAAATAGTATAAATTGAGGGAAACAAAAGAACAGAGAAGTTTTGTCTCTAGATTTTCAACAAAAGAGCAGTCAAGATTCAGGTTTGTTTAGATGGGAGGAAAAAGGCAATTCTGAACATTGCATGCAGAGTTGGGACTGAGATTGATAAGATTAAACTACCTCTGGAAAGGCAATATGGTTGAGACATTTATCCATGACTCTTGGCCTTTACAGCCTTGTCAGTGAAACCAGAATTGATGGCTACTGGCAAAGCTGAATCGCAGAGAAAATCTTACCAAAGCTTATGATTCAGGTCAGCTTCAGAGAATTAATCAACCTTCTCCAAGTCCAGTGTTTTAAGAGGACATACCTCCTCTTGTTCCTACTCCTGACCTCTGAGATGTGAGTGAAGCCCAAAGCGAAGAGCTGTCTAATAAAGTCAGTTTTTCCATATCTCTAGAAATGTTTCACCTAACAGAGTCAACTGCATTGTGATAGAGCAGTGGCAGCTTATAGTGTGCTTCCAGATGAGAAGTCTTCCCTCTGTTTTGTGATACTCTCTGATGCTATAGTTTAACAGAAAAAGTCCTTAATTCATGACTGCTTTGCAGCTTTGCCTTTTAAATTAATTGCTTTGTGGAATTCTCTACATATTAATGCTGAGTAGTAGGGTTTCTTGTCTTATGAAATATCAGAGTACTGATTCGAAGAAAATGAATTTTACCAAGCATGGAACAGTACTCAACAAATTGTCTTTATGGCACATTGAAATCTTGCTTCGTGTGTTTCACTTCAATCAGTTCATTGGTTTGTAACCTTTAGCCCCCACTGGGAGAGGCACACATAACCCTCCTGTGCTGACCCCTTTGCATTCAGAACTCAGTTTTGCTGAAAGATATGTAAAATCCCAGAAGTCAGGTAATTCCCTGGTGAACACACAGCTGATAATACTGAAAAGCTGAAGCTATTCAAGGAAATGTTGGCATTTATTTATGTTTGAAGCTTTCCCCCTGAATGCAGCTCTTTGTGATGTGGTAATTCTTTTAGGTTTGTGGTCATTAAGACTTGACTTGCATTTCTTGAAAACACACAATCTACATAAAGGGATTTTTTCAAGCAGATACAACGGAAGAAAGTGATGAAATGGTTTTTGGATAGAGGTGACTTTATTACCAAATTATATAATTCAGGAGAGAAACCAATCAGATCATGGGAGAAATTAATCAGAAGACTTGGCTTTTATTCTGGATCTGTTTGAAAAAAAGCAAATGCATTATATATTTGGTTTTCGTTACCTTCCTTGCATTCCTCATCTCTTGGATTTGTTTGGGTGAATTAATTCCTACTAGAGAATAGCCAGTGGCACCAGAAATAGTTAGCTCTTAGCTCATCTTCTCTTTCCATATCTCAACACTCTTTTCCATAGTAGGGGTACTTCAATTTTCTACTATTTCCTTAATCTCCTCCAGCACCCCTTACATATTCCCAAACAAGGAACTAAAATGTTGATCATTTCAGGATCAAGTGCATTTTTGGACCATCTGATTTAGTTTTAAATCGTTTTTGTTATCTTTGGAAAGACCTGTTCTAAAAAGACCAACAGTGTCAATTTTATTTATAAACAAAAAGTGCATACCTTCCACAAACGTTTGCTTTCTGTGGTCACTCGGAGAAAAATGTGCAGTATTTTTCAGCAGAGTATCATGTTACAAACTGAGTAAAAATATTCTGAGCTTGGAACACAGACCATTTGCTCTTCTACCAAGATAATTTTTTTCTTCCTGAATTACATTATCTGAATCCTGCTGATGGTTTGGTTAATTTTTCCAGTTACTTTGGCTTCATCTTAACAATTATTATAAGAAAAAATTAACATAATAGAAGGAGAGCACTTCATTAAAACTGCAATCAGACCATGATCAGACCATCCCAGAAACCTGAGACTGTTTTCAGATTTCTGAACATTCCCCCTCAACCCCAGAAAAAACCAAAACACCCCACTATCACGAATCCATTCAAAACAGGAGTGGAGGGAAATTAAGGGTCAGAAGAATATAAATTTTTAAATTCAATAATATATATATTTCTCTGAAAGAAAAGAAATCTGTAAAATGTTTTCTTCAGTGTGAATGAAAATAAGGAATATTACCTGTTGAATATACTGCTCTTCAGAAAACTTCCAACTTTGGAGAACTTTATAAGCAATATATGTGCTATAATAATAATAATAATAATAACAATGTTGTGCTTTACCTAAGCCTGTGCTTGAGGGTTTGAGCAGTTTTATAGCTGTGATTCATATATTACTCTTGTGCTTCAGTACTTGGGGTGGGAGAGGATATCACATACACTCAAGAGATAACAGCTTGCTTTACTTACCCAGACCACACTCAGTGAAAACACCTGTTTCTCCAAGGCTCCTCCTTCCTGACAGATCATGGAACAGATTTCCTTTTGCTATCTAACAAAAACAGCTGTACTTAGAGAATCTTAACTTTCTTTCCATTTCTGAAAATTTCAGCATACTGAGTCCTTTCATCTGGCACACCTAAAACCATTTATTATATTGTCTATTATATACTGTAAAAGAGATTTCCTTGTAAATAGAATGGAAAATGGCCTGCTTATATGACTCTTCCTTATAGAATCATATTGCATTTTAGAGCACCCAGAACACTCATGATACCTGTGTGAAGATACACATTCCATGTTTGTAGGAAGATAGAGAGGGCTATTTATATGCTGAAATATAACTTTTATTTTTTTTTGGTCAAGGAATTTTCTGGATCATATTTAACTTTGTGGAGTTGCTGAAGCAGTGCCATGGGAATGCAGCACTAAGTGCTGAGTGCTATTTAAGTGTGAATATACTTTGGAGCCTTCCACTGCAGTTTGTTCTTTGATTTACAAAGGTGAAATAATGATTGTGTAGATCAAAAGTTGACTTATTTTCGATAAGGATCTAGCTTAGTCAATCAATAGGCTACCACCCTTCAGACTACAGTCCCAAAAGCCTTTCGAAAAGCTTTTCCCTATTACCATCTCAAATTCATTTTTGAGGACAGTTCAAAAACACGTCATAGTTCTTCATTCTCTGTAACAAAATAAGAACTATTTAGAAGTATTTCTATTCTGGAACATCAGATAGGTTAGATTAAATATCCAAATATGAAGGATATTTATATTAACTGGCTTTGTTAGAATTATCTAGAACGTCCGACAACTTAAAGCAGGACTTAATACTTGCAGAAGTACAAACTGTGATCATAAACCAGTCACTGAATGCTTCTTTCCTCTGAAGTCTTATTCTAAGTAGTTTTTTCAGCTTGGTAACCTCAAAATGCTCTTGTCCTTTGTTCCTAGTTTTAAAACTAAACAAAATAATTATCCAGTCATACAATGTTATCTTTCACTTATGTATTTGGAACAAAGATATAGGACTTCAGTAAATTAATAATTTCCATGATAGTAAAATAATTTTTTTAGTGAAACTTCTAAGGATGGGTAAGATTTGATTCTCCTGAATCAAGTTAAATATTCAGAGTAGGAAATTATAGGTAAGTAATACTTTTTTCTTCATCCACTCAGTTATTCTGGCAAATAAGCTTGCTCACTTTCCAGTGGTCAGTACTGAGATTCAAACAGTAAAATATGAATTAGTTTTCATGCATTTTTAGATCATGAACACATCTTCCCAATCTTCTTACTTTTTTCCTTACCTATATAATAGATCTTATTGGTAACATTTTCCAAATTTGGTCAAAAGGTATATTAAATCCAGAAAATATTGCTTGATTGTTAGGAAGATAGTATAAGAAATCCCAGTGGAGATTATTATTTCATTGTGTTTGGTGTGACATATATATATTTAACAGACACAAAACCTTCATATATTAATTTCTTTTTTCTTTTTCTTTTGGAAGCCGAATAATTTGACCATAAGAACAAGTTCTAATTTTTTGGTGGACCTAGAAGAGCCTTCACCTATGTGAAATAATTTCCATCTCCAGCACTTCAGGGATGATGATCTTCAAATCACTAGTCTATGAACTAGTCACGGAAGGGGAGCCAGAAGCCTGCTTACTGCAGCATGCATCTATTCTTCTCATGTACAGGAAGTGTTTAGTATGACTCCTGGGTTCTAGAGTTTTCCTGAGATTCAGTGCCAGTGAAAACTTGCAATCGCCTTGATGTCTTGTACTTACGAAGCCAACTTGGGTTTCATATTCTGAGTCCCTAAAAGAGAATTATTTGAGTACCTGCTCATCTACCAGTTAAACACAGAGATACCTGAAATCCAAATTTTAGGGCTGAAGTTTCTGTAGATATTGGAATACATGCTTTAGTATATCATGAAATGCATCTTGCTTTTTGCAGGATCTAGGTATGTTAGCAGCTCTCTCTTGTTCTGTGCTGTTGAGATTCAGAAATTAGATGTCTATTCAGCCTATCTGTTTTGTCTCAGGGACTTGATACTGTCATATTTTCTAATGTACAATTTTGGGCTCTGTATGACAGAGATTGCTGTAGGTACTTCAAATTGCAGAGGACTTTCATATGGCAGGACAATGGAAGGTCACAATGCCTCTTTTTCTACGTAGGATGCTAAGAACATTGCATGTCGGTGTAGCAAATACTGAAAAGCTGTCTACAGCTGTCACACAAAATTACTTAGTCCTGACACATGGAATAAATGAGGTAATATGCAGCACGTGGTGTAGATACACCAGTTCACTTGGGATCTCTGAGATCTGGAAGTCCATGTAGACAGACCTTTCTTGCATCCTTGACAGAGGGTGACAGAGTTTAGGTACTGCTCATGGTAGGCACTTGCATCCTGAGTTTTGATTTTGTGGAAATGCTATCAAGCCACGGCTGTAAATGGGGTATGGGAATGACAGACCAAACATCTTACTGTCAAATTCTGTGGACTGAAATGGAGTGCACATGGTACTTTAAAGAGAACTGGTATCTGAGACCTGCAGTATGATTTTAAATTGTGTTTTTGTTGCAAAGCTGTTGAAATTTCATACTCTGGGATGGACTTTACAAGTGATAAAATTCAGTCCTCTAAATCTTGGAGGTACTCTTTCTTTGACCTAGGTGGATAGAGCTACCTTCAAATCTGTAGTTTCGTAGACCCCTGGTTATGAGTGGCATACTTTAACAAACACTGCTCAGCAGGGTTGTACAGAATGCTGATCTGATTGGTATGGTGCTGGGGAAACAAGGATTCATGGTGTAGGAATGCCAGATGCTAGGTGGGAAGATAGGAGACCTGATATTTCTTTAGTTCCTCTTGGGTTTTTCCTAGGAAACCCCTGGCTGATCATGATTTCATTTGCTTTCACTTCCATCTGAAATGTTCTCTTTATTAGTTGATTTTGCACTGACATGCCTTTGAATATTGGCTGCCAAGTAGCCTATATAATACTTATGGGTTAGAATTAATTTTTAACTATTGCTTTAGAAAGTGCATTTATATTTAGAAAACATACTATGCTGTGGGAAGCAGATGGATTTTTAAGCTGAATGAGTCTAATACTTATGAATGCACTATTTAACTCAACATTTTGGAAATGTCTGTCTTCTTTTTAAAAGAATCCCATTCCCATAAGTTACTTAAAAGGTCATGTTTAATGTCACATCCAAACTCTTACAGAGAAATTTATTTTTGGTCTGATGGTGGTAATGTTAAGTAAATACCCAAGGCTCTGGTCACTGTCTTCAGTTTATTCTCTGTTTAAACATTGCATTCAAACATATTAAGATATTTCAAAGGTGTTTGACAGTTTTATGTTTTAAGGGATCATTCCAGTTCTCTTATCACTGAATAACCCACCGTAATGACACAAAGGTGCTTCTGTCATATGTTTGAAGTGTGCATTGCTTAGTAGTAGTGTAGGAGTAATGACGAAAATTGAGGACAGATGGCAAGACTTCCACAGATGTGTTGTTAAATCCATCATTCAGTTACCTCTGACTTTCAGTGGGAAATATCAATTATATCTTTGAGATTTCTCTCAAAATCCTAGATGTGAGTGACTTTGCCTAACTATTCCTTCCCTCGAAACCAGAGCTAACTTTGTTTTCAAATCTTTTGGCTTTGACTTTTTCATGTAACACTATTGCTCTTTTTATTACTTATCTTTTATTACTTAAAGATAAGTAATTGATATGTTGAAATCTCTAATAACTGAATTCACAAAGAATAACATTTATTCTTTTTCTGGATGGAAGTAGGAAGTCTTGCATAAACCAATAACCAAAGGAAATGAAAGCACAGAAGAAAAAGGAGCATATTATAACACTGGTCTTCTAAGCAGTGAAATTGGACTAACAAACAAAGCTTTTAAACATAGAAAATGAAAAAATTAAAAAAAAATAGTGCAAAGAAGAAGATAAGACAACTCCTTCACTGAGCTTCATTTAAATAAATTGGAAAAGAGCATGAAGTTTTTCAAGTTAAATGTAAGCAGGTCCTAACAGGTGGCATAAAGTAGATTGGGTAAGAGCTTGTGAAACATTAAAATTTCTAGCACATATGGGTTTTTAACATGTTCAGTCCAGGGGAAAAATCATTATTCTGTTTGTAGATTGGATAGGTGACTGATGAACAAAGGGAGAACTAAAAAGACATAAAGCCACATTACAGCAGAAAGGACTCCTGTCAGTGTTTGTTATGAGGGATTTTATGACATCCTTTTTATAGGAACCTGAGACATTGCCTTGAGAGAAGGCTGAGTCAGAGACATTGACTCAAATTGAAGGGTCCAAGTAAAAGAAATTTGAAAAATTTGCTGAATTTCAAATATTCAAATGCTAGCCAAGTACCAAGTTCAGGTGGTATTTACTGAAAACAGGAAGGAGACTTTGTCAGAGTATTACTGGTGTTATGAAACTTATTGCTTTGATCAGCTTATGTCCAGGAAAATAGAAAGCAGAAAATGCACTAAAGTTTATGAGGGATCCAAGGAGATTTAGAATGCTATAGACCAAGACTGACTTCTATCACTGGTGGCAGATATGATGAAACAATGATAAGGGAGTGAATAAAAAGTCGTGTATAGTATATATAGCAGCTGAAGAATCAGTGTGCCTTTCCGGAGGGAATGATGTCCCTCAAATCTGAAAAGCTTTTCAGAAAGGAACCAGTAAACACTGGGGCAGAACCATTAATATTACGTACTTAGGTTTCCAAGTATCTGAAATTATTGTCCCTCACTAAGCGTTTTTAAAGACCAAGTATTCTTAGAGAATAGGAATTTTCTTCTGGATTAATTATTACAGAAAATATATGAATTAAAGAGCTGATTATATATCAGATAGATCACATACTCACCCATATAGAAGGGTTGGAAGGGGCCCTAAGATCTTCTAGTTCCAACTCCAAAATACACAGTTGTATCTGTAGAGATTTTGTTGTTCATCATATTCATAAGTGATATGCAAAGCAAGGTAAGCAGTGTGATGACAGAGCTAATTCATCATCAAAGAAAGGATTTTGTAGAGCTAAGAAAGGTATAACAAAGTACAAAGAGCAGGAGTGGTCTAAGGAATGGAGCTAACATTTAGAGTCATAGAATGGCCTGGGTTGAAAGGAATCTTAAACATCATCTAGTTCCAAATACTCTGCCATGGGTAGGGACATCTTTCACTCGACCAGGTTGCTCAGAGATCTGATTAAACAGACGTGTTTTCATCTACACAGAAGAATGGAATCTGAAGAGGGATATTACAAGACATATATAAAAACATGTGGTGTTTGAAAGGTGAATAGGGATTTTTTTTATTCTTGTTCCATAAAAGGCAGCAGATTTCCAGTACAAATAGTCACTCCCTTTCTTACAGAATGCAAAACTAAACAATGGACTTTTATGCTTCAGGGGTTTTTAATAATTTTATCCCAAATGCAATAAAAACATGATTTGATGTAATACTGGGAAAAATAATAATGAGCAGCACTAAATAGTATTTTGAAATTAACTAAAAGCAACCTCTAGAAATGTATAGCATGCAGTTTGCTCCTGAGAGGATGTATATAGGTGAAGCACCATTATATATTTCCTATGTTCCTTACATGCTATTCCTAGCAATGAGGTGTCTGCTGGCAGTGACAGCTCTGCATCTGCCCAAACAGAGTCCTGCTTTTATTCAAAAAGATTAATTAAATTCATAGTAATTATAAAAATTTTGTGCTTTGATTCTCATGTCATTGGGAATGCCATGTCATTTACACTAGAAGAGTACAAATTTTACAATTGCTGATGATTTGTAAGTAAAAGCAGTTCTGTAACACACTGCTTTGTCTCAGGACCACCATGCCTATCTCCTGATATAATTCAAAAACCTCAGCTCCCGGGCAGACTTCCAAGTCCTGGCATGCCTTTTTATTCATGGGAGTTTTCTTTACAGTATGGGGGAATAGTTGCAATGAGGATATTAGCAAGCACGTGGGCAAAATACATTTGGATTTGCTAAAAGTCTTTGACAAGTTTCCATGCCAAAGCTCACCAAAGGAATAACATTGCCATGGGACTGGAGGAAAGGTTCGTTTATAGGATAGGAACAAAGTTCATTGATGACATAGGGGTTTCAAGGTCATCGGCCACTGTGATTTTTGAATGTAATTTTGAGGGGTTGCTTGTCCTGGATTCAGATCAGTGCTGCTCCTTCCAGTCCCTCTGGGATCTATAGGGATGAGGAGGGTAAGAACAGCAGAATGATATCACTTCACTTTTAAAATAAGCAGTGTAAGTTTGTATAATTTCCCCTGCCCAGCCTGAGGGGCAAACACATGATCCAAATATTTAAATAGGCTCTGTTCAGTTACCAATTAAGAGCCCCATTCCCTCATTTTTTTCAGAGGGAATAGCAGCAGCAGGACATGCTGTCATTGTTTTCATATTATATAATAGAAGAGGGCTTTTTGTAATTTGAGCTGCAGTGCAACATAAAACTCGGGCTTTTAATTTGTCTTTTCCTTTTGCTTGGATTGGGGTGGTGAGCAGGGCTAGAAGCCCGATTACGAGCAGTAACCACCGCGGGATCATGGTAGACACGTCGGCATGGGCAGCGGAGTGGAGGTAGGCAGCAGGTGGATCGCGGAGGTGCGGAGGAAGCGGAGGGTTAGCGGAGAGG
>JAOXXN010000471.1:16128317-16152550 GCA_026770055.1 Myrmophylax atrothorax | reverse complement strand
ATGTAAAGTCAGTGTGAAAGGACTGTAGAAGCAGCAGCAGTCTTTTTTTTTTTTAATAGAGGGACTGCATATACAGGACTAGATTGATCTGTTTTCATGCACTTTAAGGTGTTTTTGGAGTTTAAGAGCTTAGGTATGTTGCCCCAAGAAAGAATTAAGAGCAAGAAATCAGGTCCCCAAATAACATGTGCTCGGTAAACCAGGCTCTAGAAAGCACATCAACACTGTCCCCTCAGACATGTTAGGATTTCTTTTTTTTTTTTTCAGTCAGGATAGTAAAGTGTCCAGAGAAAGCACATGGCAGTCCAGGAAAGCAGACTCTCAACTGAAAGGTAGTAAATATTTGTGACTGTCTGCATGGCAGGATTTCTGAGGGCAAAAATATCAGGGTTATTCTAACAGCAAGTTGATACTATCTTGGGAAAATAAGTTATTTCAGGAGGTTACATGGTATATTTGAAACAGACCTCTTTATTCCTAAATTCTTTGTCTTTTCTTATTCTCAACAAAAGCTCCATTCAGTTACATTGTGCCTGACAGTTAAGTTACATATAATTCCCATTTTATTCAAATGAATGGCAGTAACCTTTATTCTGAACAAATAGCTAGGCCAGCTGGGAAAATGCTGCATTATCTCTGCAGTTTCTCTGTGTTAACTCCTCATCAGCTATGGATGAGCAATAATCATATTTTTCCCTTTTCCATTTTGCCAACTCCAGTTCCAGTCTCCGTAATTGATCACTGTGTGGTTCATTAAGTTTTTGTACATATAAACTGGTATTTTGAGAGTTGTTATTAAGATCTACAAGTAATGGGATCTGGCCAAATTTTTGTACTGTTTTACTCAGCGTATGTTTTCCCATGATAACATTGTGTGAAATAACACTATGGGATGGCAATTCCACTTTTAGAAATTCAACTTTTTTTTTCTCAGTTCTCACAGTTATGCTGAATTTTTGCAGGAAGCATTGGAAATTGTGAAGGGCAGGATTTTCCAGGGTGTTTCATGCTGATTTATGACTGCCATTCCCAAACTGCATGAGAGTTTTATCATGTGTATACCATAGCATATAGAAATAGAATGGGATGGGAATAGTTTTATATTTTCTGCATGTTTTATCATTTTCAGTTGAAATATAGCCAAAATTCAGCAACTTCATAGGTAGAAATATAGGGCAACTGGGAATGTGTAACCTTTAAACATTTATACACCTTTAAACATTTCCAGGATGTGCTTAAGTTGAAACATACAAATAGACTGTCTTGATGGGTGAATTTCTCAGGAAATATTTATAGGATAAAACCACAAAATTACTTTGTTGAAAAACATTATTTTCCACCAGCACAAGGAAGTAGGGCAGGGGAAGGGTTTATTTCTGCATCTGCCAGATATGCTCACCAGCCCAGCTGGGGAAGGGCTTGAACTCACAACTTCCTCAACTTTTCAACTGTATCTGGCCATGTACTTACAGTTCCTTTTCTAGGGTACACAGATACTCATTACTAATACTCATTGCTCTAGGGAATGGCATGAAGCTGTGTTTGCAGAGTTTAAGCTGGGTATTAGAAAAACCTTCTTTACCCGGAGCACTGGAGCAGGGTCCGCAGGGAAGTGGTCACAGCACAAAGCCTGACAGAGTTCAAGAAGCATTTGGACAATGCTCTCAGGCACATGGTGTGATCTTGGGGTGGTTCTGTGCAAGAACAAGCAGGACTTTGATGATCCTTCTGATTTGCATCTAACTCAGGATATTCTGTGATTTCTAGAGGCAGAAGATCTGTCTGTGAAAATTTGTCCTATTATTTCCATGTATACTTTGTATGGCACTGTGTGGTCATCCATGAGCAAGTGTCTGAGTTGGCCTACAACTCCACACTATGACTCACCATGTTCTTAAGTGTCTTGAAGTACAGTGCTGCAGCCACAGCCAAAGGAGCTGCTTAATTAAGGACTAAAAACGCCATTAACACTAAGACCACTTCTTTAAAAGCAAGAGCCAGAATCTTCTAAAAGTTCTTTCATTTTAGCTATTCAAAGTCTGCATCAATTCAGGAAGAGAAAAAAAACAAAACAAAAAACTTAAAATACATACTAATACTTTTAAAAATTGTAACTAGTCTGATGAAAACTTTAGTTGATGGTAATCAAGACCCTGCCTGCATATATTCAGTAAATACATAAGCTAATACTTTTCTTGCTTTTTTAATTTATTGTGTATGAAATGTTAATTCCTTCTGTCACACATTGGTATTTCAGGGTTTTGTGCTACTAAAAATGCATCATCTTAATAGTTACTTGAAGTCTTTTGTTCAGAGTATGGGAAATGCACAGAGACAGCTAACACTCAATTTGGCAGATGGAGTTCATGATGCTAATTAACTGATGGTATTGGATTGAAATAAAGATTCATTTAGGATGAAGCTTTGCACAGAAGGAATAACCTGCATTTCCATGGTCTAAGACCATGAACCCTCTAATTATGTTTCATTTTAGATCAAAACTCAGTTAACAGGTAAGTAGCCAAAGTACTGCTTTTATAACTAAAACATGATGATAACTGAGTGATCCTGAGGTGAAAATAGTAATAACAATAATAAAATTAAATAAAAGAGGGTTAATCTTGCACAGAACTGTGAATTGTTCCCTGTGTTTGAAGTCCTAATTTCTGGCAATATGTTTTCCATAGTGTATTTGATTTCTTCCAAAAGTGGAGAGTTTTTTGAGTCTGTAGCCACCTCAGAGAGCTCTAGTAACACACTTTAGAGATGTCATATTCTTCATACAGCTTCAGTAAATGCATGAAGTGCATCTTGTGCTATGTCCCATTAGTTGACATGAACTGAGTGATTCTCTCTTCAGTTAATATCTCCCAAATCTGAATCAGGATACTTATCTCTTTCTGAGATTCCTGGGGGTTTTTTGTCATATTTTGAATCAGACTTCTCCACATCACAGTGTGATTCTTGGGATGGTCCTGTATAGAACAGTGTTGGATTGGATGATCCTTGTGGGTCCCTTCCAACTCAGGATATTCTATGATTCTGAGTTAGTTAAATTAAATTTTTATTGCAGAATTCTCTTTCCACATTGCTGTATTGTCACTGCATTAGTCGTATGGGATCCTTGTGAAAGTACATATTATTCTGCTATGTCTGCACAATATAGCAAAGCCAAAATCTGCCTCTGCTCAGTGAATGTTTTCCGTTTTAATTGTTGTATTCAGCATCCAGAATGAGCCATCCAGGGGAGGTAAAATTGTAGCATCAAGAATGTTATTTTCATATGCATCACTAACACTGTCCTACCACTGTTCCTATTGACTTCAGAACCAAAACAACAGCAAATCACTTTTTAAATACTGCTAGCATGTTTTCAATAGTGTAATTCATGAGCATTTCATTCATCCTCCTTGAAAGTGCATCTGTGAGTTACTTTGCTGACCTGTTATTTTTAGCTACCCCTCAGTTACTTTCAAATCACACACTAAATATGCAGCAATGGGTTTTTTCTGCTTCAGTCATTTTGTCTTCTTAGATCTAGTTTAATTAATATTTGTTTCCCTAACTCATACATAGTAGAAAATACACAGAAATAAAATTCTCATCTAATGCATGGCATGTCTACTCTCAGAGGAAAATTTAAATAGGACAGTGTGGCTGGAAAAGCAATTGAACAGGTATATGACAGAGGTACCTGAAATTATAAGCACATGAGGTATGGGAATTGGTAACAAATATTCACTGTGCTCTGCAGCACAAGAGCTATGGGAAACAAATGAAATTTTCAGGGAATACTCTTTCATACAGCTTATACTTTGAGCATGAAACTGCCTGTGATGGGAAGTCATGGAGACTCTACAGAACTCACAAAAAACTAATGAAAAATAATGTGTTACTGAGGGCTAATAAAACACACAGGCTGAAAAAAAAAAAAAAGAGAGAAGCTATATGGGTTTTCTAAGCCACAGACTGTGGGAGGGTGGAGGATATAAAGGGAGAAGCCTAACCCTATTCTATATGTTCTTAATTCTGTCAAAGACAGGTAGTGAGATGGTTTGAGTCATTATAGCCATTCTTTTTACAGGTATTTTAAAATTTGAAGTAGTTAAATTTCTGATTCTTTCCACTAGTTCACTACTAATGGCACCTTTCTATTTAGAATATAGTAAACATACTGCATTTCTGGTGTGCCAAAATAGCATTAATTACCATAGAGGTGTGTGTCACCTAATACATTCTGTGTTTGTCACATATTATACTGGAAGGCAGGAAGGTAAGTGACAAATATGGTTGAAGATGTGAGTAAATTATGCAATAAATTGGAATCAAAAGTTCTCACTTGGAACTTAAGAGTCTTGGTGCCTTGCAAGTACAGCAATGAATGTGATAGCAAAAGATTGGGATTGTGAATGAAGAAACAAAACAGGATGAAGTTTCGTGGTTCAAGTGAAATTAACATTCTCAAGGTGAATGTTAAGGTGAACTTGAATTAAGTTCTATTCTTCATTAGCTATTTTGTATGAAGTCTTTAAAATGCAGTTGTCCACTTGTGATGCTATTTTCTTGTCTGTTGTACTGATATGTCCATCTGAGGTATGGAATAGTTAAAAAAATAATTGACAAATGATCAAGTTTTCCCATTCTATCCTGAAGTTGTTCTGAGAGGAAAAAGAACCTTGTTTGATTGTTCTGAATCTGATTTTCACCTGAGTAAATCATACCTATTTGAAGACAGTTTAGAACAAGTCAGATATTGCAGAGCACACAACTGGATGTGGTCAGGAGTTGACTTCAACAAGAAGCAGAAATGTAAAGGAAAGTTGAGGTTACAGCATATGAAAAAACCCCAAACACTAAAATATGAAATGACTAATTTTGATTTAATTTTTTTATATAATAGAAAGGTAGCAAATTTCTTTTCCCTTGATAATCTTATTGATGTAATAGTTTGGGACCATAAACTCAGTTTCTGACTTTGCCACAGACTTATTATGGTCTTGATAAGTCTGCTACTGCTTCAGTCTCAGTGTAAAAGTAGTTCCTTGATCTGTCCACTTTTTTCTGCAAGTAATTCACTCAGAGAAGAATTTGCTGCCCTCCACAACAGTAAACATAGCCCTGAGATGTTCAGCTCTGTTAAGATCTGTGACTACCATGCACAAAACTGGGGTTAAACTATACCATCTCTCTTTATTTCTTCTGGAGCACAGGTTGAATTACAATACCTGGTTGATAATCTGATGAGGAAGGAAGACCCATGAGTTGCCTCAGAGATTTTTTCTCTTAGATTACAGGGTTATATGTTAGTCTGACAGATAATTGCTACTTTTTAAGAAGTGCAACTGTATTGCTTTCATAATGCCTAAGGGTATTAGGAAGAAGCTGCCTAACCTTATTCTTTGCTCAAGATGCTGTTGAGTGGAAATTAATGTAACATGGGAAATCTTTTAGTACTCTTCAGGGATGCTCAAATTATCTCTTTGCATCTAGATAGCAGCTGCTGTACTAATTGCCATGCTGCATTTGACTTCTCTGTGACACCAGTGCCACCAGAACAGAATTGTTTAATTGATCAAAGTCCTGAGCAATACTGGCAGGAGAAAAGATGCTACCGGAACAGGACAGAACTCTATTTCAATCACAAGAAAACCCTAACCAATTGAAAATAAGTGCAAAATAAAAAATGTGGTGTATTTCCAGTTGGGACTAGCAAAAATTTAGTTTACACGATGTTGACCTCATTTGTTTTTAAAGTGGCAAAATGTTTCACTTTATTTAGTTATTAGGTTTGATTTTTTGCCTTGGCTAACTTAGATTTGAAGTCATATTCAAATATTAAACAGAATCCATGAAATATATTGTGAAAAGAAATTTTAGCATTACAGAAATGAAATTATTTGGCATTATAACATTTAAGCAGCTTAACTTATCATAATGACTTATGCTTCTCTTAGGAAACAATCTGCTTGATATTAGTACAATAAAATGGGAACATCAGAGCAGTTTGTTTGAAATTTTTTCTCATCAGAACTCCATTTCTGTGAAGCATCTTGATTTTGATGAAACTGCACTTTTTGGTGGAGAATCATTCCATTAATTGTCCTGTAGAGGCTTCAGACATTGCACCTCATCCTTCTTCTCTAATCTAGACAAAAGAAAAAGAAATTTTGCAACCTTCTCTATTTTTTTTCTGGCCTTCTGCTGAGACAGTTGTAAATGGGCTTAATGATGCTCTGGGTTTCCCAATGTCCAGGAAAATTTCCCAAAGTCTCTGTAAAACAATTACAGAGTCCACTGGACTTGTACAAGGCCACCATTTGCAGATCTTACCTTCTCAAAAGTATTATAAAGCACACATGGAGAAAGATTGTCTCTCTACTCCCCTGCTTCTTGTGAACCCTGATGATAGTGGGGAAGAGATAGAACTTTCTTTTTGCCCAATAGATCACTATAGATTTAGGTGATTGAGCTCACTGTGAGAGGTCTGTGCTGATAGAAATCAGCTATATTCACATCTCCTCCACACATTTTATGCCACTGTCCTCTGCTTATTCAGGTGTCTGGGGGATTCCAGAGGGGAATGATGAAGATGACGCAAAACACAAACACTACATCAGGGAGTGGAAGCAAGACAGTCAAAAAATTTACTTACCCATTACCAATGATTCTGCTATGCTGACAAGCATAAAGACCCAAAGTAAATATAATAATACTTCAAAAAATTAAACATAAAAATACTTACACTTAATGCCATCAATAAAATAGGGTGTACAATGTGCTTGCATAAAGAAGGTCATCAGCTAGCTGAATTCATACAACCAACAGCTGAACTACCTCCCAGGAGCCCTTGAGATGCTTAGAAATACAGAATTCGTCAGTAACAAAAAAAAGTTTATGTTGTGTTTTGAGAAAGGTTCTAAAACTACAGCTGACTAAAATAAACATTTGGGGATTTTTATATGTATTTGGTCATAGCTATTTCTCTTTCATGAGACATTGTTTCTTCATTTTGTCTCTTCCCCTTTCTTGTTTACCAGTAATGAAGGTGAGTGGAGGACAAATGAGAGAAAAAGGGTATTTCTGCATATTGCAGAATTGAAGTTACGGCTGTTATAATAATTTTTTATATTTTGCTAAAAAACCCCAACCTAAAAACACAAATGACATTAGAGTGACACTTTTCCCCCAACAGTTTAGATATAATAGAAACCCTGGTGACAAGTCCTAACTTTGAGTGTCTCACTTTGAGTGCACCAAAATTACCATGGGCCAGAAGAGGCTGACACAAAAAAGATAAATAAGAGGAAGGTGGTAAGAAGTAAATGACAGCTGCAGCTGAAAAGGGACATAAAACTGTCATTGTGATGGCATGACAGGGAAAAAAATAGATGGAGGAAAGATGGCTTCAGTAATAACTGAGAAATGATGTAGCTGTGGAAATTTTAGAGGTCTGAAATGATTTTGTGGATGTAACTGCTACAGTAACCTATACAAATAAATATTTTCAAAATAGAAACATAAACAAGTGTAACCTAACTAGGAGACTTACAGCTGGGTTTCTGATGGCAAAACGTGGTATGCAATGCCTGCTGGTGCTCTCAAGATGGACAGTGGGTGGTACTTGGACTTTTATTGCAAATTTGCTCTCAATCTGCCACCGGTTTGTTCCATGCTCTGACATTTATCCTTGGTGTAGGGAAGAAAGAGTAGTCCTCAGGATAAGCTCCCCTCAGGTACTTCCTGGGCTGGTGCTTAATGCTAATTGTCATTCAGTGAAGTGTCACCACAGGGGATGTAATGACAGAAACTTCTAAAAGGCATTGATTAACTTTAAACCTGAGACAATAATATAGAAAAAACTAGTTGGTTTCAGTGTGATGAATATTAGAATCCTGAAAGGCCTAGAAATGACACCATAGAAATATACTTCAGGAAAGAATTCTTGTACTTCCTGAGAGGCTGGAAGTCAGTTTCTTGACTTGGGATTTTAAATTGGCTTTTGTAATGTGAGTAGAGATGTTTGTAATGCAAATCATCTACAAAGGAAAGGGAATGATCCACTTTCCTCAAGAAATAAATCCTGTCATAATCTTGCTAACACCATAAAACCCAGTTTACTCAAACATTTGATGCATTTTTGTCCCCATGTGTTAAGCTGACAAGGCAGGATTTACAAAATGTTCCCGTTGGGATGGGACAAAAAGCAAACAAAAATTGTAAAAGCCTGCAGGACTTTAATTAGGCCTTTGTGTAGCACTTAGTAATGAGGTCAGTGTCTCATTTTCTACTGTCTAGTAGAAAGCTAAGGACTTGCTTTCAATCTTCTCCTACTGCCCCTTTAGCTGTGGCTGGAATCACTGGGTAAACAGTGCTCTTACACACAAAATCAGCAACTCCTTTCCATACCATGCAGTCTATGGAGAAACTTGCTTAGGAATCTGGTGACCATTTATTTGTCAGGAGCCATTCCAAAGAGCAGTCTCCTTGTCTCCCTTGATCTTTCCCACTGCAGCCCAGTTATTCCCTTAGGCTGCCCATCACCTCTCTCTGTTTATCTTCTTGCTCTTAGGTGGGCCTGCTATAACCTGCAAATAGATGCTGGCAACGAAAGTTTTTTTGAATTCTTTGAAAAAGTTTGGGATTAAAAATAAAATCACTTTGCAAATACAGATACAAGGTAGAAATCTTGTAAACTTCTGTGATTCAAGCAGTTGAAGGGGATAAAACAGTTGAAAGAACAAATTTGCCTTAGTAATTATGATAACTTCTTATCACCTTAGTATGCATTCATTTTAGTTTCTAAACAAAATGTTTACAGCTGGAAAGTATTACTTATTTTCGGAAATTAAAATGTGATATTTCTTTGCATAATTTTTCAAAATTAAACATTCATGGAAATTTCATGGAAATTTCAAAGAATAAGCAGCATCCAGTATAAATCTAAATATAAATAAAGACGTGGTAGTGATAAAGGCGGGTTTTTTGTTAAAAATTCCAATTAAATGTGTGTGCAGGTATTTGAGAAAGGTAGTAATCTCTTATGGCCCTTGGCTGATGAAGCTTCTGCACTGGAGTTTCAATGAAATAATGATACATGATGGTTCTTTCAAAAACAACCACCTTGTTACCTCTTACTCAAAATACAGCATTCCACATATCTCTTATGAAAAAACTTACAATAAACAGACTAGCTAACTAAGTAATAAATAAACAGAGTTCTAATGAAAGAGCAAGATTTTACCAATTTTACAGAGTATTGATTATTTTACCTGATCTGTAAAGCAAGAATAACTTCTTTGGAAGCCAACTGCATATTTACAAAAGAAGGTTTTGTTTATAGCATGGATATACCAGTAACAGAAGGAACGTGTAGCATCTTCCTGAGTATGTGGCTAATAATTGCCTAAGAACAGAGGACATGCCTAAAGACAACAGAAGGATGATTAATTATTGTTGAAGAAAGTCCAAAAGGTATCTAGGAATAAAAATTGTCATTTGTCACAAGCTGTGACTGGAAAATAATAAAATCTGGAACAAAGAGGAATACTCTATGTAATATAGTGGCTATGTGATATGCATCCTTTTTTTAATACATATTTACCTAGGCATGTAAAGGCTAGCACAGAGAGGAAAACAAGTAAAGCTTTATTAAAGCTTTATTATTTTGAGATCCTGGTATAAAATTGATAATTTCTCCTATAGCATTCAAGAATTATTTAAAACCCCAAACACTATTTTTAATAGCTTTGCTCTGAGGATTTTTAGCAGTAAGTATAATCAGAAAAAAATAAGCATTTTTAGAGAGGCATCCTGAATGTGATAAAAGTGCTCTTATTTTGTTGCTTTCCTGTATGTTATGAAAGGCAAAAAGTTTCAAATGTCTCCCACTCCAGTCATATTCTGTCTAGAAAAAGGATTCACATGGAATTAATTTATGCATTATTTGAAGTCTCTCTCAGAAAGGTCAGCTCCATGGAGAATTGATAGTAGAGTTTGTTCAGAAGCATAAGTAGCTCTTGGCATCACTGTTTTTACTAGTTGTATAAATTCTTGGACTAAATTAGCCTGAAATAGAAGTGTTTGAGTTCATCTCTCTATTCAAAATGTTTTCTTTTAGAAAGAACCAGTGGACAACTACACCCACATTGCTCCCTGCACCAATCTAGAAAGTTTTCTGTGTGTGTGAAAGGGCTTCCAGTTTTTACATGAACTAAGAATTTTGCTTTTGTAGTTCAAGTCAAAATGAGTATTTTTAAAAGAGCTTGTTAGTTATACCCCTCTGGCAGCTGCCATCTTCTAAGTCTAGTTGCAGTTACTTTCACATCTGACAGTCTCTGTCAGTATCTGCTGGCTTTGTGATACCTTACTACTAATTAATCACTTGAATGAGGATCATAATTCTTCATAGAACATTATAAAAATTTGTGCCTAGTCCTTGCATCTAGTGTGATGTGAAAGCTGCAGAATATGAGACAGGTGAGTAATTTAAAAAAAAAAATTGACTTTTTAAATGCAAGGCTTTTAATTCCCTACTAGAACTTTGTGGTTTGATTAGCACAGGCAGGACTAAACCCAAGGAGGAATGCCAAGAAGGTTCAGATGTTCCCTGCAGAACTTTAAATTTGATACAGTTTTGACAGTCTTGCTACAGTTTAGTCTGATATTATGGGCTAGATGCAATGTGTTCCAGGGTCAGCTGCTCCAGCCTTTGCTATGCAGACAGGATGATTTGAAATCTGTGAACCTTCATGAGGGAAGAATATCACTCCAGGTCCTGGGGGCAGGAATGGACTGAATATGCTGTTAATTCATTACTATATATTTCCCTTCCCTGCCTTGTCCCATCTTCTGTGTTTAAATACCAATGGATGTCAGGCATTTCCAGCCTCCTAGTTCATGCTGAGGAGAACAGCTTGTTCTGAGTTGAAACTTTCCTCGGGTGCTTATCCTGTCCAAGGGATCAAATAATCCAAAATATCCTGGAGGCAAGACAAAACAGGCCAGGCTGGATGGGGCTCTGTGCAAGCTGGACTGGTGGAAGGTTCTGCCCATGGAACAAGATGATCTTTAAGGTCCCTTCCAGTTCAAACCATTTCATGTTTCTATGAAAACCATGGAGCTGGATTAGTACATGATGAGCAGTTAGCATCCTGATAGAAAGTTTCAAATACATGTATAATCAGTGACGGTGAAACTTACATCCTTATCATTATAGATATTGAGCTGTTACTCGTATTGATTGCATTCTGCTTTAATCAGAATGCAAGAAACAGGCTGTAAAAATGACTGCATTACTAGTCCATTTTAAAATGGCTCATTCACAGGCACAGGAGGTTTTACACTTCTCAAATGTTCTTTTTCTTGGTGAAAAATTCTATTGTTATGAAGGAGGGCTATTTATAGTTGTGTTTTGGCAAAAAAAGAGAAAGATCTGGTTGAATAAATTGTTGAAAAGAGTATTAGCTGTGAATTTAGTTCTATTTCCTCTTCAAAAATAAGTCATGAAATGATCTGATTCTTTTTGTGAATGAAGAATGTCAGTCTATGGGTTATTCTATTCAGCTATTTGCATGGTTCCTTCTGGTTGTGAGAAATTTTCCACCTGTACATAGTTTCCTCCTGCATTCCTTGTTTTCCATGGGATTTAATTGGCTGTCAAAATCAACTTTGTTCCTTTTACTCCAGTGGAAAACTGCACTTCAAAAATCACAAATAAATTTCTGCTATAACAGTATTACTCCTCTCTGTGCAAAGGTTTACCTCTCTATAGAAAGGCCAGCTGAAGAATAAACCTTCCACTGTCTACAGTGGAAAAAAAACATCCTCCTATTTTTTGTCAAAAATAAGTGACAGTACTTAGCAGAAACATTGAAACTATAGTCCTGTTTTATTTGTATTCTTAATGAATGGACTGCATCCATTTTTTTCATCTATGTCTAGCAAGAAGTCATTTGTCCTATGCAGATGACAATCAATGAGGAATTCTGAAAGTGTTACAGAGTCTAGTCATGTCACTTACACTCATCTAAGAGTGTTATGAAAAACTCCTCTGTATAGGAGTAAAGGTTCAAAACAATGGGAAGGAAGATTGAAAGTGCCAACCTCATCTGGGCACCAAAATCTCATTACTAGATATAACACAGATGCTCTACACTTCTATTCTCAAAGATATTTTGGTGCTGACTTCAGAAGTAAGTAAAGACATAATGCCTCTAAGGATCTGAGTCTTAGTTACTCTAAGTCTCTATAAAAAGAAAACATAATCAGATTCCTAAGTATTAGGCCTCAGATGGTGTTTTATATATTAATATGAATTAGCTGAGAACCCAAAACAAAGGGAAAGTACATGGAGGAAAGAATGTTTCACCTCTTTAAAAGTTTCCATGTAGGAAAAGTAATCCAGAAATAATCCTGTTTGAAGTGCCGTCTTTTCTGGGGATTGAGTGGTGACAATAGACCATAGGATTCCCTTGTTTTCTTAAAATCCATGAAAAATTATTTGGTTTAATGTTTTTCTTAGGATCTGGGTTTTTGCAGCAGTGTTAACAGCAGGTTCAGTCCTCTCCAAACTATGCTGAGATGATTAAAACTGAAAAGCAGTGTGAATAGTTTTGAGGATAATCTTAATGCTGCATTGTGGTTTACTTGGTGCTCTATGTTCCCAAGGTCTGATTAAGATCTCTTCAGATATTCTGCCCTAAACCAACTATAAGGCAAATATTTTCCTGCTGGTAATTAAGTTCTTTTCCATGGACTTAACATGGGACCCAGAACTTGCATTTTCCTCTCTAAAATTACTCGTTAGAAAACTGTTAATAAACCCATAATGCATGGTGAATCTCAGTACTGTGCAATTAACATTGCAGTTTAAACCTTAATTAGATTTTGGCTTTGAAGGCAGCATATTTCAATGCAATTTAATGGTTTGTTTGTTCAGTGACTCTCTGCTTCCATTTAATTATGCACTTTTAAAAATAATTTTCTTACTAAAACAACTAGAAGATATTTAAAAGGTATTGCTACTGCTTGATATGGGAGAAGGTAGGTGGGAAAATTTTTAAAAAGGCTGTCAGCACGCTTGAGTGGAACTGCATGGATATACATGATCCTACAGTGCAGCAGTACCATTAAAACCATGAGGCATCCTATTGACTGCTGTGTCAAAAGACTGGAAAGCATCGGCTTTTGTAGTCTCTTAAACTCTTGTCAATTAAATAAGCTCTTGTTCCTCTCTAAGTAGATTTTAATGGATCCCATTATAATTATATATTAGCCTTGTGTGTGTTAGATAAGAAATACATTAACAGCATCATCTGTTGGGGCCTTCCTTTTGTTAGTGGTGGTAATCATACTGTCCCTGACAAGAGGTTGTGCAACTGGCCTCCTAATCATGAACTCAGTAAGAGGTGGCATACTGAAGTAATACTTCCTCACTCAGCTTGTCGCTGGCTCAGGCACACAAGCAAGTTATCATGGCTTGGCAAATTCCTCTTGGAGCAGTAAGAACTGTCGAAGAAACTGTCTAGGTGCATTCCCATAGCAAACACAAATTAATTCAACTTAATGTGCTCTGCACTGGAAGAAGGAAAAGGACATTTGCACTAATTCATGTTTGTCTAAAGTAAAGAGTATGAACATGGCTGGTTACTATTGTTCATCTAGTGTCCTGTAACTTGAAAGACAGTAATTGGCACAAGTCTGTCCTTCAGTTGACACTTTTAAGTTGCATTTTTAAACAGAGAGAAAGGTATTGCTCTTTGCTTCTCTTTGTATGCCTGTGTGCTGGACCTTGTGGGCATTATATTAGATACTCATAAGATGATTCCCAATTTGAAGCAACCAAAATTTTCTAGTTAATTAGCATAGACATGTAAAAAGAAGACAGTGCAGATAAGCATTTGGTGTGTAAATTTCATTCACTGAGATTTTCAACATGAAGGATATTAAGTTGAAAAATTATCAAATAGACTAATGATTATGTACCAACTCAAACACAGAAAACTTACCTTTGTTTGAGAATCCCAAAAAGCCACGCATAGCTATTGCAACTCTGAGCAGAAATCCGAACATTAGTATAGTTACAGTAGGCAGGCAAAACAGTTAGAATAGGTACTGGTCACCTTCATGATTACTGCTTCTTTGCTTTTTCCTGCTCCAAGAAATACCTTCTCAGAGGGCAAAAATACTTGCAAGATGGATGTAAGCACTATACTCTTATATTTATGATATTGATCCTCAAAGCTGTCTCTCCCAAATGTGAAGAACTCTGCATGCACCATATGAAAAGGGGGCTTGTAGAAACCAACTGGTGCTGGCTTCAGAAGAGAAGCAGAGATGTTTTTCATCTAGGAACAGAGAATTTCAGAAGCCCAGCCAACCCATAACATCTAGCTTGTGGACTGGAAGCAGAGTCACACGGACAGATGAGTGATGTGAAGACTGCACCTCTGCTGCAATGTTTGCTTCCAAGTATTTTTAGCTATGATAGGATACATTTTTTATAAATTTGAAAATTTCTCCTAACTAGAAGGTATACACAGCTGAAATCATAGATCTGTTCTCCAACCTCAAGAAGACTAATATCCCCAGGAACAGTTTATGGGCTTGCTAAGTCATATAAAAAATCATTGAGTGTGAGAATTAACACTCAATAGCACCAGAAAGAAACAGTCTTTGATGCTTGGGAGTGTGATGGAAGTATTACTGTGAATATATGCCATCAAATAAACTTTAAAATTGAAAAATTGCACGACAACCAGAAGTTGCCACTGCTTATCCAAAGTAGTAAAACCAGTCTTGCAGGATGTATTAGATAGAGATTGGTTCCCAATTTGCAAGATATCTCATTTTGCCTGTTTGGAAGGTGAACTTAAGCTTAGGTTGGAAGGTCAATTTAAGCTTCAGTGCAGCTCAGCAAATTCACTTCAGAAGAATACAGAACAGACCTCAAGGAATGGAGGAAGAGAAAAAAATGACATTTCAGGCTAGAGATGGCAACTGTGACAAGTTTCTTGCTTAGGAAAAGAAATAGCCCATATGAAAGTCATGAAGTTCAACAAGGACAAGGAGAAGGTCTTGCACCTCTACTGGAGCAATCCCCAATACTACTACATTTTTGGGGAAGAGTGCACTGAGAGCAGCCCAGCAGATAAGGGGGCATTGATGAAAAAAATTAGATGTGATCCAACAATGTGCACTCGTAGCCTAGAAAGTCATTTGTATCCTAAGCAGCATCAAAAGAAGGGAAGCCAGCAGGTAAAGGGAGAGTATTGTCGCACTTTTACACCACTCCCTTAAGTACTGCATTCGGTTGACAAAAGCTTTCAATATGAACAACAATAAATTGTTGAGGTGAGATGACTGGAGCAGTATTTTTGTCTATGATTGTGTTTGCAGACGCATTATTTTCTCTATCCTAATTTAAATGTTATCACCTAGGGAAGGTATAATTTAGTAGGAATGGTGCTTCTGGAGGCAATGCAGACTGACTGTAAAAAAAAGTCCTATTTCTTGCATACTTATTTAGGAAAGCCAATAGTAGAAGTGTAGTGTGTGTTGACCTTTTTGGTTTGCTGCTGTCCCTGTTGCTTGTTCTTTTGGCATTGAGGCAGAAATAAAGGTTACTCTTTGATAGAGATTGCTCTTTAAACTAGTCCTATTATAGCTGACTGTACAGATTCTGCAAAATCTCTACACTCAGGTCTATCCAAGACTTCTCGTTGCAAAAAGAAGAAATGCTGAGTTGAATACTTTCCTTTAAATGGGGGGGAATGAAGGCACTCTACTTTGAGTGAAGCTCAAGAACAGTCATAGAAGCACAGAAGCTTTAAACTGTTCTCTTTAACTCTCTTGCTTCCTACTAATATTTATATCGCAAAGGTATCAGTGGAAAATCCTGTAATTTTTGGTTTACATCCTGGTGACTTGAGTTGTCAAGTTCCAGTCTCAACACTTGTGTGAAGGTACATGCAAGCAGAGACACGAGTTGTCCATAGCAATGGCATTAGAGACAAACATGAAAGAAATAAGTTGACCTGTCCATATGGTTTTCTCTAGACTAAACACATTTAATTTTCTGAATTAATCCTTCAAAAATTAGTCTTGATTTTATAAATTAGCTTTCCAAAAAGATTAAATTTAAAAAAAAAAAATAAAAGGAGGGAAAAAAAAAGGAAGATATTTATTTATGAGACCATAACATACCCCAGAAAAACCAATATAGGGATGAAATGAAACATGGTGAATTAAAATATTGACACAAGCAGATGGAACCTGTGTTAATCTGTTCTTTTGACAATGTGTTTCCATCAGGACAACATTTTCTGTATCAATTTAAATGCATTGGAAGTCCACTGAAGTTCAGACTCCAAGGCTTTCAGGAAATGAAAGATGAGGAATCCAGGCTTTCTGATTTTAATTGTAGAAGCCACTTGATTGAGGAAATTATTTTCTGAATGTAGTCTAGAGTATGTAGGATGTGGCAGACATTCCAATGTTCTGAATAATCTTGGAATGTAATCTTAGGCTTCAGAGCAAAGTATAGTGGAAGTAGCTACCATGCTTTGCAGATTGCCTCCAGTAGAAAAATTATTTGTGCTGAATGTGTTGGAATTTCATGATATGTAAAGCAGAAGAATACAGATGAAACAGTAGTTGGGGGAAAATGGAAAAGAAAGTGTTGGGCAAGGCAGAGGGAAAGCAACAAATGGTAGTGAACTAGAGGAAATTCTTAACATGGATTGAGTGGATCTAATCAGCTGAGGAAAGGGTTTGCTGTGTTTTTTCATCAGCAGCATTTTGGTCCAAAGCCAGTGCATGAGAAATGAAAAGCAGCAACATACCAAAGATTTAGTTGCCATTTTGCTGTGCTACTCAGAAATAAACGAACAAGCATTCAGGTAGCTCTACAACTGCTGCTCCTGAATACAAAGAATAGATGATTAAAGATAGGTTTCAACACACATTTAATCTTTCCACAAGTCTTCAGGCAGTTTCTCTGCCACACTATTTCCTACATGGCACGGGGAAAGTGGACAGCTTGAGTGCAAAACCAGATAGTTCTAGGGATTGATATGAAGCACGTACGATGGACTGTATATTACTCAAAGGTAAAAAGAAAAACAGATGAGACCACAGCTTTCATATTTATTACCTTATTCAGCTTAAAACACCCAACAGAAACAGCAGAAAAATAAATATGAGAAGTATCACAACAGTTTTTCAGGTAGCTACACTGGTGAGTCTAACTTATATTTTCATAGATTTTGGCTTTTATTTGTTTCCCTCTCTGGTTAATTTCATAATGTAGGCCAGTACTTTGTGTTTCCCTTAGTTTTTACTGTTTAAAATACATGTGAAGCAGTTTGGAAATATGGAAAAAAATGAAAGGTTGCAAAGGTTTGTTTGTCTGGTGCATATAGGTAGAAAAATTAACAAATCACCAAAGAGCAGATACATTATGGGAAGTTGATTTCGTCCTCCAAATTAAGTAAAAGCAAGTGATGTCTTGGATCACTTTTATCCTGGCAATTAAGGTGTTTTAGGTGCTTGCCCTCCCTCGAGCACTCTTTGTTGTATAAGGAAGTCACTGTACATCTCTAAAATGTCCCAACACAATTTGTGAAAGTTAATGTGCTTTTGGAATAATATTCATTTTGCAATCATAAAAAAAATCATAATTGCCTTTTCTGGAAGTTACAAGTTTTGTGTTGCAGTGAGGGGCAGGTGTTTCCATATTGTCATTCATCCTGCTGAAGCTGTTCATTTCCTTTCATCCTTGCCCAAATGCATTGCAATTCTTCTTCATTATCGTGCCCTACTTGAACAGTGCATCCAAAAAACCTCTGTATCCTGTAGCATTCCAATATTTATGTTGGCCATCATGTTCCAGAAATTGTTCCCTCTCTTTCCCCCTCTCTGTTCCTCTTTCTAGAAGCAAATGCTGACTTCTTAATACCTTACTGCTGACCAAAATACCACATATTGTCAAGAGTACATCTTTATGCATTGCAGTCATAGGAAAAACACCTGTTACAAATATGGAACAGTTTCTGTCAGTTCATTCTGTTACTTCATTTTAAATCTGGTGAATGTAACTATTTCATCAAACCCCAACCTTTCTTCAAATATGACTTTCTGCATTCTCCAGACTTAGATGTTTCTTTTTGTTTCTACCCAATAAACCAACCAAAAAAAGCTGGAAAAAGCTGTTTTCAAGGATGTCCCTAGAATACACTTTAGATGGGCTGCAAAAGGCAGCATCAGTTTTGTCTTGGCAGTAAAAGGTACCGAGTGTTTGATAGCCAAGTCTGTGTGAAAGGTAAAAAGAAATAGCATGAGGTGCTTTCTCTCTGTCAAAGGAAGAGAAGAAATACAACTGAATTTCTAATACATATGTATGTCCAAAGCCCAGTGTTTTTCTTCTGATGTTACTTGCTTTGCGTCCTTTTCCAGCTTCAGTGCATGTGGTGATGAACATTTTTCAGAGACTCTTTTCACACCGGGGTATCAGACAGAGTAGTCAGATTTTCAGAGTAACTTAAAATAAGAAGTTCCTGTTTAAAGATATAGTGATGAGCGTGTGTATTCTGCAGTGGAATGTGTCCGTGTGAGTAGCTGGTCAGTGCATACTCACAGGTTGATCCCAGGTGAATCCTGTGTTAAGATAAACTCTTACTGGCAATAAGCAAGCTAAATTTAACATTATATTGCATATGTCAAAGAAATCATAGAATCATAGAATGGTTTCAGATGCAAGAGACCTAAAGATCATCCAACTGCAACTTCAAGAACAGTTTGGAACGGAGATAAGTGAACTGTTTTTTCTAGATGTGCTTCAGAAAAGTGCAACTTACTCTTATAAGAAAAAAAATTAATCACTTTTGAAGACCTGCAATAGCTGTTGCTGTTCTACCAGGGAATGACATTCCGGTTTGAAGTTTCATTAGCACTTATAACCAATACCAAGGAAACTTCAAAATAATAAAAGATCTGACTTTACTTCCTTGTCTTGTGCTTTATTATGTGTTCAATACAGACTTTTACTTCTTTGGACTGACAGTGACCAAAAAATTCCTCATTAAACTACCAAATTTATATGCCAGTTAGCTGAGATTGCCAGACCACATTTGGTAGGAAGACAGATTTATTATTAAATTTAAAACTGTCACCTGAACAGGCTTAAAAGATGACATATTGCAGATAAGAGGGAAAACAACACAATGATATATGAAAGATGTAAAAGATAAAAGAATGGCAAGTCAAATGGTGAAAACATGCCTCAGTAAAGAGAAATCTTTTCAAAACAGGCATTGATTACTGTAAAATTACAAATTAGATTGAGATGAAGTGATGCTCTTGTAACAAGCAGAAGATATGACAAAAAGATGTGACAGAAAACATAATAAAGGCAAGACAGCAGCACAATGCAGAAGAAAATTAAAATGCTTCAGATATACCTGGTGATTAAGGCATTTTGATCCTACTTACAAGTATATGTGTATTTAGCTTTGTGAATGGTCTCGGTGATGTTTTTTGAATGTGTTCAGTGAGCACATACAAAAATTTTGGAAAATAAGAGGAGTTTGAAATGCTTGCCCTTAAAGAAATCCAAAGGTGCTGGTGAGACCCTGCACACAGAAATTTTTTTCTTAGTCAATTTTCTGGGAATAATGAATTAGTCATAACAGTACAGTGGACATTTGAAATCTGGAGTGTTGAGCACATTAAATGTCTTTAATGTGCAACTAAGGCTTTAGAGACAGAAATGAATATGTCAGTAAAATTCTTAGACTCGTGTTTAATCCCTTGAACAAAAATAATTCTTCTACAAGGTTACAAGTTCAAACAGAGGAGAATGCTAATGCTCATTCAGGGCTTAAAACTAAGTAGAAACTTAGTTTTGTGTTACAACAAAGCTCATTGCACTCATTTTTTTTCTGACTGGCTGAGACCCCCCCCCACGGTGGTGGGAACAAGAGTAAATTTTATGTGACAGGAAGTTTTCAAAAGTCTGCTTCAAATTTTTTTTACTTAGTATAGCAGAATCCTAATCCTGACTGCTATTTTCTAATATCATTTTGGATATAGTTTCCACCCTCCTGAAAATGCTGGAGTCTTATGCTCAGCTTTAAGTCATGGAGTTTAGTCTCACTGAAACAAAATAACTTTTGTATGCTTTTGTGGAGGAGGCAGTGTTCTTGTACTTGGGAAAATTTATTTAATCTAACACAGACCTGATCCTTTTTCTATTAGGAAATTCCAAAAGCCCTTACGGACTTATGCAGACCTACATACCAACAGATCTGGGTTTAACTGTAAACATACTAACTGAAGATATCTAAAGAAATGTTTCATTTGATTGTAAACTTTAGCTTCCATAATAAAGAAAACTACCTACATCTTAATTTCACCTAAAGTGAGCAGAAAATGTTGTGAAATAATTTTGTGAAAGACCTTCCTGGGTATAAATTGCTAATAGCAGGACTGTGTAGGGATCTTTGCTCTCTTCAGTTGTTGGGTTGGTCAGCTCAGAACTTTGGATGCTAAGTCCCTGAAGGCAGGAGGTATCTTTTATTCTAGTGCATACTTAGTATAATGTGTCTTCTTTTTCCCATCATCTGTCTTTCTATATGTTCCAATTTCAGGGCTTTCTAGAAGCATATTGAAAATTAGAGATTTTAAATGAAAAGGAGAAAAAGGAACAGTTTCACTTCAGGATTTCTGTCATAACCAACTTGTTTTCAAAATTAATGTCTTGGAGCTTCTGGTTTCTCTGAAGATGATGAAGCTAGCTTCAATTTTCTTGTAATTTCTTTTAGATCATATATCCAAGTCCCTCCTGACTTTCCCTGTTTTATGAAAAATAAGTACAAAGTACTGTGGGCCAATAAAGCTCAAATGTGACCTTAGATGGAAGAACCCACAAACGTATTCCTGCTTTTTGAGGGAAGCCTTTACAAACCCCTATTAACTTGCATGAAGATCCAGAATTTGGCCATCTTGAAAATCACCTTGGCAGATTGCTGGACCTGATCATGCATCCTTTCCTAGGGTGTCAGGGTTCTTTTCCCTTGTGCATAGACAATGGGTGATTCAGAGTTTCTCAAACAGGCTTCTGTGACCCACCATGGTAGATCCACAGCTGTAGGCATGCTGGATATTGCAGGGATTGTTAGCAGAGTGCTTCTTCTAATTGAAGAAATCAAACTCTTTTGAAGTCCTGGAATGAATAGTGAGCAATGTGATTATTAAAATCCTGCCATTTTCTACCACAGATTCAAAACAATAGGAAAAGACAGATAGATGACACTTAAAGAGATCTGCTGGGTAGAGAGGCAGTTAATCACAAAAGACACATGTGGACACAACCTAAGTTGATGCTGCACTTAAGTCCTACAGGAAAACAGACACATAGGTAGTGTCAACCATCAACAGATGTTTTCCCCTAAGTACAGAAAAAGCAGTGCAAGCTGTCATGGTAAGCTGCAAGAAAGCATGTATCTTTACAGCTGTATCCCAGAAAAGGCAGTTAAACTGCAAGGAAGCACTGATGTTAAAAATAAATAAAAAATGCTAACAGGAAGAAATGTACAGAGGATGACATCTTTCCTGCACTAAATATAGGAGCCAGGATAGGCACTAGAATAAAATATAACAGTCCCTTTGTAAATCAGACTCTGATATCTGTAAGGAAGAAAGTCATTTATTGCAGGAATAATGAGATCTTAAAAGATTTCATATCACTAATGTGAGAGCTTATTTCCTTTTGCAGCAAGGACTATTCAATCTGGCTCCTCCATGCCGTCGTTAATACTTAATTAATATTTCACTTTTCAGTGCAAGCAAAGAAAAGCAGCAGAGTTTTGCTTCTTAATTGGCTTTTTTGTTTCTATTTGCAAAGACTGTATGTCATCTAAACTGCAGGCTTTTGTCTCACCAGAGGCATTAAACACTTATAAGTAGAAGAAACTTGCAAGATGTTTGTAACTGAAATAATTGATTGTAAGGAACTTCCACTGTAACAGAGAAAAAACTTCATTTAGAAAAAGACAAAAACAAACACAAACATAACCAAAACAAAACTAAACCCCAAAACAAACAAACAAACAACCACAACCACAACCATAAAACTAGTTTGAAGCTATAGGAAAGAGTTATATTCACTAAAAAGTAATTATCTGAAATATTGGACCTCATATATAAACTTTAATATAGTCACACCAGCTGATGATCCTGTGTCTCTTTCAATGCCCCATTGACAGTCCCAAATATGGGTTAATAGATCCATATTTTTCTGTACTGCTACTCAGTTCACCTTCAATTCTGAGTGGTCTAAAATAAAAGTTTGCACTTCCTTGCACCTAACCCATCACTAGGTGTGGTAATCTAACCTTTCTGTCTCATGCTGTTAGGTTTGTTGACCAAATGATTTCTGATAGATTCATCTGTGGGAACAAGCTGTGATGAGGCACAAAATTCTGCTGCTGTCTACTTGAGATCTATGTGATTGAAGACTATGATGTGACAATTGAGCCAGTAAAATCATCTTTCTGTGGGAAGATCAGGCATTTAATGGAAAGTTAGAATGAGCATTTTGTGAAAGTCATAATATTTTGAAGTCATATGTTTTAGCATGAGTGATAGGGTCTGCATCAATAAAGATGGAGCATTTGGATTTTCAGAGGCCTTGCAAAGAGATCTGTATAGGCCAGAGAGCTGGACAATCACCAGCCAAATGAAATTTTTCCTTAGCAAGTGCCAGATTCTCCAGATGGAATGGGATAATCCTGGCTATCAAAACAAAATGGGGAATGACAGGCTGGAGAATAGCCAAGCAGAAAGGGATCTGGGAGATTGGATGGATGGCAAGTTCACTATGAGTCAACAGTTGTACTCTGGCTGACAAAAAGGCCAACTGTGTCCTGAGGTGCAGAAATCAGCAGAAGTAGCTGTTTGAGGGAGATGAATGTCCCACTCTGCGCTGCACTGCTGAGGCTTCATCTTGAGTTCTGTGTGTAGTTTTGGGCACTTCATTATAAGAAGGCCATCAAACTATCAGAGCCTGTCAAGAGAAGGGGGACCAAGATGGTGAAAGGCCTCAAGGGCAAGATTTAGAAGGGGCTGCAGTTTTGCTTGTAGTTTGTTCAGCTTGGAGAAGAGAAGGCTGAGAGATGACTTCATTGCATTAAAATTTCCTCAAAGGGCTGTTGGAAGGGGAGGTCCTGATCTCCTCACTCTGGTAACCAGCAATAGGGCACAAGGAAATGGAATGAAGCCAGAGGAAATTCAGGTTGGACATTAGGATAAGGTTTTTTATGAAGAGGGTGGTTAAGCACTTGAACAGGGTCTGGGTAGTACTCTCAGCCATATAGTTTAGTTTCAGGTAATCCTGTGAAGGTGTCTTTCTTAAACATGTAGTCAAAGACTATAGACAGTAGGAATGGTAGCCAAATATACCATGACCTCTACATCTTTTAGATCACTACTTGAAAATGATTTGGGGGATTTAATTAGCACTGAAACCAAGCATTAATGAACTGTAATACTCATAGCTAAAGAAGATTTATATTCTTTGACAAAAAAGTACTGCATATGCTTGTTTTGAAAATAGAAGATTCACAAAGTATAAAATAAGTATTGTCTAAAAGGCAACTATTTTCATGGTTTAACTCCAGATGGTAACTAAGTGCCCTGTACCTATCTGCTTGCTCACTCACCCACCAGCAGGATGAGAAAGAGAATCAAAAGGGTGCAAGTGAGAATACTCATGGGCTGAGATCAAGACAGTTTAATAGGGAAAGCAAAACCCATTCACACAAGCAAAGCAAAACAAGGAATGCATTCACTGCTTGCCTTTGGCAAGCAGGTATTCAATCATCTCCAGGATAGTAGAGCTTCGTCACAGGTAACGGTGACCTGGAGAGACAAATACTATCACTGTGAACACCTCTCCTTCCTCCCCCAGATTTATATACTAAGCATGCAGTCATATGGTACAGGATAACACTTGGGTCATTTGGGGTCAGCTGTCCTGGCTGTGTCCCTTCCCATCTTCTTGCAGTCACAGTCTCTTCAGAGGTGGGGCAATACAAGAAACAGAAAAGGCCTTGAAGCTGTGCAAGTTCTGCTTAGCAACAACAGAAACCTCTCTATATTATCTACTCTCTTTTGACCACAAATCCAAAATGTAGCTCCATAATAGCTACTATGATGGAAATTAACTCTATCCCAGC
>JAOXXN010000471.1:16107387-16126293 GCA_026770055.1 Myrmophylax atrothorax | reverse complement strand
ATGGAAATTAACTCTATCCCAGCCAAAATCAGAAAATTTTTTTTCAGGACTCATTTACCTTGGCTATCATTTTTGGTGGCAGGAGATTGTCCCACTGGGCTTTGTACTGGTTGTTGTCATGACAGTAGTGTAAGGAATGCCACGCCAACTGCATCCTAAAGATGACAGAAAATGTATCCTTCCTTGACATCAGTAAGCATCCTCTGAACAGCTGATTGATCTGCCAGTAGCATATTTCTGTGCTGTATTCAACTTCAACTTCATTTTCAATTGAATAACTGTTTAGTGAGGGAAATACTTCTCTCCTTTTTTTTTTCTCTAAGTCGGTTAGCATGGCTATTTAAAACAGAAGTTTGAACACTAATTGAAGAATTAGTCATTATTATTACTTATGTATAAAGTAGCTGTGGGCAGGTCAGCTGTACACTGCTCAGGATTTCATCTTCAGCCTTTCATCAGAAAGCTTAGGCTGCTGTGGACTACCTTGGAGGCAGAAATCTGATGGCAAGTGAAATGTCATCTTCAAATCATGGAGCAGACTGAATTGGAAGAGTACTTGAAAAATCATCTAATCCCAACTTTTGTGGGAAAGGAAGTCTAGGTGAGATTAACCTGAATCCTGTCCAATGATATCTGAAAAACCTCCAGTGATGATGAGTCTACTACATCCTGGGGGAGGTTGCACCAGTGATCTATGAGCCTTCTCTTCCCTAGGGAAAATATTTAAGTTCCTCTGAGTAAGACTAATTTCATAATCCCTTTTGCTGTTTTATAGGAGACGGCTGCATCAGTATGTAACCTTGTAAGATAAAAAAAAATCTCTTTACAAAGGCACTATTTCATATGGTAGGTGTTCTTTATATGTATCTGAGTTTTTTCTTGATCCCATTGACAGAACTAAAGGTGTTTGACTATTCCCTCCTTCAGGAATCTGAAAACATTTCCTGGGTATATTCTCAGAGTCAGAGTTTGCTCTTTCCTTTGACATGGATAATGCCAATGTGATAGAGTATCAAACCCTATTTTCTTTACACAGCACTGAGCAGGTATTTCTCATGTTGCATTGAAATCAGTGCAGCCCACCTCTTTATCTCTTCTACCTCTTTATTTCAGTACCATTGCCTGTTGTGAAAAAAAAAAAGCCAGAAAAACTGAAAAAAACCTACCAGACCAAACAAAAAAAACAAAGAAAAAAAACACCACAAAAAGAACGAAAAAAACCCAACAAACCCCAAAGCTTGGCAGCTTGCATGATTTAAGTTAAAAATAAAAGAAGGAAAAGAATTATTTCCCTAAAAGTCCTGTGCATATTTGCATATAATTTCTAGTCCAAGATGCCTTCAAATGATGCTCAGAAATATTTGTCTTAAGGTACTGAGGAGAATGAAAGCCTAACTGGAAATAATAATGTTCTGAGTTCCTTCTGCAGCATGTGCTATCCCTTGCCAAAAAGGAAAATTTTAATCTTTACAGTAATTGCTTCTTAGAAAAAATTCTACTGTATGCTGTGGGAAGGAGGAGTGAAAAAACAAGGAAAGATAAAAATACCATTAAATATATTGGTTGAAAGAAAAAATACATTAGCCTCATGATGAGTGAAAAGGTTTACCCTCACTTAGAACCCTCCACCAATAAACTATCGAAACAAAAAGTCTGAAAAATTGTTTCATTCTTAAATATTTTTTTAAATATAATCCATTTGCTCAAGGTAGCAATACAAGGATACACTCCTGCCCTGACTAAATAGATTTCAAGATGTCTAGTCTATAAAGCATGTGTTTTATCCATCCACTATTTATAAAAATATAAGATTCCTCAATTAAATAGGCAAGAATGAACTCCAGTGAAAAACTCTACCAGCCAATTTGACTGGTACAAAACTATTCTATTCCTTTGCACAAATAGTTTCCTGTCTTGCATTTGTAAAAATCCCATCTTTAAAGTTAAGTTTTGGTACAATCAGTGAGTTCATTATGTATTTCTAATTAATTGTATAGACCTGTAATTTTCAAAAGTATAAATCCCATATGAGACAATGAAATATTCAGTCAAAGAAAGTTATAACAACATATATCTTTGATGAGCTCTAACAGAGAATAAGTTCCCTAGTTGCATCAGTTTAAATGTCAGAATAAAAATAAATAAATTAATAGCAAGTGTTCTTTCCTTAGAAGACATTGATTTTTATTTTAATTAATAGAAGAAAGAGGAAAGACCTGCTGATGGTCTAAGTCCTGAACTGAGGTTAAAGAAGGAATGTAGGAAGCTACCTTGAGCTGTGTGCTATGTGTTACTGTGCTACCACTTCTGTGGCAATTTCTAATCAAAGATCTTTTCAATACTCCTAAATCCCAAAACTCTACAGAAATAAAAATATTTTAACTTTTTTATGCTTTTATATCTGGAGGATATTTCTCAGATACTTACTATGAGAAGTCAGTATGAGTGAGAAACATCAAATATAAGATCATTATAAATTATATATGAAAACACAGAGGTGCCTTCAATGTGTCATTTGCCACAACTTGACTTACTGACACGTACATGTGAAGGAAGATATTGGAGCTACATAAGCACAAGTCACAGCCTACTTTCAAAACAATGTGATTTTCTTTTTCCTACATGGATACAAATAGGGTTGTTAAAACAAATATTTTTATTTCACTATTATCATTATTATTTAGAAGGTATCAATACAACCAATGCCTGTTGTAGTAAGACAAGATCACATTCATAAGATGAAATCTATTAAATCCATGCTGTTTCTTGATCCTGCTCTGAGCTATGTGTGAGGCAAGTTTTGCCAGCCCAGATGGTCCACAATTTAAGGACTATTTGATTTGTTAATTACTGTTAATGGTTGGTTCAGGTGTTTTTTCTCCATGCTTGACATACCTACTGATTGGCAGCGCAAAGAAAATGTATTCAAGGGCTGAAATACAGCCAGAATAAATAAATGTATGAGGCAGTTTCTTGTTAGGGTACACCTGACAAAAGTCCTGTTTTCTACTCAGCAATGTAAAATAGCAACCTCCAACTTCAGAGCAGTTGGGTTTGGATGTAGTTATCTAAGGAAAGAGAACGTTGCTCTTTCCTTGTCTTATGGTCTCATCTCAGTTTGGCCCTGTGCAGGGGCTGTTACATTCTTTATTTACTTTTCATTTTAAGAGTGCTTTTTATCTTTCTAGGTTGAGGAGATTTAATTTTAAAAAAACAAAACAAAACAAAACAAAAAATCATCAAATAACATCCTTGAGAACCTGAAGTATTATTTCAAAGAATTCTTTAAGAGATTGAAATAATAAAATATGTTTTGTGTTAGCCTAAAAGAGAGATCACATTATAGAAGTATTTCTTTGGTCTCCTAATGAAAACATATGACTCAGTTTTCACATAGGTGTTTATCTTAAAATAATAACACTGGGAATATTGAAACTGCAACCCATCTGGCACGATGATGTTTCAGCAGTTCTTAACCCCATCTGAATTCCTGTTGTTTCTGAGGTCTTGCCTGTTGTTTCTGAGGTTTCTGTATTTATCAAGAAAATACCTTTAGACATCTGTCCACAGCTTGGTGTTAGGAATCATGAGTAATGTATACATCAGTTTCTGCTGAACTTTTGTGATGAAACTGGCTTCTCCAGCTCAGAGGTTAACTCTCTGTCCTCTGCAGGTTTCTCTAGGAAGGATTTTTTCGCCCTGGTCCAGTTGCTGAGGTTGAAGGGAAGCAGCATCCAAGCCCCCACTTATAGTCTGCAGGAGGCTTTCCTTCACACACTCTGCCCTTTCCCTTATCCCCCACAGTAACCTCTTCATGCTATATGGAACTAATATTTTTGTGTTTAATACTTAGCACAAAACAGTCGGGAGCAATGTCTTTTAAAGCAGGACAGAGATGCACGTGCCTTTGTTCTCACCTAACTATATGCTATAATAACAAATTATTTTGATAGGCAAAACAGAGTCTGTTTGCATTTCCCAGAAGCTCTTGAGTTTTCAAAGCTTCTTGTTTTGTTTTTCCCTCTTTTTCCTGTACCAGTCAGTAGGATTGCTCCACTAGGGAACAAGTTTGGATGATGGCATTCCTTAATGTGAACATTTTTATGGTTGTTGAAAAAGGCTTCTACCCTCCATTTTTGGCTGCTAGTCTTCTTCTTCCATCCAAACAATTCCCCTCAGTTAAATACTGCCCTGTTTATGCAGGTAGCAGATCCCTATGCTGTACTGATACTAAGCTAAGAGCTCAGCCTGTGTTTTTTCTCCACCAAAAAATTCCCAGATGGAAATGGATTTCTAAATTATAAAGGAAATGATGTAATTTGCAGCAGTTCCAGTATACCATCCATCTGTCACACTGTTTATGATGGGTTATTATTTGTCAGAATACAGCCTGTCTTGCTCATGGGAAGACATGTTTTGACAGTACATAGACGCTAAAATTTGTGTCCCTGTGCAAACTGTGATGAACTCTGGGATAGGAAACTTGATTCTGCTTTATATGCAATAGTAAAATAAGACACAATGTAATAATAACTTTAATGTAAAGATCATTTTTAGTTGAGTTTCTGCATGTGGCTGGAGGGTGGAAAAAAATTCTGAAGGCATCCACTCAATAAATAGCCAAACACAAAATGGTATAGTACACCAGGCATTCTATCTTGGGACATGTAAAAATAAAATGCATTAATTTCACTTAGCCTTAAGCACTCAGCATGGTTTTCTTTCAAATTATTTGTAATATTAAGGAAGGTTCAGCCACTAATTTATCAGCAGTCCTGTCTAATTAGGGAGGCCCCTGTTGACTGAAGGTTAGTAAATGTGACACCCATCTACAAGAAGGGCCAGAAGGAGAATTCAGGAACTACAGGCCTGTCAGCCTGACCTTGGTGCTGGGAAAGGTCATGGACCATCTTGAGTCCTGTCACATACAGCTTTAGAGGACAATCAGGAGATCAGGCCCAGCCAGTATGGGTTTATGAAAAGCAGATACTGCTTGACCAACCTGATCGGCTTCTACGATAAGGTGACCTGCTTAGTGGATGAGAGGAAGGCTCTGGATATTGTCTACCTGGACCTTAGACACGGAGTCTGACACTGTCTTCCACAGCACTCTCCTGGAGCAACTGGCTGCTCATGGCTTGGAAAGGTGTGCTGTTGGCTGAGTGAAAAACTGACTGGATAGCGAGGCCCAGAGAGTGGTCGTGTATGGAGTTAAATCCAGCTGGCAGGCAATCATGAGTGCCGTTCCCCAGGGCTCAGTATTCGAGCCTAGCCTGTCAATGTCTTCATCCATGATCTGGACAAAGGGGTCAAGTGCACTCTCAGTAAGCACGCAGATGACACCAAGTTCATATGGCCATAAAGCTCCAATTCTAAGACAATATATTCCACATAAATAAGAGTTTCTTTCTGGCAGACTTGCATTTAGGGCCAGTGGTATAGAGAGGGATCTTTTTTCTTGGAGAAAATAATTAATTTTCCAAATAATATTACATTGTAGATTGTTTGTGTCAATTTTAAGTAAGCTGTCCTACATGAATCCTTTCTGTAATGACAGAATGGCTTTCATAAAGGATTGGGGGTTTTTTCCAATACTGTTTTTGCAATGTGTATGAATTCCATTTAATAACAGTAGGATACATGCCTAGTATGCATTATTATGTTTTTAATACTAAAACGTACTGGGAAAGTCAAAGGCAGAGGGGATAAATGAAACTTACCAGAGGGTACACCATTCTAAATTGATCTGAAAGATGAAGGAATTTAAAACATTATAGACAAACTCTATAAAAAGAAATAGAAGCTGTAAGAAAAGTTCAAAATGGCAATAGATAAAGTCAAACACAGACTAAAGATAAGATGGTGTCTGTGATAGAGTGATAATGGAACACATTGTGCAATGCTCGGGGCTAAGTTTGATATAGATCATCCTTTGCCTCTTTATATTCCTACCCCACTTTAGTAGAGCATAGTTACAGATTGATAGATAGGTAGGTTCATATGAACAACATGAAAAAGCATGATTTTATTTATTTCATATATATAAAATACAAACATATCACTCACTGTATGTTGAACTCCAACAATATGACATGGAAGTGTATTTATCTGTGGTCTACATTAATTTATGATAGTTGGGGATCTGACTCTGTCTTGATGAAAATGGGAAGGAAAATATTTTTTATAAATACATTTTGAATTCAGGGACATACTTATTTTTCAACCAGACACACCTATTTTGGCGGAAGCCTTGCCTTGGATGAACATCTCATGGAGCAGCATCCAAAGGTAGCAGTGTTACAGAAACGTGTACTTGTGTAATCACATGGGGCTTATTCCATATATGAGCCAGAAGATATCTAACTAGGGCACCAAGATGTCATAAGAGATATAATAGCTAGTAGGAACCCACTCTCTTTTTAGTTTGGGCCAATTCACTCCTGCTCCTGGGGAGAGGAAAGAGCTGGTGATGTAGTAACTATATAGTTAGGATGATCACCAGTTCTTCCCCAAAGCAGCCACTGCCACCTGTACTTCTGCTGTCCTGCTAACAGTGTCAGCAGCTGCATTTAGCCTGCCTTTCCAGGACTCGTCTCACTCCTTCTTCCACCACTACACCTCTCCTAGCCAGAACACTGAACTCTCAGCTGCTTGATCTTGAGGCTGGGAAGTGACATGTCTTCTGTACAAACCTGAAGGATCAAGAAGCATGCAGGCTCATGAAGATCATCATGGTTGACACAATGTGTGCACCACAGCAGGTTAGAGCTGCATGCCAACCCCACTTGTCCTGGAGGAAGTGAGTGTGAAAGTCCCTGAAGCCAAAAGACATTGTTAAATGCTGAAATCTGATATGTAGTTTTACAGTGGAATAACCAGGGAAAGAAAATGGAAGACAATTATAGACTGTTAAGTGGAAAGGAGCTACATTTAAATTATATATATATAATTTTTATATATTTTATATATATTTTTATATATTATATATATGCAGATATCGTATAATTAAATATTAATTAAATATTTGCACATTGCCATTGACCAGGCTGAGGAACAGCAGTGTGCTTCTCAAGAGAGGTACTGCAAACAGAAAGGAGCACAGATTGAACACTTCCCCCTTCCTTGCCACCACTTATACGAATTAGGAAATAGTACCAAAGCTCAGGAAAGAGTTGTGCTTTCCATCAAAGGAGTAAAGAAGTGAGCACTCTCCTCCTTGTCCCGAAAAAGGAACAAAAAATTGTGGAGATTAAATTGCTCTGCATTTTGTACCTTTCTAGAACTTGGAGGAAGCCAATGGGAAATAATTGTGCTTGATTTCATTAGGCATGGCCCTCTTCAGATGTAAACTAATGTAAGTAATTGAAGTTAAACTGATGTGTTCTACTAATGAATCTGGTGTGGAGTGATAATGCACTAGAAACACTTCAGACTAGTCTCTCTCCCTTACACTTGAAGACTACCAGGAGAAACACATGTATTAACTCAGCAGAACAGGTTTTCAGACTCAGGAGTTTATGCTACCCTCACTTTCTTCAAAACCCCTGTATCTCAAACAGTACCATAGAAATAATTTGAAGCATTGGAATATTTAATTATACTATATCTGCATTTTAAAGATATGGTTAGCCTTGTTGTTTAATTATATTAATGAAGCTTCAAAGATGGAAGAAAAGGTAACAGTAACTGGTAAAGAGTGAGGAGCAGGGATGACTCTTTTACTAGTAAAAAATATTAAAAAACCCAAAAGCCCGAAATGCACAGTGCATCACAAACTACACAGTGAGCAGAAGGCTATAAAGGCAAAAAGAAAATGAAAATCACTTTCAGAGATCTTACTTAAGAACTTATTTGCATTTTATTCAGAATCTCTTGAAGAGAATAAACATTATGTTTGCTGTAAAAGAGAGCAGGAAGCATTTCCAAGAGTTTTATCCATAGAAGGTCTTCACAGGGAGTATGTGAAGTATTGACACAGGTAAATGCTAGTGTGCCTTTGGGCATGACAACTTAAACAGCCATGAAAATTGAATCTCTTAAAATCTTGGAAAAAATACCTTCTCTGTGCTCAATGGTAGAAAGGATTAATTTCCAGCTCATAAGTAAGAATAGCAAGGCTCAGCTCCAGTTTTGGTAAAGTAACAAATCTACAAATAACAAAACCCCAGATATCAGCAAAGCACCTATCCATCCTGGCTCATTAGGTGATTATGCTTTTCAATCACAAACTGGTGAGTCAGAAGAGCTTTTTCATACTTGCTATGTTCATATGAAGAGCAAAGAATTCCTTCTGGAGCAATACCTTGAACTTGAAGCCAGACATATGAACATATAAAAGCCCTAATACATCTCTTTTTTCACATTAAATCAACTAAAATCTTAAATGTCCACTTTAAATGGAGAACTTAAAAATGGATTTAGGAACTTTACCACAGATGCCTGAAAGCTTGTCCAATTATTTAGGCATGAAATTAGCTGAAAATTCCTATGTGATTTTCAACGACCTCTTCTCTACTTAAATTTACAGGCCTGAACCTTTTCCTAGCGGTCAGAGCAAGCACTCACAGGTTAAAATACAGAAGATCCTCACCAATTATTAAGGCAAAGAAGGCACTGAATTACAGTGCTTTAAATAGAAGCATCTGTGTACTGTCTCTCAGTCACTGAATCATATTGAAATATCTCCTTTCTGGCTAGATCCTCACAAAACAAAGTATTTCAGACTGTGGTCAGTGTCAGTTCATACTAGTTGGTGTAGATTCAGGTTACTGGAGGGCATCACGGGCATGTGGTGCAGTACTTCCATCTCTCAACCTCTTTAAAACATGTGTCTTTTTGTTTGCTGTATGATGTGTTCAGTACTTGACAAGGTTAGGATCCATTTCCACTTCCTAATTACATGTGAGTGTCAGGAAAGATCTCTGTGGAAAAGAAGGAAGCAGAGACTGATTTTCCACATGTGCCTTTCCTTGAATGGGTAGCAAACACAAGTGAATAGATTTTTTCAGTCCTTTCTCTTTTCCTTTTATATCTACTTTTTCTTCTACTTTCTGGGAAGGCAGAGCCTGTGAAAGTGAATGAACTGAACTCAGAACACACTTAGCTCTTCCTTTTCCCATAGTATTTTAAGTGATTGGGGGCTCATTCAGATAAAAGAATATTTTCTCACTCAATTCATATTCAGTATGTTTTTGGAACATTTTTAGTCAAACAGGGTTGTAGGAAAGAAACTGATGAGTTTTTAACATTGTTCCATCTTCCTGATGTCTCAAGAATGTGTGAAAAATTCTATTTTTCTTTTTCTGACAAAGGTGGACTTGGTTTCTTTTCAAATATCACAACCCCAAATTAACTGTCTAAATATTTCAAAGAAATGTGGGGTTTTAATAATACCCTGAGACCTTGATATCTAATCACTGAAGCAGTGGGGAAGGGAAAGGATCCATTACTGACAGCTTCTAATGTGCATTGAATTAGTCAAACTAAACCATTTAAGCTGACAGCTGAGTTGCTTGTACTTGGAGATCAGTGAAAAATCTGTGCTTATAAAGACACAGAGAAGCTCAGCACAGGATTTGGAAGAACTGAGTTTACCAGTGTACTTGCAAGTGTCCTGGATTTGACTATAGGAGGGAATCACATCCATTGTGGAAAATAGTCTTGGATGCTGTCATTTACGGGTATGTAGATGTACTTTGAGAGAGTACTAAAGGTTGATGTGCTAGAACTGAGACACATACCTGTTCTGCCAGCTCTAAAAGGAAGTGGGATTTATTGTGGTATGGAAGCAAAGGGTAAGCTCCTTGCTCCTTCTTTTCCTGGTTATCAAATAGCATAAGTGATAAAAGAGGGATTTGAGATCCAGCCAATATCATAACTGTATCCAGGCAGGCAGCTGACCTATGAGATTTTGAGAAGTGTCTTGTTCTGTGTATACTACTATACCTGACTTGGATATGTGTTTCTTCCTTTCTTCTCTTATTATACTCTTTTTTCAAAAAAGTTATAATATGCTTTCCTTTTGCAACACATTACATATAATCCTACAAACAAGCTGCTGAGCACTTCCAGCAATACTCTTGCTCCCTCCATTTTGACTATATGATTATGGCATCTGAGGACTAAGTACCTTGCAGAAATGAATCCTGTTTGTTATCATGTTACCTTTTCTAATTTTCTTTTAGAATGCTGTACCTATCTACCTACTCATTTTAATTAAGGAATATAGAAACAACAACAAAAGGCCAGGAAAAAAAACAAACTAAACCCTGTAAAGGCGAGACTGAGCCATTTCTCAATGTAACTCTGTGGTAGCCCAGTTTAGTGTTAGTTGTGAGATTGTCCTAAATATAAAGCCATTGTGGAGTGCAGCAGACAAATGCCAGGCTACTAGATTGTACTTAATTAATTTATGAGATTGCTATAATTCTGTCAAGTGCCAAGTAAAGTTTTCTGCTTGCACTGACTGTTGCCAGAGTCGTGATACTGAGCAGGGTTAGGCAACTGTTAAATAATTCATGGAGTGTAGTGTGTTTAAAAAATGCCTTCTGATAAATTTCCATTTTTATAGACAGTCTAAGGAGTCAAGATACCCATCTTACTTTGTACTGGTAACTGTGAGCTAATGTTATGCCTTCCTGAGCAGCCTTGAGTACAGGGGACATTGAACACACAGTACTAGGCTGTGTCCCAATCCTCCCCTATATCATGCAGGCAGTAAATTGGGTAGCAGGCTGCCTGTTGACTAAAAGTTTTAGTGTGATGTCAATTTTTTTTAACTTCCCCCTCACTCCCCACACATATGTCTTTTTTTTTTTCTTTGCATAGTTTTCCACTATTAAACAAAAAAATCCCCACTATGCTTGTGCATTTATGGTTTGGCTAGACAACATTTCTCTCTATCCTCTTTGGTCTTCTCTCTGCAGAGGTGAATGCCACTGCTATGGAGTGCATTACAGCATTGGTGATAGCAATGAAAACTGCATGCACTCATGGATTTTGTAGGCATTACAGGATCCATCAGCAGCTGGATGCTACCGGGAGAGACTCACATAGCATTAGCTGATGTCTGGGCTAATGGAAGCCTTTGCTTTGCCACATATACTCCTGGATGCTCTGCCAACCTCTTGAGGCTGGCCAGTACATAAAATGCAATCAATTGGGAATTTCCTTTGCCTAATGGATGCTCAAGTGAATTCTACAAACTCAGTGTAATTAGACTTATCACAGGGTATCATTATGTATCTTTTAATGGGAGTTCTGTATAGATTTAGTACAGGAGTCCAGACTGAAAAAAACAAGGGGATTTTTCTGTATTCTTCACTCTTCTAGTTATCTGTGAGTGCTTCTGCTGTCTGTATTGTATTTCTAACAAAATTATGTCCAAAATCTAAATAAATAGCACCAAAAAAAAATAGGGGTCACTTTTTACAAGGGCGTTTCAATCTAGATTGCAGTGTCACCAGTCTCAGATAAAGTACATTAAACAGGCATATGCATGCATAAGAGCAGAAGTTGTGTCCTGCATATTCAGAGCAAGTGCTTACTATTCTGAGGTCACAAAATAAAACAAGGCTATTTTTCAGCTACAAATCATGCAAACCCTCTTGCCTACATAGTCTTCTAAACACCTCTCGGATATGCACTTTGGGTGACATTTGCCAAGACACAAAGTGTGCACTGAAAGATATTGACAAACAGGTACTTCCAAAAACTTTTAAAAGTCCTTCCATTTTTTCTTGTCACACTTTAGTCACAAATAATCATTGGTTTAGATGAATGCTCAATTCTGAAAAGGAGCACAGGAATGTGGGATTTAAGTCCCTAGCAGCGGGAGTCTAAAAAAACCAGACAAATTAAGCAGGTGCCTTGGTAAGTTAAGAAATTCAGGGTATATGGAAATAAGATGATGGCTATTTTGAGAAGGCAATGCTTTCTAACAGGCACTAGCAAGGAAAGGAAATCTGTTTGCTGCCCTCAGAAGTCTTCTGTGCCTTTTTTTTTAATATCAGACAATCAGGTAGAAGAAGACGATTATAACTAGTTAAAAGTTTGAAAGATCTACAATACATTTTTGTGACTCGCACTCAAATATGTAATATTAATAATGAGGTAGATAAAAAGCTTTACAAGTCAGGCCCTACAGCAAAGTTTTATTTCTTTCCTTTGGGCTGTATTTTGTCTATTATGTATTACTTTCCTCCTAACACACAATATTTATGCACCCTTAATTCCTACAAAATGCAAGCCTTTATGACCTGTGGGGCTTTAACTGTTCCTGAATCCTTTTACATTTTGTAAAGTTTAGGGTGTAATACTGTGTATAATACATTTCTCATTAGGTGATAGTGCTTGTCAAACAGTATTGAGTGCAGTACTTGCTGGTCAAAGACTTCACACAGTCAGTCTGGTTGAGTTAAGATTCACTGTTAATGAACTGCCTCATTTCAGCTGAAAAAAATAATAAAAATGTATTAAGTATAATTTGGGTGAAGTTCTTTAAACAGTGTTATACAGAATGTCAGGTTAAATAATTCACTGAAATTTAACATCTCTCAGTCAAATTATTCCAGGTTGATGAAAAAAAGCAAACTGAGTGTTTCTTCTCAGTCTTTTATTGTGAGATTGAATAATTTTACAGATGGACATTTGAAAGACATCAGCATCTTAGCTGGAGTACTTATGCAGCTTAGAGCAAGTGGTCATAATTTTGAAGCTTATAATGAGCACAGAATCACATTAGTTAGAAATAAATGTTGCTGTTTGCAAGTGGGAAACTGAGGCATGGAAGAACAGTACATTATATATTATATATAATACTATACTATAGTGCTGCAGTACCATATTGCACAATAAAACTAGAACCATGAGCTGCAGCTCATAGTTTAAAATGCAGTTATCCCAATTTCTGTTTCTCCAAACTTAGGAACACTGTCAAAAATTGCAGCAAAGTTTGTCTTGCAGTATTTGCCCTTATTAAGAACAAATTGTGCAGTTGTCAGTGCTGATGCGCTCCAGGTCTCCTGTGATTAGATTGCTTTAGTACAAGTGCCATTACTTGTACTAAAGGACAAGAGGACAGAGGGTAAGATAGAGGTAGTAATTGTTATGCTATTTCTTCTCTGTTTTTCTTTATTGTTGTTTGTAAGTCTTAGAATATTTAGAGGACATAGAAAATACAAGCCATTACACTAATTGCATCTGTAATTTAAAAGTGCAACTTGTTTGGTTGTGAATTCATGGATATATTAGCAATATATAAGAGAATGACAGACCTATTTCAACCTAAATTGTAGGGATGAACATGTTATGATCCTTCTTTGATAGTCTTCTTCTTTTTTTTTCTTTTCTTTTTTTTTAGGAATGCCTCATTTTCTACTGTGTTTTTAAAACCTGCTCAATGCTTCATGAGCTCTGTAAGGACTTGCATTTGAAAGGAAAGTTAATGACATGAAATAAAATGAAAAATGTACTGGTTACACTTTCACATTCTATGTATTAGCAGGGGGGAAAAAAGGTTATTTCCTACATTTACAATTAAAATTGATGAAGTGCTATAAACCAAAATATGTGCTTCAGGATGAGGAGTGGTAGATTATAATCTATTTTTATGTGTATAGGTAGATTATAATGAATCCATTAGATTGCTTTTATATTCATATTATTAATGGTTTCTCTGCTTTGCTTGGCATTTTAAACTCATATAAGTAATTCAGTACCTTGAACAGTGCAAATATTAATTTCTGAGGAAGAAGAAATCAATATTTTACTTCCATTTAATTGAAATTAAAACAAAAGCTTCTAGGTCATAATTTTGAGGGTACCCTTTTAAAATCTTGGAACAGATTTGTCTTCATTTAGGGGTTTTTTTGTCAAGGAAGCCATCATGCAAGGAATTCAGTGAATTTATGACATCTATGCTTCATCCTACTACCTTCTTCCGGAAACAGCCTTGGGCTACAGTAAATTGCTCACTATTTCCAACACAAAGTTGATTGCATGCACATGGTAAGGGCAAGACAGGTAGTGTGCTCCAATCCTAACTCCATTCCACTGTGAGCTCAGTGATTACTATCTGTGAATATCTTCTATAAAAGTTTCCATAAATTAACATGCAGATTCATTCATGGATGATATTGGGTGCTTTAGCCTGGTTTTCAAATTAAAAAAGGACAATAATTGAACTAATCTTTTAAGGGTCCCTAAATAATAAGCAATCCTTGGCCTTCCCTCAGTTATAGGTCACTTATTGTACGTATTCAGTTTTTCTTGGACAATATTACAGATGATGGAGTTTTGAAGAGACATCTGGAGATCATCTTGAGTTCAACCCTTCTGTTCAAGCAGGGTCAGCTGGAATAGGTTTCCCAGGACCATATTCAGATGGATTTTGAGTATGTCCAACTAGGGAGAGTCCACAACCTCTCTGGGACACCTGTATCATTGTGTGCCAATCCTCACAGTAAGAAATGTTTTCTTATGTCTACATGGAATTTCATGTTGTTCAATATGTTTCCTGTCCTTTTGCCCTTGACAAGAGACTTGGTCCATTCTTTACTCAACTAGTTACTTGTATGTACTCCATATCCTTACATATATACTTCCATCAGCCTTATACTGCAGTGATCCTGAGGTTCAGATCCATTAGCTAACACTTTGAAAGTCAATTATTATCTATCTATTAAAAGTCAGAATCAGACACTAGAGCAGAGAGATAGCCCAAGCTGTTAGTCCTCCAGCAGTATTCTACAGCCTGAGATCTGAGATCATGCAGGGGCCAGATGCTTCACAAAGCTCTAGGAAGGAAATCCATCTCTGCTAAAGTCAGAACGCGCAGAAGAGAACACTTCACTTTGCACTGTGGTGTAAACTGCAAAACTTCATGATGTTTGTGATTGCTTAGCTCCAGCTGGAGTGTGAGCACCACACAGCTCCTCTTCAGTACCTCACCAGCAGGATGGGGGAGAGAATTAGAAGAGCAAAAGTCTGAAAACTCACAGGTTCAGATATAGACAATTTAATAGGAAAAGCGAAAGTCGCTCACACAAGCAAAGCAAAACAAGGAATTCATTCATTGCTTTCCATCAGAGGGCAGGTGTTCAGCCATTTCTAGGAAAGCTGGGCTCCGTCACATGTAACAGTTACTTGGAAAAACAAAATGCCATCATTCTGAGCATCCCCACTTCATCCTTCCTCCACCAGCTTTATATCCTGGAATAACGTCATATCCGCTGGGTCACTTGGAGTCAGATGTGCTGGCTGTGTGCCCTCCCAAATTCTCAATCACCCCCAACCTTCTCACTGGATGTGCAGTACAAGAAGCAGAAAAGGCCTTGGCTCTATGTAAAAACTGCTCAGCAATAATGATAATATCTCTGTAGCATCAACCCTGTTTTCAGCACAAATCCAGAACAAAACCCCATACTTGCTACTATGAGGAAAATTGACAGACAAAACCAGCACAATGCTCTTCATACAAAGGGCCAATATTGTATCAGTGACTAAACCAGAGAGCAATGGATTGCTTGCTTTAAAGATGATTAAGCGCTTTTCTACTCCTTCCACCATCACCCTCATGTGCTCCTTGAATAAATTTGGTATCACTTTCTACCTCTACGTTGTTCTGGTTTTCAGAACCTCAGCTGAGCTGAGGATAAAATCCAGTATCTCACAGTCCTCAGGGCTGCAGAACAAGGAATTTATCAACTACCAGTAGCTGCATCAGAGGTATTTTTATTGACTGTAGTTGGTACAAAGAACAATTCTTGAGCCCTATTCATTTAAGCATCTGTTTTGAGATAGGATGGATTTCACCCTGGAAGTACCTGTTTCTCTCTGTTTGTTAAAGATAGGGGTAGTCAGTCTACTTCAGTTGTACAAACAGGGATCAGGAAATTCCCTTTAGGCAGGTGAATCCTGACCAAAGATTTCTGCTATGATGTTGAAGTAATAACTCAGCTAAAGAAGGAACACTATGAATTCATTTGACTTTCATTCAGTATGAAGTCAATTGAGGTAACAGCTATCCAAACAGTGAGCCTGGGAGAATCAGCATAGGTGACACCACCTCTTTTTGGTTTAATGATAGAACAAGCACTGCAGAAAGTGGAATTAACAACTATGAACTGCTTCTACAGGTCTCTAAAGACACAATAAAACACATAACACGATGTATATATACATGTATGTTTCTCCAGTTTCAGGTGAGCCACATGACTTTTGGATACTTTGAATGGAAGCAGCTGCAAAGAAAATGGTGCTATAACAGAGAAAGTGACTTCTGCTCATAGACTGACTGTAACATCATCTAGGTGGAAGTGACTGACAGAGGAAAACCTGTTACAACCACACCTGGCAGTTATATAGTTGATCTCAGTTCACACCCTGCTGCATGCTTACCTGTTTGCCTGGATGAGGCACTGAATTGCTCAGTTGCTCAGTTGAAACAGTTGCTCAGTTGAAACGTTCCGACAGTAAGCTGAATTTTGGTGAAGATACTGGCTCTTGTCTTAATTGTTAAGGCTGAACAATTGTCCTCTATCCCATTCCATCCAACTAGAGCCCATACAAAGAAAATATGTGCTTATGAGAGCTTTTCCTTCAAGATGTCAAAACTCCCTAAATGAAGGACTTGAAGGAGTTTTCAATACCTTGGCACACTATGATGACAACCTACTTTAATCCACACAACTTGTCATTGAGTTTTTTTGATTTTTAAAGAAAACTGTGCATTATCTGCTTCCTCACTATGTTTCATCTAATTATAGTAACCATAGAGCCTGAGCAACCATAGAAATCATACTAAGTAATAAAAACTGGGGCATGATATATCCATAATGCTCACTCTAAGCCTGTATAAGATAGATATCAGAAAATAATCATTTCTCATTTACAGTTCTTCACTATAGATGATTTAATATCTATTGCTTTGTGGGATTAGGGCTGATTTCTGCAACAGGAACTCAAGTATTAAGTAAAGCAAAAAAAGACAGAACCACTTCAGGGGTAAAATAGTTTAAAATCAATGAAAATGGGGTAGTACAGTGTCATAGATGGCAAAGGGCAGGAAGCTCGCTTAGTAGCATCCTAAATTCTAACTACTCCCAAAATTGTATTACAGAAGGCTAACTGGTACTTCTATGGAATTGCCATACTAAATTATACCTAAAAGATAAATGGATCCTGCTACAATTTTTAATACACATAGTGCTAGAGAGTTTAAGCATTACTATATGAGAATCAAATAACAATAGTAATTTTATTCTAATTAGCCTTCTTTTAAGTTCTATCATCTGTCTCCTGCTCTTGATCATATGAGTAGAATGACATGGAAAAGCACATTATCTTAATCAACCCTATTTTTCCCATCTTCTGCACCTCTCTTCCTTTCAGTACATAACATTTATGTCTTTTACTAGTAGACACTGGAATTGTATTTACTTTCATAAAGGAAAAATTACAGTTCTGACAAGATTTATAAATATCTGTGGTAACTGATCCATAGCAAATTGATCAGTAATAACACAGCTCATATAATAGCTATGTCTACAAATTGTTCTTTTGTTTTCCACACTGAAGGAAGAAAACAAGATTAGTTTTTTAAACAGTTCTGTCAAATTTGTTACTGTGATGATTTTTGGCCTTTTAATATTGTGAGTCTTCTACTATTATAAGTTGTTGCCTTCAAACTCTTCTGTACATTGTTTGTCCAGTTTCACTCTAATTTGTTTTCTCTTGGTATCTGCTAAATGTTTAAATGGGGGGTTTTATTCTTTACTGTAATAGGTAGACAGGATGTATAACAATGAGGAGGAACATTGTTGCATCAGGCACATTGGATTATTTACAAAGATCATATTTACAAACATATCAAAAATGAAATTATGCCTATCAGAGGATGAGGGATCAACATCTCACCCGCAAGTGGAGGTCAGCAGCAGAATATAAAAAATACTGATATTTAACACTGATGAAAAGAACTGTACAAACAGATTATGTTTGTACTATGTAGATAGCAAAATAGAAGTTCTTAGCTGAAAGTAAAACTTTGCAAAGCACAGGGAAATTAAGCTCAGTTCCCTGCAGTGTAATTAAAAAAATCACTTTGAAATAAAACATCAGATAATGCACTTTCTATATCACATATAAATGCCAAAATAAGTACAGAAACCCATCATCTTATAATTTTATTAGTAATAATAATTTAATTCTCAATTATTCTACATGGGAATACTGGTCCTTTGAATGGAGAAGAAAATGTGTAAAACAATGCTGTGTATCAGCCATTTTCATAGCAAATTATGTTTTGTTCTGTTTTCACAAATTTCACCAGTCCTGCTCATCATCATTATGATGCTTCACTTGAGATTGTCCCTAAATGTACTTCTCTTTAACTTTCTCATATTTGCTGCAAATACTTTCTTTAAACTTCAAGCTTAGCAATGCAGGTAAGGTGAGATATTAAAAAAAATGTCTTCCAGTGATATTTATAAGAGTATTGAAGAATTTAAAGATTGGTTTAGGAACACTGGAGTTTTTCCAAAAGCACAGAGACTCCCATCTCTTAGAAGTCTGGTCCTTAAGGGATTTTGGGGCATGCATTCCCATAACCTTAACAAACTCTGTACTGTCAGGTAATTAAGAGTTTTGAAAATTGAGCTCCTAGCTTTGCAATTGATTCACTAAGGGTTTTCTCATAGAAGTGAACTCTTCCAGAGCATGGAGGGAATCTCTGTGTGCATGCTGTTGTTAGGCACACACAGCAGATGGAGTCCAGTTACCCCATTGCCTTAACTAGATGAACATCCCCCAGTGCCACTGAAAGCAGGATTTGCCTCTTTTCCTGGGCTGCTCAATCCCACCAGCTCCCCATGGTGACTCTTAGCTGTATCAGATCCATTAAAGGAA
>JAOXXN010000471.1:16088023-16100065 GCA_026770055.1 Myrmophylax atrothorax | reverse complement strand
ATACAATCAAAGTTTTGAAAACAAACTGGCAAGGATACAATCTCACCAGCCCAAGGGACAGAACCGAGAGGAACGAAAAGACCTCTCTCCAGCCCGGACCTCTGCTTCCCTGTGCCACCCTTGGAAGCAGCACACCAAGAAGTAAACTCCTCCCTCCCCTTACATGGAAAACAGGTGTGGAATAGCCATGTAATGCCACTTCCCGAGTTACAGTCAGTCACTAAGGAAACCTAGACCAAACCCATCAAAAAGTCAAAGGTTTAAAACCATGGGTCAGGTTGCTTTATAAAATGAAAAGTTAAAAATCTCTTCTAGAAATGAACCCTTTTTTAACAAAATGTTTCTAAATTAAAACCTTGTATCTTTTTTTGTGGAAGGTCCAGATTTAACATATCCAGCTAGGAAGTATGTAATTTCCAGTTTTAATAAGTCTTAGGGTCTTTTTAAATCAACACTTACCCATCATTTCCACTAGAAATAATTTAGAAGTTTATCTCTCGGAATCAATTTTATGCTAATTTTATCTTTTGGTACTCAATTTTAATTGAATTTTCATACCAGTTTTACTGCTCGGTGTCAGAATCTGAGTGTCTTGGGAAAAAGCATTTTCACCCCCTAAGCTGTAATTTCTGATCAGATTTACTTTTCTGTTCCTATTTTGTTGTCTCTGTTGTGATGTACCTGTAATTTATATAGTAAGAGATATTGATCTTTATAGAATTTTCTGCATTTTATGTCTTGGTAATAAAATGCAAGCATTTTCATTCTAATAAATGTATTTTAAAGAGTTGGCAGTACCTTTAACAAACACTGGAATAAAACTTTAGAATTCCTGATTAAGAAAAACATGAAGCAGTCACTAATGAAATGCAAAAAAATAAGATACTTGATCAGAGTGAAATTCATAACTGTTCAAGGAACTCATAACTGATATAACTACCCCACAAGTCATATGTAAGTGCCTCTTTGTCTCTAATGGTGCCACATATGGGAATGAATATCACCCCTTTTCCTTACTTAAATGTGCCCTGAGTGTCCTTTAGTTTTTTAAAAGTCAGCTTAACAGAGTGACTGGACCACATAGTGTTTGATTTATATGCTGTCAGCTTTCAATACCTCCTGGAATCTCTTAGATCTATCAGGGTGCCTAGGAGTGATCTCATGATTTTACAAACAGAGATTTAAAGGACTCTGCAAAACCAAAGAGTTTATGTCACAGAGCAAACAGCAGTGCACTGTCTATACAAAACTCAGGATGGATTCAGGTTGTCATTTTGGAAAGGTTCCTGGTGCAAAAGAAGACATCTTGTGAAGTAAGCTACAGTTCTGGAAAGTATAGTCTTAACTGTTAAGGGTTAGGGAATAAAGACATGGTATGTCCTTTTATCCTCTATCATTTCTGACAAACAAATTGGGTTTTTGAGTACATCCTGTGGAATGAATTAAGACAAAAGTCAAAATGCAGGACTGATTCTTTTGGTTACATCTATGTATTTTTATCTCACATTCTTGTTTCATAGTTTGCTTTTTTCCCCCCAAAAAATGTTGAATTAAAAAAGAAAAACTAGAGCATTACCCCCTAAAAATGTGCAGCATCAGCAAATTGCAGTTGACCCTTTTATTCTCACCATCTTTGGAGTCCCATATGAAGGAAGCATAAGATGATGTTCAGTACTTGCTTCTACTAGATACAATATTCCTGTGCAAAAGAATACTTTGGAGAGGATGTATTTCCATTTTCTTATCCATACATCTATAGAGAATCTAAACACATTATAGAAGGTATTTTATTAATGGTGCAGTCAGGAGCAGTCTTCATATGCAGCTTTTAGTTTCACATTCAAAATGCTGAAGAATACACAAGTGCCTTAATCTCCCTCTGACTCTTTGGCAGTAAAATCTTTGTGCCTTTTAAATCTCTTAAGTGTCAATCAGGTATTATAGAATTGTAGAACAGTCCAAGTTAAAAGGGACCTTGAAAGATCATCTGGTCCAACATTTTGTGGGAAAGGGAGTCTCCCTGAGATTATCTTGCATACTGTACAACACACCCTGAAAATCTCCAAATTTGCCTTTAAAAAACCCATCCACTTCCAATTCGTACATTGCTGCCACACCCAGCTGCAGAGGTTTTGGGTAAGTCATGGACTATCATGGATGTGTGCTAAGCATTTTAAAAGACAGAAAAGACAGACTGTTATGGTCTTTCCATTGCTTGGGTATACTGATCAGATGAGAGGACATCCTGGTGGTCTGACCCATGTAAGCATCCTTTTTAAATTCATAACAAGGGAAGTTAGTAATGCTGACTTTAAGGTGACTGATCTCAATGGCATTTAAATAACTATTACACAACAAAAAAGTCATACAAAATTAAAATCATCAAAGGATTGGTTTCGTTTGTTGAAAAAACAAATAAAAAAAGAGCTGTAAACACAGACCTTAAATCAAGCAACAGTTTCTCATTGCACAGCATGTAGAGAAGTCTGTTAGACCGGCTTCTGGTGGAATTAATTAGGTAATGTATTTAATGCATCTAGAGTGCTTTGAGGAATATGAAGTACTTTATCACTGCTGAGAATTTCATTTCTTAATTTCTTAATTGTGTATTTATTTATTTTTAAATGGTGCAAATTCCAAAGCAGATATAAAAAAGCATCAATAGCTTACTGCTTCAAGAAGTCATTAGGGTTTCAAAACTTCTTTTAAAATATCTGGGGGTGGGGGGGTTGGAGGGTGTGTATTTCAATACTTGTAATTTTAATAGCTTTGTGTTACTTGAAGAAACTTAGTTTTATCCTTAAATGATTTCTGCTTGTGTTGTAACAAATTAGTAGGAGAGTTCAATGCAAAATATATGAAGCACACTTAGGGACAGAACCCCAGAGAGACTTGCACACTAACACAGCCAAGTTCTCTCACTTTTTACTTTTGTGTATCACTCAGTAAGGATACATACAGTCTTCACAGAAGTTATCTGGAGGAACACAAGAATACAGGACCTCCTTCTTTCTGGAAAGTAATTGCCCTGTCTACTAGTCTATAAACTCCTTAATTAAGTAATTTTCTCTCATTTTCTTTCTTTTATAAGCGTTCCCCATGGGCAAAAGATGCTCAGAGAAAAAGAAGACTTTCAATTAGTAGATTAGTACTTTATTGGACATACCTGTGTTATGTTGTTACTTTTTAGTTGTTGGTGTCATGTCTGAGATCACAGTGATGTGGACAGGTTACAGAACTCTCGTGGAACTTTATTGCCTCTTGGGTGATTTCAATTTAATTATCAAGGGACTAAGCATAATTGTATCCTCAAACTCTTGCTGTTTTGAGCCTCTCTATTAATTTCACTAATTAGAGTGTCAGCTGTTTCTAGTAAAATTGAAAATTATTCCAAAATAATATGAATTGGAAAAGCTGCTCCTAAATCTAGCCTGGAGATAGTAATGATCTCAAAATTCATAGTTTCCAAATTGTAATGATAAACTCCATTTTTTTCAATATAAAATGACTTTTCCAATGTACTTTGCCCCTGTAATATTGCTTTCCCACCCTTTGCTCCTCTTTCTCCCAGTTGCATATTAATTTCCTTCTTCTTCTATTACCCTACTGACTCCTCCCTTCCTCCCTATGTGTTTCAATGACTATGCTAAAACCCAGCCCATTTTTTTTGTGCACCACTGAACAGATTTTGATAATAAGTTGCTCATGGCTGGACATGTAGTCTGTGTGAATTAATGGATAAGCTGTTGTCTTTCCCTTGGTGAAGTTGGATTGAGTTAGAGTACATATAGGCAAACTTGGCATTCACAAGTCCACATGCCATGAGAGGATGCATCCACAAGTGCTGAGAGAGCTGGTATACACCATAGTCAGGCTGTTCATGATCATCTTTCAAAGGTCATGGTGATCAGGAGGTGCCTGAGGACTGGAACAAAGCAAGTGTCACCTGATCTTCTAAAAGGGGAAGAAGGAGGACCCAGGGAACTACCAGTCAAACAACCTCACCTTATGCTGGAGGCCAACTCTATCCACATGAATGACAAGAAAATGATTAGAAGTAGTCAGCACAAATTCATTAAATCACAATTGACCAACCCAAATGCATTCTACAATGAAACAACTGCCTGGATGGATGAGGGGAAAGCAGTGGATGTTGTCTACATCAACTTCTGCAAGGCGTTTGACAATGTCTCTTACAGCATCCTCATAAGCAAATTCAGGAAATGTGGACTGGGTGATAGAACAGTAAGATGGATTGAGAACTGGCTGACTGGCACATCCCAGAGCTCCATAATCAGTTTCACAGGGTCCAGCTGGAGGCCTGTGACTACTGGTGTCCCCAAAGGTTCAATCATGGGCCCAGTATTGTTTAACTGACTTCTCAGTGACTTGGGTGGAGGGACAGAGTGACTCCTCAGCAAGTTAACTGATGACACAAAGCTGGGAGAAGCAGCCAATACCCCAGAGGGCTGTGCAGCCCTTCAGAAGGACCTTGGCAGCTTGGAGAGATTAGAGAACTGTCTGAAATTCAACAAAGGCAGATGCAGAGTCGTCACCTTAGGAAGAAAATCTCATGCACTGGGGGTTAACCTGCAGCTCTGTAGAGAAGGACCTGGGGATCCTGGTGGACAACAAGTTGTCCTTGAGGCAGCTATGTGTCCTGGTGGGCAAGGAGGCCAGTGTTATCCTGGGGTGCATTAGGAACAGCATTGCCAGTAGGTCCAGGGAGGTGATCCTGCTCTTCTACTCAGCATTGGTGAGGCCTCACCTGGGGTGCTGTGTCCAGTTCTGGGCTCCTCAGGACAAGAGAGACACGGAGCTCAGAGAGCAGGTCCAGTGGAGGGCAACAAATACAATGAGGGGACTGGAGTATTTCTCTTACAAGGAAAGGCTGAAGGAGCTGGGCCTGTTCAGCCTTGAGAAGAGATGACTGAGAGGGTACCTCATCAATATCTATAAGTATCTGAAGGAAGGCTGTCAAAAGGATAGAACCAGGCTCTTCTCAGTGGTGCCAGGCAATAGGACAAGAGGCAATGGGCAGAAGGTGATGCACAGGAAATTCCACCAGTACCTGAGGAAGAACTTCTTTACTATGTGGGTGGCCACACACTGGAACAGACTTTTCAGAGAGGTTATGGAGTCTCTGTCACTGAAGATATTCAAGAATATCTAGAGGCACTGTCTGGATGGAATCCTGTGCAATGTGCTCTAGGATGACACTGCTTGTGCAGGGACATTGGAACTGCTGCAGTCCCTTCCACTTTACATATTCTATGATTCTGAGATTCCACATTCATCTTGCAGTGCATACAGCAGCCAGCACAAAGAAACACCGATCCAGACCAGCAAGTGTGTGGCTAACATGATAATAAAAAGTTTGCTGTATATTTTCTGTGTTGGCTAAAGCTTTAGTGCTCAGATAACAGTGGTAAAGCAGAGTCTGGCTTGAAGAAGCAAGAGCTATATTACTTAGGCATCCTGGGGAATTTGGTGGTGGGGATGTGGGCAGAGTGAAAGAGTCTAACAGAGACTTTGGGGTCAATCTTCATAAGAGATGCCTACACTGTTTTTTTTCAGGAGCAAAGCTCATGAGCAGGTGGGCCTGAAATGTACTCATTATCCCATTATCAACTCTGTATGAACCATTTATGGCTGTCAGCAGAGAAAATGAAACTCAGGTTATGTATATAAATGATAGACTTCCACTGGCTAGCATACTGCCACAGGGAAATAGGATTGTATATAAACATTCACATCAAAAATGGATACTTCCTCAATTTTGCCTTGTGTTTTGCACTTGAAAATAGCACATCTGCCTCTGCGTAGCCAACAGACAGAGACTGAGAGGAGGTGGCATTTTACAGTGACTTTCAGGAGCCAATGCTGTCTTCATGAGAAATGTTTTCATATAAGGCTGGGACTTTTCAATATTAGGACATAGAGTATATTATTCAACTAGTTGATAACAGATACAGCATGAATATTTGAGAAAGCTATTATATGGCTTTCAGCCCTAGGTTTCAGAGCTGGCTCAGTTCCTCTCCACTATATTACATCACTATCGATAGATTTGGTCCAAGCATTAGTGACTGTGTGATCTTTGCAGACTTGACCTGAATGAGTCTGGGAGCCATGGACCCAATAACCAACTGTGATGTAGATAGGTTCACAGTGGATGTAAGGTCAAGGAACAAATTGCCAACAGCATGCAAAAATCATCAGGTATATTGTTCCAGTATTTTCCTGAAGAAAATCCTACCTTTTACTCTCCAGGTGTGCCTCCAGCCTGGTCTAAGGCAGAAACTAGAAGGCTGTTACTATCATTTTAGAAAAAGATGAGAACAGATGCAACCAAAATACTCACTTTCTCAAATGTCAGAAGTGCACTTCAATCTTTCCTTATATTGTATAAGAGGATGTAGTTTATTTTGTGTCCCAGAATGATTGAAGACATTCTGGAATGCCATCACTTCGCAAAGGATTTATGTCTTCTGTATACATGTATTATCTAATAAGTTGTAACTAAGAGTGTTTTGTTTCATTTGGTATGTGTTCTGTCTCGTCACTAAAGTAAGGGGCTGTCTCTGTTAGGACTTTGCTTGCTTTCCCTTTTGGGAGGCTGAGGCAGTGAAAGCTGTGTATTATTCTGAATTGTTTTGGTATTTATCTGGAATGCAGTTGGATCTTTGTCAGTAGAGGGAGGAGCTCTTTACAGAACTGAGGTTAATACTGGGTGGAGAACTATAGGAAAAGTGACCTAAAGTCTGAAAACGTAGCTTTTGAGTGTTGCATTACCTCTTCCTTTCCATTTATTTTCTTGAAGACCAGATGTCTATGTTTGACCTCCAGGGCTTCAACAATAGTGAAATCTTTGTTTTTAATATTGTCTTTACAAACTAAATTGACACTACTTTAGTCTCTTGTGTATTGTTCTTGAAAAGACCTACATTGTGACAAAGATATGAACTTTCCACTGGGACAAGATCTAAAGTGTTTCAGAGGAAAATATTTCTATACTGTACTTTTAAATCCAAATACTATCACAGAAATGTCTCTTATTTTTAATCTCTATCATCATGGTTTTTTAAATAAATTCCTTCTTGTTGATATTTTATACATCAAACCAAAACTATTTGTTTTGAAGGATCTGAATAAAACAAAAAGTGACCTGAAAAAGTATCAGTGAAACTTCAGTAGAAGAGACTCTAAGCTTTTCAAATTTTATTTGTTTTCCTTATTAACAGAAAAGTCTGCATATGTTTGTGTGTCTGCTTCCTGGCGGTAGATGAAAATGAAAGGATAAGGTGGAAAACACTGCACATTATGTTTATTGCATAATAATCACAGCCCCAGGGTTTCCTGAAATCTTAAGAAGTAACCCTCTGTGGGTTCATGTGTGCCATCATGAAAGCCTAAACCAGGAGGAATTTTACTTTTATCATGTAAAGCTTGTTTATAACAGGAAAGATAGGATGTAGGATTGAAGATTTCTCCTCTGGGCTGTGTGCTTGTTGGACCTGTTAATGCAATTTAGCCTAGCAAGCCTAGCTGTGGGGATCTTTGATGTCTTTGTTCTCAAGCAAGATAGAGAGAATAATTTCTTTGTGTCCATGACACAAACAGCAATCTGATGCATCCTTTCAGCTCCCTGCAGTCACTGAGATGTGTTACCATAAGGGCCAAAACCACCATGTCTTCCATGTCTCACTGGTGTCATGTTGGCTAGAGATGTGTCATGGATGAGATGGCTAAACCCATCTGCCCATGCTCAGCTAACTGGGAGTTAACAAGGGCAAAACAGCTGGGGTAAAGCCAACAAAACCAGTTGGCATTATCATATTTGTTTGTGGGGTATTTTTGTAAGGAAAACACAGCTATGACCACATGACCTTATTTAAGTAAGACCACTTTCAAGCAAGATATTGGACAATATAGACAGGTTTGTTTCATTGATCTCCAGCTGGCTAGCAGTTGGTCAGCAAGGTAATTTTCATCCATATTGACCATAGACAAAGAAGCACCTCCAGATGTGAATCCATTGCCCCTGTTGGTCTATGTTAGGCTGGAAAAACACACTGTGGAGGTGCCCAGGGCTGCAGAGGCAGCTTGGAAAGGTGCATTATACTAGAAGCTTAACTTACCAGATGCCCGGCTGTGAATGAAGTGATTCCTTCCCCTGTCATCAATCCATTTGTCTCTCAATATACCTATTTGCATAGGCCATTGAGGTTATGTCTGAAATTACCCAAGAGGGAATTATTCATCATCCATATCTCTCAGCTAGCCGCTTGTCTTGGCTACCACCAAGAATTATCAGTTTGACCCCAATGTGCCAAACCATAGAGTCTTCAGCTCTACAAGGAAGAATTCAGAGGCTTTGACTCCTCTGACATGCTCAGAGCTAATCTGATGAGAACTGTGACCATACAGATCCATTAGTGTCATTGACATAAGCTCTATTACTATGCGGTTGGAAAGGAACAATTGCACAAGCTTTGGATCGTATTACCATCCTGTATCCCCTGGCTTAAGAGTTCTTTTCTTTACAGCCAGAAATGCACCTTTGGCTCCTTTAGATATTGTACATATAATATTTGTAAAACCTGAGCAATGAAAAAAAATTAATTCATTTGAAAACCAAATATTTACTGACAAGTGGCTGACCTCAACTGGTCCATCACTTTATTTTATACTAATACGTAAATTTAGAGCTCATAGTCTCTGATTTATTATTTTCATAGCCTGCTTTATTTGCAACTGCTGACTGGGAATTTATTTATGTAATAAGCTTTTTTTCTAATTGAGAAATTGTGATGTGTAGCATGGGAATGGGTCAGGCTTTTTGCAAAAGCCATCATATTTAGAAAATCTGGAAAGCATTTAGAAGTTGACTAAACATCCTCTTTGATATTTTCAAAAGGAAAACAGATTGGGTTTTTTATGTTTGTACTTATTTTTCTCCTCTGATGCTCAGTCATTTTTGTTTCAAAGAATAAAAAGGTCAAAACAAAATTCAATGGTTTGAAACTAAATGTTTGAAATTGTGAAGTTGCAAATTAGCAAGGAGTTTATGAAAAAAATTATAGTTTCTCCATGTCCTAGTTCAGCAGGCAGGACCCCTTTATCACTGTGTGGGCATAACCAAAGCTGTGTATTCTATACCCTCTAAGTCACTTCCCATTAATTGTTAACAATGGACCATTTGCAGCAGCTGCCCAGGGCACAGCTGACTCCTCAGGCCAAAAGCTGGGTGTTAAAGAAGCCTGTGAGATAGGAATTGTGATAACTCCCCTCCGGGGAGTTGTTAGCACCTTCACACCAGCCTGAGTGGTCATGTCTGCTAATGGACCAGCAACAATTCCAAAAATACTCCATGGCTCACAGAGTTAGATCACCCATTGTGGAACTCCCACCCTGGGGGAGGTACTGGGAAGTCCCACCTGAACCTGAGGGTATATAATCCTAGAGTTTGGAGACCTCTGGTACCACTCATCAGATCCAGAGGAGGACTAGAACCTTGCCAGGATTGTGACCACTACTCTCAACCAGACTGCAGCCACCATCTGCACCAACAGGTTTTCCCCTTCCTTTTACTTTGGACTCAGGGGAACCATGGGGCTGGTTCTCAGCACAGGGGCTAAGGAGCACCAGTCTATTTGTGCCCCAGGGTGCTGGGTTATACTTTTGGGTTTTGTGGGTTGAAACCAATTTCTCTTTGTGTCATTGCATTTATTGTAATATTTTTATTAAATTGTATCTCTGACTTGGAAACTCTCTTGAGTTAGGTTCATTTCTCCTGTTGACTTACCATTAGACCGTCACACTCGATTTTATTCCAATGACCAAAAAAAAAAAAGAAACAAAAAATCATAGCCTGACTAATGTTTCTCATTTGGGGAAATCCATTTTTTCACCAGGTTTGTTTAACTTCTATGTTCACTATTATCCAAATCTCTTATATCTGCCTTCTTTTCAAAGAAGAAAATTACTTAAAATTGCCTGTCAGCAAAAGGTATGCCATCTCAAAATATAAATTTCCCTTTCCCCCCTTAAGCATATAGTTACTAAACATCCTGCTCTGAAAAATTAAAACAAATATCTGCATTTGAGATACTTTCTCATGCAGACTGGAAAATGGCTATGGATCACTGACTTTACTCAGCCTCCTCTTTATTCTGATCATTTTTGATTAAGAAACTCTTCACTCCTAATAAATAACTAAAGCTAATATGCTCCAATGGTTTAGCTAACTAGATTTTATTGCATTCTAGTGGGAATTCTGTACTCTGGGCTGTTGGTTTGACTCTCACAGGAACAGCAGATCATACAAGTGTTGTGATTATTGCACAATATATACAGGCCCAGTTCTGCTTTTGGCTGTTACAGTAGGTTTGCAAGGCTGAGAACCAAATGAAGCGATAGAGTACCAAGGGGAAATCAAATCAAGTGGTTTTACACTTCTAGTAATGTGAGGAAAGTATTCCTCTTGTTCTGTTCATACTGTCATACTGAAAAGCAATTATTTTGTAATGACGACCACAATTTATCCTCATAATAATGAAGCTTTGCTATTGCTTTAAGTATTTCTAATTTATTACACCTATTTGGTATGTTATTGACAGTCATTACCTTGGGTGGTATTATTGACCATCCCTGCAGTTTTGTGAAATAAGAAACTGATTCATAACCATTACAGTTAAAGGATCATGGACCTTTCCACAGATTTATAGAACAAACGGATAAAACAAACAAAAAGAGATTTTCCTAAAGCTTTTATGAGGGAATGGGTGTCCTTGAGGATAGGTAAACCTAAGCTCCTTCTGGTGAAAAAGGGAAGATGAGTCAGCCTTATAGTATCAAGGTTCATTTGGCAGCACAGCAAAAGATTGTGATGTATGAGGGTCTTTTCCAGGGAAACCTCAGAGTAGTGTTGAGACCTACCAGGAGCTGTCAGCTCACATGGGATTGGCTGACAAGACATGGAGGGGACCAGCAGCAATGGCAGCTGCCTCCATTCCCTCAAGGGCGGATCCCAGGGAGCTTGAGTGACCGGGACCTGGCATGGCACTTTGCCCAGAAGGACACCTCTTTGAAGGAGGGTGTTGCAAACAAGTATTTTAAGGTGGTTTAATCACCTGCCCAGAAACCTGGACTGCATCAAAACAACTGTGGCCAGCAGGTGGAACAAACTTATTCTGCTCCTTTATTCAGTTCTGGTGAAACCCCACTTGGAGTATTGTATCCAGCTCTGGAGTACTCAGTACAAGCCAAGAAACATCTTGGAGCAAGTTCAGCTGAGGTCCACAAAAATTACTAGAGGAATGGACCACATCTTCTATGAAGAAAGACAGAAAGAGTTTGAGTTGTTCAGCCTGGAGAAGAGAAGGTTCCAGGGAGACCTTATTGCAGCTTAAAGGGACCTTTTAATAAAGATAGGGACAGGTTTTTAATTGGGTCTGTAGGGATAGGACAAAGAAGAATGGTTTTAAACTAGAAGAGAGGAGATTCAGACTGTTTACAAGGAAGAATACATTCAAGGTTATGTTGGGCAGGGCTCTAAGTAATTGAACCTAGCTGACAATGTCCCAGCTTGTTGTAGGGAGGTTGGACTAGATGACCTTTAAACATTCCTTCCAAGGCATAACATTCAAGGATTATGTGATTCTATATGTTTTGCACCCATGGGTGGTTATCCCATGCACCAAAGATGTCCCTGCTTCCGTGCCTTACCACAAGATCATTAAGGTCAAATAAGGTTCTCTAGTGAATGGGTGACCCTGTACAGGCAGTGAGGGCAGGGGCTGCAATATGCTACCATCATCTGTGTGAGTTAAATGGACAGCATGGGATTTGCAAGAGTGGCCTCCTAAAGGAACTGCAGTCCAGAAAACATACTCTTGTGGGATAGCTTTCCACAGAGTGGTTTTGAACCCATATACAGGAATGAACTTCATCTAAGGGACTGTACCCGATCCAGTCTGAAGTAAGACTTAGTCAAATGCCTACAGCATGGATGTTGGGTCCCCAGTGCCAGCTATCTCT
>JAOXXN010000471.1:16024985-16087923 GCA_026770055.1 Myrmophylax atrothorax | reverse complement strand
GACTGCTTTAATTCTTCTGTAATTAGAAAGTTGCATATTCAGGAGAAAACAGTTGTGATCGGTTACTGAAGTACAGGAGATGCTAGTGGTTCCCTTTCTCAGCACTCAGGAGACTAACTTAAAAGTTAACTGAAAACACCTTATTAAGAGGAATTCTTACTTCACTGCTGCAAGTATCTTGCTGTGTAGCAAGAGTGAGCCATCTGGGGAGATCATGACAGGCAGAGATAGGAACAGGACAACAACTGAGATGACAAACTATGCACTGTGACACTCTGGAATGGCCTCTGAGTGGCTCTCTGAGGGAGCTGACAGGCTTCTTGCTACTGTGAGCTCCCTTTGCCCCCTGTTCACAGATGGCAAGCTGATGAGAAGGTAAAGAGCTGTACTTATCAATGCAGTAAAAGATTTATATCAGGAGATGGGATGCATCTATGGTGTGGGAAGTCATGGTGTAGAGGCACTAAGTAGTTTTAAGCAGCTGCAATTACATGATCTCAACTAATTATTGCTGTTATAAATAAAACAGCTGAACAGTAATGAAGTACAATGAGCTAGGCTCATGCCAAACCCTGCATGAGTGAACACTGTGAAGAAAAGCCATTTTCACTGTCCTTCACAGAGCCTGGAAAGAATAATGTCCCCATATTGAGTGGGAATAATGAGTAGCAGTCAGCTTACCATGGAGCAGGGACCCTGCTGCTGCCTCCTCATGACTGGTAGAACCACCATAGGGACCAATGTCCCAGCCTTTTAGAGAGTGCATGCCTGACAGGGAGCTTACTTCTTGCTGGAGACTCAGACCTGCATGTCTTGGCTGTTTTCAAGTTTTGGAATCAAAAGCAATCAATCCAGGCCCTATGTGTTCTGAGTTCTTATTTTTGATTTAATTCTATTTCATTGAGATAACTGCTTACTCCAAGGAAAACAGGGTGTCATCCTGCCTTTGAAATAATTCTTCTCCTGTTCTGAACATCACTGTCCTGACCTCAGTTCCGTCATTAAATTCAGTCGTTAAAAGGATTCAAACCCAGATACTTTTCATGCCTACAATCATGTCCTTATAAATCAAAGCTATTCTTCAGAGACACAATGTAATAAAAATTTAGAAAAATTAATGAATAAAAATGCTTGCTCTTCAGACTTTGGCCTGAAGTGTCAAATATTTGGTCTTTACCAAACATATCTCTAAATTATATTTTTTTCCAAGCTCAATGTCATATGGGGTTTTGTGATGTACTCAGAATAGATATTTGATATCTATTTTAATATGAATAAATAATGGAAAATGTATCAGGAAGAAAATACAGATAACAAAAGGACATTTTACCTTCTCCCTACTCAACACTTGTAAGATATTACACTCTACCATATTGTTTCTGTAAGGGTCAAATGACGGAGCCTTTTTTTTTTTTGATGTTATCATCATCCTTGCTGCAAAAAGTAGCAACTACCTTGAGATATTTCCGTGGAAACATTCGATCTTGCTAAATTATGAGTTTATAGTAGAAGAGAATTCTGTTAGGAGATGCTGATCTGAGTCAGTCCTGCATATCAAAAGTAATGCTGTCAGGATGCAGAAGTTGGCAAAGATGAGCTATCATGTTATGGCTGGGTTACTAGTCATATCTGATCCTTCTTCCTTTTACATGCACCGAGTTTTTCCATCTGAAAAAGACAATAAAGGAAAATATAAGATATGCAACAGAATTTGGCAATCTGAAGGTCTTAAAGAGAGCTCACAGGCTGGCTTTGACTTTGTTAAACACTTAAATTGTATATGATAACATTGAGCCTATATTCATTGTGGTGGCACAGTACAGGCTACTGTATTTGCTTTAGAAAGTACTAACATTATACATATGGATGTGTCTTGTACCTATTTGACAGTATATAAATGTGCACTAATATTCTGTCTTGAAGAGAAGCAATAATAATGATTCTTACTAACCCTAATTAATAGGGGTACATATAATTTGTCCTTCAGTCCTGGACAAACATTGGCTGGTTTTATGCTAATTCCATCTAAAAAACCTGTGCCTTACACATAACAGACATGACAGCCCTGGCAATTTTTATTAGTCTACCAGGTGTCTGATTTCACCAGCATTTCTGAAAATCAGCCAGCCCCAAAAAGCACATAATCTAACATGGTACCAAATCAGAGACTAAAGCACTCATCTCTCTACAACAGTCCCCTTTAAGGACCAACTTTGGAATGGTTGTGAAGACCTATATCTCCCATCACCTTAGCTAGGAGTTGCAGGAGCAAAGCACCTTCCAGGATCAGCAAGCCTGGCCCATTTGCCTGTTATCTTCTGATGCTTTTTTGCTGATGTCAAGAATTTCTCTTCTCCCAGCACCTTTCACAATGGAGCAAGACCTCAGATGCATCTTGGGAGCATACTCATCCTGCTTTCTTTCTTCACTTTTTCCACTGGCATTAGGTATGCCATGGGCAGCAATAAGCTCTATCACTAAATCCTTTTTTACACAAATTCAGAGGAAACACCACTCTGCAGGGGACATCATGGCAGCATCAAGACAGCAAGTGATACATTTTACAAGCTGGTTGCTGTACAGAGTTTTAAGTGCAGACAAATTATTTAATAAATGAAATACATAATGGCTGTAACGCAGTTTCTGAAGATACTTTGAAGTGTGCTCTGTGAAAATGTTAAAGTAATCCTAAGGGAGCTTGAAATAATAATTTTATAAAAATAAGAAAAGATTATTTATAAATTGATTTGTAGAGTACTGGTTGCATATTGTGATTCTATAGGAAGATGACAATTTTCAATAAAAGGAAGGTCTAAGGACATGTGTGGTCAGGTACAATGTAGTTTGTGTTGCACAATGTCTTTGCAAACTTACTGCGATATGTCTGATTACACAGGTATGTATGCCAACCTTCCTTACCCATATTTTCTCAATTACTGGCTCTTATGCATGTGCCTCAATGTTTATTCCAGAACAACCCCCTAAAAGGCATTTGAATCCTCAATTGAGTACATTAGCCAGTTGTCATCAGATGCTGCTAAAGTCACTGCTGTGATAATATGAATTGCTCAGTGCAGTGTCTGTCTGTCGATTCACATTCAGGAATTGCTTCATGAAAGGCTGGGATCTCTCTCCTAGTGTCAAGAAACCACAAATCACCTCCTGGCCTTCAAAGCAAGAAAGACACTGGTTGTGCAGTACCCCTTATTGTAAAAGGCAAGAGAACAGTGTAACATTTTTGGGCAGTGTGCCCAAGAAAGTCAGAGAAAGATCTAGCATGTTGAATGTGCAGCTGATACATGCAACCTAGGCTTTGGCATCTTATAGCAGAAAAGGTTGTGTATGTCACTTCTTGGACACACCAGCCAGGGCACAAAGCCACCCATTGGCATTTCATCATGAGGCAGAAATCTGTATTAGCTGGGATTGCAATGTGCTTATCCATGGAGAGCTCAGTGGAAGGCTAAGCTGTGTGCTTGATACATAGTCTATTTCTTACACAATGTTGGTCTTAGCTCTCTGCTGTATTCTATACCCGGTAAAGAAGCCACTGCATGATGGAAATGCAACAGGTTGTGTGTTGTAGTATAGTTCTAGGAATTGAAGGTGATTAATACCTGCTTGTTAGAGGAGGAGGTATGTAAATTTTCCTTTCAGCACATCTGCAAGTAGTCCCTTCTATAACAGGAGTGAAATGTTCTGCATTAGCTGCTCTTTTCTTGAGCTGCACCAAGTTGCGCAGGCACCTGCTTGGGACGGTGATTTATATTGTCACTGTTGTCAAATCCACATCCAAATGATTTCACTGCCCATTAATCTATCATCATAAATTAGCAGCAAGATGTATTATCTCAATGTTTACTATTTTTTCTGCTACTATTTCCTTCTGCTGTTTGCATCATATGCTGTTTCCTTTTAAGAGAGATTAAACAGGCTAATCCAGGAAAATTTCCACTGAAGCCAAGGCTTTATGCGACTAGAGAGAGTAGGAGCAGTGCCAGCATTTTCCCATGTCAGACTCCACTGTAAGAAAATGGAAAAGCAACTTAAGTTCTGGAGAGAGAGGAGCTCCAAAAATCATATACTCCAAACAAGGGAGAAAATAAATCCAGCGAGAATGAGAAAAGCTTGTCTGGTTGAAGTCGCTCATAGCTCTTTATCCAGAATGTAGGATTATGTTTTCTACCTTTGTTCCTTCAGTTCTTTTTATTTGGACAATGCTGCCTTGATAACTCCTTAAATTATCATTAAATTCCATGAGTAATGAAATAGAATAGAACAATTCTTCAGCTAACTCTTTTACTACTTATGTGCTTTTCCTAATTTATTGAAGACATACTTTGTGCTGCAAAATTCCTTAAGCACTAGGTCCTTTAAATGAAGTCTCCTGCTTATAAACACCCTTATTAAGACCTTCACCAGCATCTAAATAAAGGCTATTTATTTCTCTTTCCCTTTCCTGTTCCCTCATCTTCTCTCCAGTAACTGTTGTTTCATAGATTTAATCAACTTCACATCACAGATGAAGTGACAGACCAGTTTCACTCAAAAACACTCAAAGACTATAATGTCTAGCATTGGGCTCTGTGATTTAATAAATAAATCATCACAAAAAATGGGCATTTAATCAAAATACTTTCAAAATGCTTTCAATACAAGATTTCCATTACAAATAATGTGTGTTTGTATCTAAAATCTCTGTATAAAATTGGGGGGGAGTGGTAAATGGCTTTTAACTGCCTTTATAGGAAAATTAGTACTTTTGCTTAGGAGAGTTTTCTCTATTGAAGTCTAGTCAGACTTTTATGCTTTGTTGCTTTAACTTCTGTATAGTTGCTTAGACAATTGCAAGAGGAAGTACAAACAGCATGACCTTCAAGTAGAGTTGAAAGTTTTCTTGGAATTTATAGGAATTACTACACAAAGTGCTGGTTGTTTCATACAGGTCTTTAATCCTGAAAAAAAAAAGGCGTCAAAACAACCAAAATCCAACCTCAAAAACCCAGTCTAGTCTGTTCAGCTTGTCACTCAAGGCGTGTCAGACGTTATCTACTGGATTCCTTTAACAAAATCATGACTTTGTTTACACTAATGGGACCATTCTTCAACATTTATCTAAACCCCATAGCCAAAGCCCCATAATTTCTTCATGAAATCCTTTTAAATTTTGGAACTGGAACCTATTTTTAGGCTGCTTTTGCAAACTTCAGTTGGCTTGTTGCCATGAACTGGTCATCTTTAACAAATAGTTGCCCAAAGGGAATGAAAACCTCTGGAGACACGCATTTAGTTTAGTGGACTGGTGCTCAATAAAAAGGCTGATAGTTACATGGTGTTTCCCTGGTTCCAGCTTATTACCAGAGCGTTTGACTGGAGTAGTTAACTACAGCATAGTCAGAAGTGATAAGATCCTGGCAGCTTTGCAACTGCTAGTTAGTTGCATTCCAGCATCAATAGCGATTTTTGTTAACGGAGGGCTCAAAGCCTTTGCCAAATGGCTTGCTTTGAATAACTAAAGCTTAGAAGCAGCTTAATTTAAATAAAAGTGGGCATAATAAGTTAAGTAAAAAAATCAAATGAAATTACTTACTCAAGAAGATATATAAAAACAATGTGGCAGAAAATCAAACTATGTTTTCCTCCCTCTGCCTTTATATTGATTTCAAGGAAAAGCAGCAGTTTGTTTTCCTGGTTTTGTTGCTCATAAATTCTCAGTTTTCCTCTATGATTATAATCTTGCTCCATTACAAACAGAGCTGCTTTATATATGGAAAAATTAAACACACAGAGATAAATGTAGAGTCCCTTCCAAAAATTAACTTTTATTTGAAAATCCACATATTTTGTCCTAATATACCCAAAGTATGTTTACTGATCACTTGCTCTGATGCATAAAAGAGTACACACTCTTTACCTATAGGGCCTATATCAAAAGAAACATTTGCATGACACATAAAACCAAAATGACTCACTAGGAAATGTCTTAGCCCTGTGTCAGTCTACAATGAGTAGTTGCACTGATCCTAAATTAGGAGGGAAGAGAATGCTTATGTCCTTGCTGGTAGGAAGAATGAGAGCATTCAAAGGACTCACATGGAAAGGAACAAATGTTCAATCTGCCTTAGTTCTATAAAAAACTAGAACTAAACTCAGAAATATATGCAAAATTACATCCCCTTCTCTTCTGTCTAGTTTCTTCATCTCTGAATGCTTTGTTGGCCCATTTACAATAGTGACAAGCAGCTTTAATTAAGATATTAAATTTACTTGTTCTAATTATTGGTTTCTAATCACCGGATTTTTTTCCTCTGGTTCCATTCTTTCTTGTACTTTACTGCTCTCTGCAATGTAGTCAAACAATAAATCCCTGCTACAAAAGCAGCATTGGCTGGCTGAGTAAATTTTCTGTTATTCTGTATGGGTGGATGTCCTACAGGCTCAATCTTTCTTTAGCAATCACATCAAATATTTGCTATGAGTACACTAATTGTAATGGGAATGGGTTCTCCCTTACACAAATGGGAAAGTTCTTAGGATACCTCCTGGTACTCCTTTTCACATAGTCCTTCTAACATTTCTATTTTTCTGCATTCACCACTAATCTTACTTTAGTCACTACTGTTTTTATTCCACTGCAGCTATAGATAATAAGTATGAAGAAGAAGAAGCACAAAATCCTCTATTCCTCTACATCACAAAAGACAGCAGAAAATAGTGTGGCTTTAGAATCAACTAGCATAGCATCTGGAGTGTCTGTGCAGCAACAAATTGGAAAATTAAAAGCAGTTCTTAACGGGACAACTCTTGTAGTCCATCCTGTGCTTGAAGGGCCTTTAGCTACCCATTATATGGTATTTGCTTCCTGTATATGTCCACACTACAGGTGTACATGGATCTCTGTGCCCACCTGGTGTAATTCTAGCAGTGTAGGTATCACAGGAAAGGTTTCAATGAAAGCTGCATGAGTCTCTATGGATTTCCCCACCTATCCTCAGCTGCTGAACTCCTGCTGCTGTGTTTAGTTCAATCTAGTTAGATTAAGGTGCTTGAACCTGATTAGACTCTACCACATGAGCATCACATTACTTCTCTGGTGTGCAGGGCTATGTCTAGTCAGAAAACAGTTATAGCATGAAGATAGAACATGCTTTTGGCTTAGGATTTATAGTGAGGCACATTTTCATTCCTGAAAGATCCAACCACGCTCTGCTCAAGCAGGGTCACCGATACCCAGCTGCCTAGGAACATGTCCAGAGACCTTTTTAATATCTCAAGTGATGGAGACTCCAAAACTTCCCAGGACAACATGTCCTGGTCCTTGGTCCCCCTCACAGTGAAAAAGTGTTTCCTGATGTTCAGGGGAACCTCCTGTGTTTCCACTTGTGCCATTGACTCTGGTCCTGCGTTGGGCACCACTGCAAAGAGCCTGGCCCTGTCTTCTTTACAATTTTCTTTCAGGTATTGTTATACATCGTAAGTTTCCCTCAAATCTTCTCTTCTCCAGGCTGAACAGCTCTCCCAACTCTCCCAGCTCTCTCAGTCTTTCTTCATAGGAGAGAGAGATACTTCAGTCTCTTAATCATTTTAGTGGCCCTTTGTTGGACTGTCTCCAGTATGTCCATGTCTCTCCTGTACTGGGGAGCCCAGAACTAGGCAGAGCACTCCCATGCAGAGCAAGGGGGAAGGATCAGCCCATATGTCATGCTAGCAGCATTCCTCCTAATGCAGCCCAGAAGACTGTTGGTCTTCTTTGCTTGCAGGGGCATATTGCTGGTTCATATTCTACGTGATGTCCAGCAGAACCCCCGAGGTCCTTTCCTGCCCAGCTGCTCTGTAGCTGGTCACCTCCACAGACTTTGTGCATTTCCCGTGGCTGGAGATCCTTCTGTCTCTAGTCAATCCATAACCATTTAAATTAATCAATCCTCTTCCACTGGAAATAATCTCTTCCTGCAAAATAATCCAACCTACCCACTCTCAGTTTCTGCATTACTGTTCTAGTTAAATAAGAATAATTGTCTTAATAAATCTCTCCCTCCCCTGAAAGCATAGCTGCTCAAGCACCTTTTTTTATTGCTGAAATTTCTCTTTGATTGATTGATTGATTGATTGATTGATTGATTGATTATCTTGAAATTATCTTTGATTTATGTTGTTCAGTGAGGGATTGCTGGTGTGATGATGATGAGCAGTTGTATTTCTGAAGAGGCTAGATGAACTCTTAAGATGCCTATGTCTTTATTATGTAATCATAAAAAGCAAATAAGCAAGCCAAAAACTGAAGAGTAGAGAATGAAAAAGCTTGTAGAAGTATTTTCTGTAAAGCAAGTTTTAAAGAACTTTTCCAGGGACATAGTTAAATTTGTGAAAGGCCATTATTTAGTTGTTCACAAGTAAAATGTTATGTCCAGTCTAGATTTCGCAGCTTCCTCTTTCTTTAAATGCCTTGTAAGTAATGCTAAGGTACACTTAATGCAAACAACTATGACGAAGACTTTAAAAAACAAGATCATACAAACCTAATGTTCAAATTTTTCGTGTTTAACAGCTCCTTTCCTAGGAATCCTCATATTTGCCCACTGAGCAAGTACTTTGTCATTAATATTTTATCTAATACATGCACTAATGGGCAGTTGAAGTGTTCTCTAAACTGTATGGATTTACTCCAACTATGATTGCTTGAAGTCTGGAGCAATGTGCATTTATGTCACACTCTTTACTTGAAACATTTTTACCTCAACACCTGGGAAATGCATTTGGACATTCTTTATGAAAGACTGTGCTACAACTGAGGTGGTTTTTATAGTTAATCTCTTATGAATCATAATGAGATTTTGAAAAAGAAGTTTAAGTTTAATTCATGCTACTTCAGAATGGTCTGTCATGATCTTGTGATGGGTCTATATAACAGACCTCATAGCCAATCTATGACTACTTGTCCCAGTCTTGAATATAGATGTTACCCCTTTATCACTGGTGCTCAGGCAAGATCCCAATACAATCTTAAGAAAACATTTCATTTTTAATTGCTCATGCTTCAAACTAAGTCTACAGAACCAGTACTGCACAGGTATTCATGCCTTTAGAGGTCACTGTCATCATCCTTGCACAGTGCTGATTTCCCCCATTCAGATGGAAGACTTTGTAGCTGTGCTGGGTTTGGCTGGGATAGCATTAATTTTCATCCCAGTGGCTGGCAGAGGGCCGTGTTTTGGATTTGTGCTGAACACGGGGTTGATAATACAGTGATGCTTTTTTGTTGCTGAGCAGGGCTTACACAGAACCAAGGCTTTCTTTGCTTTCTGTGCTGCTGTGCTGGTGAGGATGTTGGAGGTGCATGGGAGGCTGGGAGGAGACATAGCAGGGACAGGTGACCCAAACAGACAAAAGGGATATTCCAGTCCATATGACATCATGTTCAGTATATAAAGTGAGGGAAAGATGAAGGAAGGGGTAGACATTTGGAGTGATGGCATTTATCTTCCCAGGTAACTGTTACATGGGATGAGGCTCTGCTCTCCTGGAGATGGCTGAACACCTGCCTGTCCATGGGAAGCAGTGAATTAATTCCTTGGTTTTTTCTGCTTGTGTGGGAGGTTTTTGCTTTCCCTATTAAACTCTCTTTATCTCAACCCACGAGTTTTCCAGCTTTTTCCTTCCCATTCTCTCCCTGATCCCTCTGGTGGGGGAGTGAGCAAGCAGCTTTGTGGGTCTTGGTTGCTGGCTGGGGTTAAACCACACAGTAACAAATTTAAATTACAAACAAAGCAAAGTGTACATGAAAAGTTCAATAACTGCATAAGTGAGAAATACTGAAATTGAATATGTGATTAATGCAAATTGTGGAACTGCAAGTGCTTTCCAAATTAAGCTACTAACTGTAAGTAAACATAGTAAAATGTTGCAAAAAACCTTCTTTGAGTGCAGAATTAAAAATGCTGTATAGCTACTGTATGAAAGGATTTATTTCTTCTTGAAAGGGGAATTAGAGTTGATGATGCTGGAGAGCCCTCAGCAAGGAATCGAAAACCTTACATTCTTTTTTTTTTTTTTTGTGGCTTGTGATTTCTTCTCTCTTAGGGTTAGAACTATCAATCTTTGTATGCAAACCAAGAATTTCCATGCTGTACTTTATTCCATTTTGTTAACTTGGCAAACACCAAATTATTTTCCATGGGGTTTTTTTAGATTATTCTAAACAAATCTCTTCATAACCTCTGAAGGATCTGTCCTCTAGAAGTGATTGTGGCCTCTTATTTGCTGACATGACTTGTATGTCATGTTGTCTACATGGCTCCATTTTCTGCAGAAAAAAAATACTTAAGAGAGTAGGTAGAAATTCCATTCACATCAATGGGTGGATTCTCTCTGGCTCACATGCATTTGAGCTCAGGCATGGAAGGGTCTGCCATATCCTTAGTGGGCTGGAGAACTGATTAACAGAGCAATGCTATGGAATGAACAAGCAGAGCAAAACAGAATGATGCTTTACTTTCACATCTAGAACAAGTACAGCTGTAGAAATGCTACAGCAGGTATTCATTTTTATTCCAATGCACTGAGAAGCCATAGGTCTGCAGCTCATCTTAGAAATATTTACTTTCTTCAAAGGTAATTCTTTTTAGCACTTGAGTACCAGAGAACTACACACAGAATTAAAATAATAAAATTCATGTAGTTGTAGTAGATGGATGGTGTTGCATTTGAGTGTAACAGATAACACAGTGCAAGACCTTCCTTAATAAATTTTTAAACAGTCAGTTTTGTATCATAAATGGTATCTGACTGCTGCATACTTTGATCAAATGTAACTGTCAGCTCAAATTATCCATTTTGGGAAATCAAATGCTTCCCAAATGTTTAGGGAAATCACCTGGAGAACTGGCTTCTCTGTTGAAGACCTTTTACAAAATACCATTAATGCAGTAGTACTGCCTCATGACTCCCAGCATAATGGGTAGTATAAGCTCCAAGATAGTCTGAATGGGTATTCTAGGTCACATCAAGGGGCCCTGTACCCCAATGTCCTGTTTCTGAAGGGGTCTGAGAGGAAATAACAAAGTAAGCATTTATGGTAGTTCCTCAAACTGATCTCGGTCATCAGCCTTAATAAACATTTCAGCTCCTATCCTTGCTAGAAAGGAAGACTTCTTTGTGATGGATTCTTCTGTCTATACAAGAAAAGTTTTAAGCTGCTTTCTATTGAAGTTTAGTCATTGTCTTAATTAATTAATTTCATATCAAAATGTTTGACAAAAAGGTTTGGATAGCGTGGGGCTCCCCTGTACTGGCATGTTAGAATGTGAAGATACAAGATATACACATGTACGAATAATGTACATTTTTGGAAGATCAGTCATCTACAGAAAATGCATGCCTGAGGAGAGAGATGATTGCATATGTAGGATGTGGCAACTAGGGCTATCTGTGAGTAAGGTTAGATGACAGACAACACTCCTTCCAGCAAACAGGGCTAAGGGAGCATAATGCAAACTGTTACATTTCAATGAGACTTGCACTGCTAAATCATGAAAGATCAATATCTTTGCACAACTATAGAAAACTGCTTTTCAATATATTTTCCCAGCTTTTTCCAGGCAATTATAAAGCTTCTTGAATGTGGAGATTAAGTATGGTGATCATTTTATAGTAATCAATTTACTTTTAATATCTGAACAGGATTTACAGACTGAATGTAATCTGAACATTTTAAAACTTTTCCCTTGGAGCATGCTGCCATTACATTTATTAAAATATCTCCTGTGGAGTCATCTTTTAACAAGTAAATTACAGGGATTATCATCCATTTGGCATTTCACAACTTTTGATCAAACACTTCTTCATGTCAGAAAGAATTTATAAGAATTATGTAAGACTGTGCTTCATCAATCTGTTGTTTCATAAAATAGATTGAGTGTGTCATCGGGGGAAATAAATTGTACCCAAGTTAAAGAAAAGACAGATGTGGGTCCTAGAAAACAGTTTTATGTCTGTTTTCTGGTAGCCCAAGAGCAACAGAATAAAGGTTTATGAAGAGCTTGTGCAAGTGTGTGATGCAAAAAACTCGTTAAGATTTTGCTCAACTTTGAAAGTCTTCATTGCATATGATGAATTCCTTTATGTTGAAAACAAAGTGATCTCTACCCTTTTCTGCAAACTGGTGATATTTCTGTAGCTGAGTTCAGAAATCTATATCAATAGTCTTTCACTCAATAAGTGTTGAACCTCAGAATTTTTTCCATCCACTGGTTGAAACCTTTGGAATATTTGACCTTGTAGAAACACACATCAGAATTGCCTTTCCCCTGATACCTTGAAAGTTAGACAGGATTCAGAGTATACCATTATTAATATTTCCGTGGTCAAATTTAGCTTGCTTGACACTACATCCTACTAAAGCCTGAGAACATACTATATGAAACAATATCATTTACACCTGTGTAGAGATTTGCATTTGTGGATGAATAAAATCTAAGATTTGGCCTCTGCACTATAACAGAAGAACAAATATTTAGATTTGTGCATTTTGCTGCATGAGTGCATATGTTCACTATTTCAGGATTACACCAAGAATGATTTCCTGTTATGTGACCAAAACACATTGTGTACAGGTGAAGCATCAGCTCACTGAATCACATAACCTCTGGCAATTCTATTTCACAAATAAGCATTTAATAGGGAGTGATAGAAAATGAGATGTTACACTATAATGTGAAGTTTAACCTTGCAACCCTGACTTCTGGATACAGTGAAGCATGAATTGTAGCGTCATTTCATTTCTCACTATCAGATTGCCAAGCGATGGAGTATTGTCACTAAAACCTATCTGAAGTCAGCTGCTTTTATACGTGAAACTGAAAACCAGTCTACTCAGAGAATCCAGCACATAGCTGTTATTTTCTGTCTTTCTTCTCTGACTTTTTTCAGGTGACATTGGAACAATTATAGGACTTCTATTTTCCTCTAGTCCATCTGCTCCCACTAAGAATGGGAAATCTTTTTATATTAACTTCCAATTCAAATACACAGCAGCAAGTGAAAGGTACAAGGGAGGTGAAGAGAAGGCAGCTGCAGGAGCAGCAAATTAACTCCAAAGAATATGGATCCTGTTTTCATGCAAATGTTTCCATTAATAAAAAATGAAGAAGAAAATTATAATTTATATAAAAGATCTCTAAATAAAATATTTTTATTCCTTGAGATGTGAACGACTCTTCAGTGTTTAATGCCTCCATATATGAGTATCAGAATATTACATATGTCCATATGTATTTGTAATACCCATAATACAGGAATTGATCTTTCTGACTACATCAATATGGTTTAGTATAAATTGCTGAGACAGACACAAAAATACGCTTGATTGCAAACAATGCTTTGAAGACTCAATAATTGACTATTAAGTCTAGAATTAACCAAAAGCAGATGATAAAACAGCATGATAACATACACTGTGATTGCAAATATATTTGAAGTGGGAAATATTAAGCAACTTTGACATTCCTCTGGACGAATTCTGCCATTCTTAGTCATGATGAGTAGTATTTCATTCCACTAATAACCCTGATCCAATCAATGGGGCTCTTTGCAAACTAACATACAACTCAGTATGTGCCAACATGGCAAAAATGTGTTCATACTTTGCTGTATTTATATGTTTATATGCTTATCCATAGTTACGTGGGAGAATTATTTCCTTCTATTCAGTCCTTGATACAAAAATACAATGTAAACCTGAATGTATTTTTCAAGAACCTGTTTTTTCCACAAGTATTTCTCTGCATCATGAGCTAAAGAGTCGTATTCTGACTAGATATCTGTATGGTCTTTATTAGTCTGGTGTTTAGGGACTGAATATAAATTCTTTGGAAAGAAAGTAGTACTGTTCACATGTGACAGCCAAGGAGCTGAGGCACACACTAAGTGGAAGATTTGAAGAATAAAAGAGGTAAAGGGTTAGGCTAGTGTCCTAAACTTCAAGAGAGGACCATTTTCTTTTCAGCTGTTTTCAGTTTTTATTGTCCTTTGTTAAGAAGGACTTCAATGCCTTTCTGGTAGTTACAGTTTTGCTGTAAAATCCATGAATTTCCAAACTACCTTGATTTTTCCTTTGTTTTTAAATTCTGAAAATTAATGATGACAATCTAATACTCTCTGCGTTAAGCTTTCACTCTCGGCCATATAGTCAGGCAGATTTTCTTAATAAGTATGTTTATTCATAGCTGTTTGATCAAATAGTGCTTTTCAAGAGGCATTAAAGATTTTTAAGTGTGAGAGGAGACAAAAAAGTGAAAAAAGAAGTGTCACACTTGAGGAAGGTGCTAGTTTAGTGTGTCACAAGCAACAGACCCCTTTCACTCTGCCATTTTACAAGGTACACATTGATGTCTGTCTTGTCACATTGACCTCATGATAACTTTGCCAGCTGGATGTATCAATTTATTCATTCTTTTGTTTGTTTGTTGATTATTATTATTATGCATTTCTTTTTAATCCAGTAGCCTGTGTGGAAAGACAGAGACAGCTCAGTTGTTATTTGGGGCTACTGCTTGGAGCTCAGCTGCACCAAGTCTAGTGCTGCATACTTTCAGACCTCTCCTCTCTGGCACAAGCTGGAAAGTACAAGCACAGCAAGGATACATTAAAGGGTCACATATACTCCAATATAAGTTAAGTTTTATGTTTATGTCATGTTGCAGTTGATATTAAGGTTGCAGTTGATATTAAGATTGCAGTGTGCTTCCAGGGGGAATGGCCGGCAAGTTCAGGACCGATGGCAGCTTTGCAGCCCATTCTATGTCTGAGACATCTCCCAAAAGTCTACTTTTGTATTCAGTTGAAGGGGTCAGGCAATTGGAGAGAAGCACTGATATGATATGGAGCTGATATAGAAAGAGACTGAGATTTGAAAAATCAGGGGGTTTAAATGTAAGTCAACTGATAGTTATATAGAATCCGAAAAATGGTCATGCTGGGTAAGACTGAGGTCCACCTGCATTGGTGAAAAACATCTTCCCACCTTGTCTTGTGCAGTGGTGAGCAGCCAACACTAACCCAAACACCAGCTAACTGCAAGCAGCAATGGCTTTCAGTTTCTGGCTGTCAGCAAGTTAGGGGTCACCTGTTCTGGAGATCACATTCAGAAGAGGAGTGAAAAAGAGTTTATCCATCTGTGCTGTTTCACTGCACAAGCATGTTACTTTGAGTGCTTTTTTTTAGTGTTTGTGGGTTTTCAATGATAAGGTCACTTAAAATTAATACAGTGCCACATGTTTGAAAGAAATGGTGCTTTGACAAATAGTCTGTGTATAGCTGCAAGAAAATATGGGGAAAAATTTTGAAAAAGATTGGATTACTTAGACAATCTGACGTTGTCTAAGTCACTTATAATAAATGTGTTTAATACATATTATGTAGCTTTGTTAAACTCAACCAGATGATTATTCATTCTGGCATTCACAGCCCCTTTAGAGTCTACAGGTCTTCTTTAAATATTTAAATCCATCTGCACACTTGTGAAGACATCTGGATACCTAAGAATGATCAAAATTGTGCTATGCACCAGTTTAGTCACTCAAAAAATATTCTAACTGTGCTGTACATGCCTCAGCTATTTTTCCTTCAAAAGGTCATCCAAGTTCAAGCTGCTACTTTGACTCCTTATGAAAAACACTTGAGTCATCCTGTCAGGAGACAGGACCAACACAGCATGATTTTACATCATATGAGTAGGTCCACAGTTGGTAAGCAAACACCTTGTCAAAGAGAACAGTTTGCAGGTTGTTTACAAGCCAGTGTTTATCAGACAGATCAGATTAGTGCATGACTCCATGCAAGTCCTGATTTGTTTCTAAATATTTTACCCAGAGAATAGAAGCTAAGCTTCATGAATTAGAAAGAGAATGGATTCCATGCTAAGCATGATAACATGGCTAATTCACTCTCAGTTTTGACAGATGCTATTGTAAAGTATCACTGAGATTTTCTCTGGGCTAATACATACCCACTGGGGAAATGTCATGTAGATAATTAAAATTAACTCTTTTATTACAGAAATTCTTGAGTGCTGTTTAGTAATGGTGCCCTGCCAAACATCTAATCAACAGATGCTGACCAGAGTCAGATATTTAAAATGGTCAGTCCTGAAAATGCATAATTAGCACACTAAGCTACAAGAATAACCCACCCCCTCTCTCTTCTGAGTAGAAAAAGGAGAACTGGAAAAGATCTTTAAGCATCATTAAGTCCAATTACACACTAAATAGGACATTCTATTAAAAGACTTTCTTATTGAGCTTTTTCCCCCTTTACTCATCCACACAAGGATGGGTTATGTCCCAGTTCTTCAGGTCTAAAACAGGTTGTTTTCATACAGAAAGTATGGGCAGAGTAGTAAAGGTGTTTTTTGCATAATACCTGGTTATATCAGTATTCTTAATACTTAAAATGACATTTACATTAGTAAACAAGCTGAATAATTTTTAAATAGAAAATTTAGACTTCTAAGGAGCACTAACTTTGAATATAAGTTTTATTATATACTTTTTCATTCTTTATTTAAGTGGTGACAATTAAAATGAGCAAAATTTAGTGACAAGGTATAAAAGATGGCATAGTCAGGGTTTTTTCCTACATAAATCTGAGTGTGATGACCTAGCACAGCTTTTATATAGCAGTACACTTGCATTAGCTCTCTTTGTCATTAATAGCCAAGACAAAAGTAGGTTGAATTATTATCCATGGCAGACTGAAATTTGAATTACTCCCATAACCACAGGGTGTAGATGATTATAGTACAGTAAGCAAGCCCTTACATTTGTAAGGTTTCTTCTGTATGGCACAGAGTAATACAGAAGTGGCATAATTACCTTGATGTGAATTCAAAGCCAGGCTGAGCTGCTTTTGCAAACTTCACCTAGCTGCATTCTTGGGTTTCAGAGAACATCTAAGATGGAATGAATAAGTATAGGAAGAAGAACAAGAAATGACACAAGGGCCTGAGGAAAAGAGAGCATATTGCACTTTTTTTCTTTAGCAAAGGTACAGAAACTTGTATAGGACACTTCTGACTGGAACATTTGGTGAGGTCAATGAAATTTGTATGAATACTTCTTTCTGACTCTTAGCTCTCACTTTCATTTCCTAGTGCTTGGGAGTCAGAGGCTTGGTGGCCAGTACCGTTGCTGTGACCTGGAGGGTGAAGGTTTTCTGTGCTCTGTGCTTTTAAGAAGGGAGCTGATGTTGGTCTGAACATGATGGCTTTGAGTAGTGGATGTTTGCTGAGAACCTACTAGACTTCTATGCTGGCTTTGTCTCTGTCACACTGCCTGTGTGCAGACAGAGCAGGACCAGGCCAACAACCTGGTAATTACTTCAACTTTCGTGTCAAATTTTGTATGTCAGCTTCAGTGCAATCTGTTCTAGAGATCCTCATGGTATTGATATTTTTTTCCCTACAGATGTCAGCTCAAACAGGAGCTCTAGCCATTTCTTATCCCACTGCCAAAGCAATTAAAATTAAAAGACCTTCGAGTAAAAAATAGGAGCAATTTCCTTGGTAGTCTGAGCTTCTCTTAGTAGGTCTGATTGTCTCCCTCTGTAATCCTGGTAAATATCTGATTTCAAGAGCTGGATGTGTCTTTAGATTTGAAATTTTGAAGAATCCTGAAGTTCAGCTAGTACAGCTTCCAACTGTACAGTCATATAATGTACACAATGCATGTATGCATGTATATGTTCATGCACACAACGCACAAACATTGTATGTGTGAATATGGCTATCGATCTGATCAGCTAATTGTAAGTCTTGAGGTATATATGTCAGTGGAAAGACAAAGAATCCATTTCAGTGGCACTGACAGGACCATATCATCCAAAGCAGAGTGGCCAACAGGTCAAGGGAGGTGGTCCTACCTCTCTACTCCCCTCTGGTTAGATCCCACCTGCAATGATGCATCCACCTCTGGAGTCCCCAGCACAAGAAGGACATCAACCTGTTGGAGCAAGTCTAGGGAAGAGCCACCCTACCACAAGGAAAGGCTAAGAGAATTGAGTTTGTCCATCCAGAAGAGAAGGCTTTGGGGTAACCTTATTGTGGCCTTTCAGTACCTGAAGGGACCCTACAAGAAAGATGGAGAGAGTCTATTTATAAGAGCATGTAGTAGCAGGACAATGAGGAATGGCTTCAAACTGAAAGAGGATAGGTTTATATTAGATTTTAGGAAAAAATGCTTTACTGTGAGGGTGGTGAGGCACTGGAAGAGGTTGCCCAGAGAAGTTGCAGATGCCCCATTCCTGTGTTTCAGACCAGGCTGGACAGAGCTCTAAGCAACCTGGTGTAGTGAAATGTGTCCATGACCGTGCGCATGATGATTTTTAAGGTCCTTTCCAACCCAGACCCTTCTATGATCCTATATTTAGATCCCACTGGGAACTCAGTCTGAGGGGGACCTGAGGAAAGTTCTTCTTATCCCGTGTTTTCAAAACCCAAATAAAACAAACCCAACTAGTTTCCACATGGAGTTGAGCTCCTCTGGGATAGGAAGACAGAGACACAGTCTAGCAGTGCAGCTCTGACAAAACTGGGCTTCTTTGTTGCTTTCAGCCTTCTGTTTGCACTTTTTTTTCTCTTGGGATGAATAAGCATACAGAGCCTAACTCAATGTGAGGTAGTCTGACATTTCTAGTAATTGAAGGCATTTCTGAATATGCAAAGCTTCCACATTACAAGGTGAGACAGCCTCTTGAAGTAGATGTAATTATTGTCACCATTCCTGCGGGGCAAGATACTCTAATAAGAGAGGGGGGGAAGATGATATTCTCCCAGAAGAAGGAAAAGTAATCTCTATGTAGTTCTCAATGGCTTTGCCGAAGACTGTACAGGTGATGCATTACCTGGATGATCTTTCAAGAATTATAAATGTGTATGTTCAGAATTATGAGTTTTTAGGGGTTTTTTTGCTTCACATTATCAAAGAAACATCTATGGCATCATAGCCAAGTTGGAAATTACTATTTTATTTGTGCCTTTAGATCTCTGATCTTTTTTATGGGGGCACTTGATCATTTGAAGCAAACTGTAAGCACTGCTGTGTTTGGAACATATGTTCCTTTACATGTGATAAGGAACACCAAAATATCACACTGATTTTTTTTAGCTGTCCTAGTGTACATGCTAAAAGCTGAGAAATATCTCTGTTTGTCAAGAGGGATAGTTTTCTTATAGAATGTATGCACAGTGAGATGCAGGTGAATGCATGCTCTGCACTGTCAGGACATTAACCTTTTCCAGACCCAAGAAAGTTCTGTTTTCAGAGTCGAGTGCAAGTCCCACATTAAGATGTTTGTTTCTGACGGGCTTAATACTCTATGTGAAACCATCTTCAATATCATCACATGATGATATTCCAGCTGATCTGTGCTGCGGTGGTAGGGTGTGGGCAGACCTAGAGCAAAAAAATTTTGCGTATGGCTGCATGGATGTGCTTCTCTGTGCAGCACCCTGCATAAGAGGGGCTGGACTGTGAAGGGGGGAACTCGTTGAAGGTGCTAGTCAGACACAAGCTACAATTAACAGAGAAAAAAAAGAGAGAATTATTAAAGTTGTTTAGGAGACATGTTTCTAGATATGATCTGTCATGTAAATGCAAAATGAAAGGACAAACACTTTCATAAAGGGTAGGGTAATAGTCTCTATGTATTGGATGAAGCAAAGCGTGGAAACAAATGAAGGTGAAGGAAGAATGTTATTTCTGTTTTAAGAAGGGACATAATTTTGGGTGTGGATTTTGACACTGTTCTTCCGAGTTCTCCAGTACAGTCATACCAATGCAGTCAAAGTAAGGCTCCTTCTCAATGTACCGGTATAAAACTGAAACTAATTGAATTTTATATAATAATTTTTTTCTACTTAACTTGAGCTGGTATTAAAAAACTTGCTCTTTTCCTATGTTGCTGTGGGTATGCTGCTGGTATTCATGCTAGCTACTCTAAAGATACCTGGATTTACAACTGGGTTACTTATCAAAAAGCGATGTAGGCATTTGTGAAATTCAGGACACCACCTGAAATCCTTGTCACCTTGTGAGACTGATGTCTTCATTTTGAGTTCTTTTATTTCATAGGCATTGTCAAATCTATCCAAAGAGAACCAATTGGCAAGTAAAGCTCCAGAAGGTGCTCACTTGAGAGATGAACAAGATGGTAAATTTGAGGAAAAATTCAGACAAATAAAGAATGCTTTGCACCTGGATACCTCAGCTTGTTGTCTGAACCAAATATGAACAGTATTTCAGAAAGGACTGTAGGGGCTGGTAGGGTTGTCACCATTGGGACTGAAAGAGGAGTGGCTTTAGCAGTGGTCTGTAATTTGAGTTTCTTGCTTTGGTGTGTGCTTGCCACATTTTGGACTCAGGTAGCTTTGCAATTGGGGAAGAAACACCTGTTAAAGAGTTCACAGTTATTTTACATTTCTCAGTGGAAATAAAATGGTTTCTCAATACAGCCTTGAGCTGTTCTTTGTGTCATTTTCCCTGAAAGGACCCCTAAACATTTTGAACTTAGCATTGGTTACTACCTTCAAGGCTTGCCTGAGGAGCTCTACCCAATAGAATACATTGTTACCTCACATCAGGGTTGTGCAAAGTCTTGTTCATAAAATGCTTGCAGTGCTCCGTATGGGGAAACTGGTGTGAGCCTGAGGTATTATCGATATTCTCTCTACAGAGGGCTTTGTTCTCTGACAATTATTGATGTCTGGTCTGGCTCCTCCAGTTTTGCATTTTCCTCTCTGTCTTCTTTTCATAGCATCCTGTTTAGAATTCTATTAGCCTACACCCTGAATGACTGATCATTTACATGCATTTTAAAGTACAGACTTTGTTCCAGACCTGGAAACATGGTGCATATCATTGGATACCTTTTGTAACACAGCAGCGCTATAACACATAGTCTTTCTTTTAATAAATCAGCCCTCACATCATCCAGGAACAAACTTGGCATTTGGAATTTATCTTCTGTGAGTCCTCTTAAGAATGAGAGGAAAATAGGAGGATATCAGGAGGCTAAGTGGGAGAAGAAACAGTAGTAACAAGTGAATCCAACAACTTGGTTGCTTCTTCCTCTCATCAACAGTCCTAAATACATGTTTTCAAAAGAAGTTTCACCTATGAAAAGAATCCTTTGTCCATTAGAAAGGTCTTCCCACTAATATGTAATGCCTGGGCATACACGTCACCTGTAGGTCCTTGATACTTGCTTGCTGTTGCTTATATAATGGCCACGTTTGCTGAGGTTTTAACATGTATCTCAACTGGCATCCTCAATAGTGGATGTTGTGGTCCAGTGAAGTCCTGCCAAAATCAGTAGGTACTGGTGGAGTTAAGATATCTTTGTTATACCTAAGCACACGCGTAGTGAATGAAACCATTGATTTTAATGGGATCAAAAAAGGAAGAGAATGTTTTCTAGCTGACAAGTTAAGTTACAAAGCAGGGGCTAATTTCAGAATTCGTTTGGCAAAACAAGTAATTCTGTGGTATGGGCATGACAAATTCTAATTAGCATCTGTGAGGAATTAGAGGAGATTTGTAGAATAACAGTTCACACAGTGTTCATACTTTAAATAACAATTTGGTCTGAGTGTAATTATAAATAAGCTTTTGCTTCTCATTAATTTTCTACTTGATTACTTAAGCTACTGTTCAAGTGCAGAGCAGAAAGAAAGCATTAGAAACTGTTTACACTCTGTAAATGATAGCAGAAATTATAAAGGAAATGTATATTAATGAATAAAAAGACATTGATCCATGTGTAAAAAATGTTCTGCCCGAATGAGATTAAACTGTGCTGATTATTTTAATGCATAACCAGGAATAAATAAGGAAACCACTGAGCAGGATGATAGAACTTCTTACTGATGTCTTTGCAAGTACTTTTTTTCTGGCTGCCTTGTCTTTTTCATCTATAATACTCGCTAAAATGCCTCTTTTGCAAATCTCTCCTTTAGCCTTGGTAATTGCAAATTATGTAAAACTGCTAAATATATAATTATTAAACTTCTTATATGAAAGTATTTAAACATACTTTAAAACCAAAGCTATTTTTTCAGTCTTTTCTTGCAAACTTTGAAGATAAACCTTTTAAATAGCTCATGAATTATGAGATTTCTCATCCCCATGACTACATGCATGAACCCAGATGTAACTGGCTGTTCTCTCCATAAAGATCTATAAATATCATAATCATAAAGATCTATAAATATCATATCTCTATATTATCTGATACACTGGTATTGCCAGGAATAGCTGGGAAAATATGAAAATTCCTGTCCATTCTATTGTAGACTACCAATTGTGATTTGCACCTTTGCAGGGAAGAGATGTAGTTTTTGTATTCTTTGTAATGTCAGTATATTTTATTAAGACCCTACTAAATGTTTTCTTCATAATCACATGTACTAAATGGTCAGAGTTGTACAGTGTTGTTTTAAGACAGTGAGAATTGATAAGGGTGGTTGAGAAAAATATGAGCTGGGCCTCATGCTTATGTTGAACCCAGCTGGAGTAAAGACTAACAGCAGAATGGTCTGGGGTGAAGCAGAGGTCTCATGACCAGATGTTGTTTCAGTGAGGGACAGAAGAACATCACACCTTTGTACCAGCCAACAGCCACAGTCCCTTCACTGGGTAAAACAAGCCTTGTTATAAATCTTGTTTGCTAAGGAGATAAGGATACACTCAAAGACCCTTCAATGAAGGTCAGACAGCCTTTACTGCTGCTTCAATATGTGGAAGAGGAGCAAAGTGTTTATTCCACCTCTTTAGTCTGCTATAAATTCTGACCCAACATAAAAGACTCTCATTAAATCCCATTAACATATTAGCTTACACACCCCTTGGGATGCAATTGAAGGAAAACATGTGTCATATAATGCATGTATGACCAAAGTCGCCAGATCCCACCTATAACATATGATTGTTCCAACCTGTTTGCTTGGCCCAAAATTTATACTGTGAAAGGAGGACTTTGGGGTGAAAATGTTGATTGGCAAGCTGGGACTATCCTCCTCTCCCTAAAGGACCCCTTTAGGTGAGCTTTGTGCTTTCAACTGTGTTGAAGCACACCTGGAAATATTAATTTATATCTGTGTAGCACTATTAGAGTCCTTCCTGCTATATTTTCTATTGCAACACATATTAACACACTGTACTTAGTGCATTTATCACCAGCAATTCTGAACTTGATTTACTGTGGCTTAAATAAACCATGCTACTCATGTATCTGAACCGTGCAAAACAATACTGAATTGATAAACTGCACTATTTATGCACCTGTGCTCATGCAGATTCATCTTCTGAACTCAACCAGAATTACAGTGCTAAATTTGCTATAATCAGAATTTAGGCCCAGCCACACTCATCCCCTCTGATCAATGAGGACCAGATGGGATGCAAGGGAGTTTATTTTCTGCTAAACTTTGATACCCTTAATGCAACACCACAATAACTGGTTAACCCACATGTAGGTTCTTCTCTTCAGATACTGCAGTTATATTGTGAACTCATAGGCTACAGTTTGCCCCCTCTTAATTGCTATACAGCTCTGTAACTCTGATTATCTTAATCCCTATTTACTAAATTCCTTTGCAATATGTTCATTGTCTCAGAAAGTCCTTTTAAACTTCTTTCCATGCCATTACATAGAAAAGCAATTGTCTAGGAGTGCCATGCATTTATGTGGGGTATAAAAGGTATTTGCTTTGTCTTTTATAACCACCTTTCTCCTTCTTTTTTTACTGTGAAGACTGAACTAGAAGTAGGACATGATACCACAGACTTTTGGTGAGAAAGATCTCAGATGAGTTTTCTCTATGCCGCATCCTCCTCCACATCCTCCCATAAGAGAACTGAAAATTCTCATTTGTGATTAGCTTCTGGTTGAAGATTTAGATTCACAACAGAAGGAAAAACCCACAAAACACAACAAATAAAACCTTTCTTTGTTTAGATGAAAAACCTTATCCCCTTCTTCCTCTTTCTGCAGAAAAAACACAAACAAACAAACAAACAAACAAACAAACCAAACCCAGGAAAACAGTCAAACATTCTAGGTGGAAATCAAGCAGGGTACCATTTTCCAAATCTATCCACTTAGGATGCTATTGGTGTAAATCAAAAAGTTTAAAGTAATTTTAGGTGTTTACAGTGAAGAGTTGAATATGTTTGCTCAGTCAGTTCACATCTTTGACAAGCTCACAGAAGCCAAAATTCACCTAGATTTTAAAATGTATGACTCTCTTTAATCTCTACTTTGGGCAGATGACTTTTTACTACAGAATTTAAGAAATGTGCAGTTAAGTCTAAAACCTTTCCCCATTCTAAAAGTTAATTCCACAGCTTAATGTTTTGCAAAGTCTGGGTTGAAAGGGTCATCCCTCCTTCCATGGCCAGGGACACCTTTCACTAGATCAGGATGCTCAGAGCCCCTTCCAACCTCAATTTAAACATTTCCAGTGATAGTGCATCCCCAGATTCTCTACGCAACCTGTTCCAGTGTCTCACTACATTGTAAAGAATTTTTTGGTGTTATAGCCCATCTAAACCTGTGCTCTTTCAGGTTAAAATCATTGCTCCTTGTTCTGGCAGTACAGGCCCTGGTAAAAGTCTGAATTTCTTATAAGCCCCCTTTAAGAATTGAGCAGTCACAATAAGAACAACCCAACTCTCTTAGACTTTCTTCATAGAAGAAGGGTTCCAGCCCAGAGATCATTTTCATAGCCCTGCTCTGTAACTATTCCAACATATCCTTGTCTTGTGCCTGGAACCCCAGAGCAAGCTGGGGTCTCACAAGAACAGAATAGAAGGGGAGAATCACCTTCCTTGACCTTTTGTGCACAGTTCTCTTGATGCACCCCAGGATATAAGAGGCTTTCTGGGCTGCCAGCAAAAATCCATTTCATCTATCAGTTATCCCCAAGCTCCTCTCTGAAGGGCTGCTCTCAAGCCATTCACCACCCAGAGTGCACTGATATTATTGATACTGCCCCAACCCATATGCAGGACTTTGTATTTTAATTCATTACAGTTCATGAAGTTCACTTGGGCCCTCGCTTTTTGCAATTGGACAGTTTGTCCACTTGTGGAGTTTGGGTCTGATGTTTGCATGTCTTTATAAACACTAACTAGAAATGTTTTACCTTGCACATGTTTCTTTTAGCTTCAGGTCTGATGTCTTCAAGATATTTCTGAGTTGTGAAATTATTTTGATGTCCGGGTGGAACTTTTGAAAATCTGTGGTCTCTAAGGGAAGTAAAAGTAGTTTGTTGCCAATATTATAAAGGCTTTCCATTCTTCTAAAATCTTGTGGCCCAGTTAACTCCCACGCAGGATATATAGACAGTATAAACTTCAAACACAACATACCCATCTCATTTTTGTCAAAAGCCACTGATAATGCCTGTGAAATGTGTCTAGATCATCTAAAAAATTAAGCCAGTAATGACTCATGATAGATGTTGGCACAATGGTTTTCAGGGTTTTAATCATGTCACACCTATAGCTTTTAAAATGGCTAAAACAATGATGGACTACAAAGCCATATTCTGTTAGGGCTAAAATGTATGAGTGCATTTCAGCATGTAAGACATTTTATGTAGTTATTTATTTTTAACTCAGCACAAATGCCTGACAGCCCACCTCTTTTGTGTAGCATATCTCCTGGTGTATCTCAGAGATAACTGCACTTCAGGAACAGCAACTGTCTGTAAAGTCTGATAAGGAGGCTGTTGTCAATGCTAGAGGAGCCATCTCTCGTGGCATTTTGAGGCTGAAGGAAGATATGTTGGCTGTTGCACTGATGTAGACTTGTATGAATGGAAATCGCTTCTTTCTCTTGGACCAAGAGGCAAGTGGGCAGTCACTTTAATCCAGTCTTGCAGTACTTTACAACTCAAAGGAAAATGAGAGAAGATGAGAAGAGCATGATTTATATACTCTGTGTGCTGTTTGCAGAGATGGGCAACACAATCAAATGCCAAAAAGAAAAGGTGTCTATGCAGTCAGACCTGCACAATAACAGCATTTGCATAAGTACTGATTTGACTGGTTCCTCAGGAAAAGTGAAGGTTCTGGCAAACTGCTTCTAGCTATATACTACATATTAAAATTACATATTCATTATACTATATAGTAAAATACTATACTCAATATATTTTATATTCTTTGTTCTTTAAAAGGCTAGAGTAACAAGTTTTGAATATCTTAAAAATCTTTTATCTCTGCAGTGGGAAAAAAGGTTGCAAACTTACCCCTAATTATAGTACTTCTAATTCAGCTTTCAAAGTTAAGACAGTGCAAATTTTTGCAGTTCCTGAAGTTTCAGAATCTGAAGTCAAACTAGTTTTGAGAGACACATTAATACCTAAATAGCAGTCTCATTTTTTGAAAAATAAATTATGCTCATAATGAGCATGTTATTGGCATTTTGGAAATTCAGTCCTTGGACACATCAGATGTGTGGGATGTGAACATTTTCTTTCTCTGTGATTAGTGTGTTCTGTACAGTGTGTTATCTGGCAATATCAGTTTGAAGTATTACTCTTATGTTCATTTTTGTCAGGTCATTTGTTCCCCTGGATATTAAGCATGTGCAATATATAATTACAAATAGGAGAACCAGTTGCTCAAAATGAGCTAAGTAGCTTTGAATTCTTCCTGCTCATAAAAGAAGCAGGTGAAATATCAAATTAGTTGCGCCCCTCCTTCAGCAAAATGCTCTTGTCTATATGCACAAATTACCTAGGGGGAAAAGAAAAATTGAAGGGTTTAAATGCAGCAAAATTATAACAAACTGAAATGTCTTGTCACTGCAAAAAGACTGTCGAAGGGCTATATTAGGAAACATCAATATTTAAAGATATTCTTCAGGACATTTCAAGCAGTTCAATGTGAAACATTTTTGTCTACTTAATGCATAAATATTTTAAGATGTTGATATTTTGCACACCCAGAGAAACACCTTAACTCACCACAGGGAAATCAAGGGTAAATGTCTTTCCATGCTCCCCACACTGCCAAACTATTGGTTTCTAGGAGATGTTTCTGGCATAGAAAACTCACAACAGTTGCATTTAATTTCATTTCAGGCTCTAATGTAGCAATGACTTCGAATAAAGTCACTCTTGAAAGTCAGTATTTGCAAGTCTATAGGAAAATTAACAAACCTAATAGGAGAAGGTCAAACATGAAACTATAAAGAAAATTAATTAGGAAAATAATCTTAAGAGAATAGGATCCAGCTGCTTTTTTTCTTCAGTTTATTCATTTATTTTCAGCTATAATGATTAACTTTGCTATGGCAGTTTGTGGCAACTTGGGACACAAAGCATCAGTCATAAAGCTTCTTTGTATCCTATGCTGACCTTCATCACTCTGTGTTATCCAAGAGGAAAGGGAGAGTTGTGCAATGTATTTGGCAATCTGATCTTTGGGCTTACTGTATGGATTTCTTCCTATCAGTTTCTTTGCAACATTCATTCCAATAGCTGAAACATTGACAACACATATCTATAAACCCATTGCTTCTGCCATGGTCATTCACTCTTATCCAGCTGTGGAGCTGATGCAGCCTTCACTGGCATTGTAATTAGAAGGATCTGTTTATGTAGTTTGATGTTGGAGAACCAATATTCATTATGTTTGGCTGTTGGATAAGAGAATATTTGTTTTTACTTGCCTGTATCCTGCACATATAATTTCCTCTGGAAGAATAACCAACAATGAAATACAGGAGGAAAGAAACAGTATGTCAGGAAAGGATCTGAGAGTAGAGTGAATCACAAATTGAATATAAGTTCCCTGGATTTGAGTAGGAAGGAGTTGTGGGGGTTTTTTTTCTTATTATCTGGTACAGTGATGTGTTTTGAATTTAGTACAAGGATAATGTTGATAACCAACTGATGCTGTGGTTGCTGTTTAGTGAAAATATTGAGAACTTTTCTGTTTCCCATGCTTGGTCAATGAGCAGTGTGAAACTCCTGAACACCTGCATTACATTGATGATATCACTGTTTGGGGCAATACAGCAAAAGGAGTTTTTAAGAAAGGGAAGAAAATAGTCCAAATCCTTCCAAAGGCAAATTTTGCCTTAAAACAAAGTAGGTCAAAGGACCTGCAAAGGAGATTCAGTATTTATGCATAAAAGGGCAAGATGAGCATCATCAGATCACAACAGATGTGATTGACAAAATAACAGCAAAGTCCCTAACAACTAGTGGGAAAGAAAGACAAGCTTGTTTAGGCAACGTGGACTTTTGGAGAATGCACATTCCAAATGACATTTTGAGTCTAAGCTCAAGTGACCTGTAAGAAGAATGATTTCAAATGGGGCCCTGAGCAATGACAGGCCTTTGAACAAATTAAACAGGAGTTCATGCAGTAGCCCTTGGGTCAGTCAGGACAGGACAAGATGTGAAAAATGTGTTCTACACAGCAGCTGGAGAGAATTGCTCTACCTGGAGTGTCTGTCAGAAAGCACCAAGGGGAGACTCAAGACTGACCCCTTGGTTCTAAGAGTAGAGGATACAGAGGATCTGAAACCTGAAAAAGACACATTGGTGGCTTATAAAGAGGCTTGAGCTGTTTCAGAAGTCATTGGTACAGGAAGTGCAGCTCCTCCTGGCACCCTGGTTGCCCATTCTGGGCTTGATAATCAAAGGGAGGGTCTCCTCTACACCTCATGCAGCTGAAGCTACATGGAGTAAGTGGGTTGCATCACACACTCAGCTCACATAGGGAACCCCAGTTGTCCAGGAGTCTTGGAAGCAATCATGGACTGGCCAGAAGACACTCTAGAATGTCATCAGGGGAGGAGGTGACATGTGCTGAAGAGGCCCCACTGTACACTAATTTACCAGAAAGTGAGAAGCAATATGCCTTGTTTACTGACAGGTCCTGCCATACTGTAGGAAAGCATCAGAAATAAGGGGCCTCTGTATGGAGTCCCTTACAACAGGTTGTGTAAACTGCTGAGGGAGAAGATGAACTGAGTCAGTTTGCAGAGGTGAAAGCCAGTCAGCTGGCTTTAGGCATTGCTGAACAGGAAAAATGACCAGTACTCTATCTCTTCACTGAATTATGGATGGTGGCAAATATCCTGTGGGAGTTGTTGCAGCAATGGAAGCAGAATAACTGGCAGAACACAGGTAAACATTCCTGGGCTGCTGAATGGTGGCAAGCTATTGCTGCCTGAGCAGAAAACCCAGTTGTAAATGTACATCATGTAGATGCTCATGTACCCGAGAGTTGGACCACTGGAGAACATCAGAATAATCAAAAAGTGGATCACACTACTAAGGTTGGATTTGGGTTAGAAACATTATTACTAGCTCAGTGAATTATTGCTAGCTCAGTGTGCCCATGGAACCTTGGACCATCAAGGAGGAGATGTAAGACAGATGGGCTTGTGATCAAGAAATGGACTTAACCATGGACACTATTGCACAGGTTATCCACGGATATGAAACATGCTGCAATTAATCTATTCAAATTATTAAAACCTCTTTGATTTGAATGATTGGAGTTAAACTGTAACATAAGTCAAGAATATGTTGCCTTTGGATAATATGGGGAAAACTGTAAATGCCATATTGGCATGTAGAGATGGAATAAGAGGCCAGCAACATGGAGTAATTTCCTATAGCCTTACAGAGGCATTAGCGCTACAGTTCTTTAGGGTTATGGTCATCACACATGGAGAAAGAATTGGAATGGTTGGTGTGAGAACAGCAGTGAGAATGAACAGTGATCTAAAAAACATGAGCCAAGAGAGAAGGCTGGAAATAATGAAACTGTCTCATCTATATCAGAGAGAAAATTGGAAGGGACATTTACCTTCAGGTATGAAAAGAAAGCACAGTAAAGTAACCAAATTTAATCTTATTCCATGCTCACTCTGTGGAGGACAAGGGATAGCAAGCTCAAATTAGAGCATAAGAAAAGTAAGAGTTAGGAAAATATTTTCAGCTCTGAAATGGATTGTGTGTAATGATTTCTGACTCCAGACATTGAGCAGTTTTAAAAATAGTGTGAGAAAAATGTCCTTCAATAATTATCAAGTTAGCCTAGGGCAAAAAGATGGTTTGGGTGACATCTGGACAGCCCGTTCAGTCTTCTTTTGTGTGTGTGTGTGTGTGTGTGTGATTTTAATGGTCTGGAAATTCAGAATTAAATCCATGGTCTGTTCTTTTTACTTGCCTGCAGTATTAATGCTCTCTGTGTGTTGTATTTCATGGTTTGAAGTGACCTATGTTTGGCCAGAGGAAGCCCTTAATATTATAGTTTACATTTGATCAGTATCAACAAGGAAATTTTTGCAAGTAGTGGGTTAGATTATCATCAATATTTAGTTCAATGCAATGCCTGGAGGATTTCCTCAGGACAGAAATAACATTTGGGAGACTTAGTGGAATTTCCCTGGGATACAGGTAGATATTTGACATCTCCCCATAGGTAATGGAACTAATCTCAACAAGATGTTTACCACCAGTTGTCTAGATGATTGCTTCAGCTCAGGAAAGAAGTTTAGAAAAATAAATTGTATCTCTCTTCCAAAAAAATTCCCCAAACCTCCTCCTTTATATTTATCTATTCTATTTTGAACCTGCTTTCTCTGTTTTATCACCTGAAAGACAAGAGGCTACAACACTTTTATCCTATCCAAGCAGGTTATTATGGGATGTGCTATTGAAGGGCTCTGTAAATAATTAACCACAGCTGTGCCACTGCAGGTTAGAGTAGAGGCTCATACTTGTCAACTCAGGAGGAAAAGCAAAGCTATGGAAAATAATGCATATGCCTGCTTCAAAATATTGTAGAGAGTTAGCTTGTACGTTAGTAGGAAAATTCACTTCAGGTTAAAATCTTTTTAGATATCAAGTTCAGATATGTCAGTATCTAAGTAAGAAAGGTAATTGTGGCCACTATGATATCTGACAGAATTCCATCTCAGAACAGCAGAAATACAAAGAATTGCCAAGCTATCCACTGCAGTCAGTGAAGCTTCTCTGGTCAGTCTACCCAGAGAATCTTGCCCTATTTGAGGTCCTGCTTGTCAGCAACAGTAAAAAGAACTGAAATATCAAGACTTCACTCTTTTATGGATGTCATTGCACCTCTTCCTCATGTATTTAACGTAGTTTGAAAGCTTTACCCTGAGGAGGGAAAAAGGACAAATGTTCTTGAGGTCAGGGATGTTATCAGACATCTTCAGCAGCATGAATTATGCAAACTTTTTCTCTCACCCTTACTTGAATCTTCAAAATTTGAGTTTGACTGAGTTCAGCTCGTGTTATGTTTGGGAGATGGTGACTCTCCTAAGGGATGTTCTTATAAAACCTTATTATTTTTAATGGTCAGAATTTAACTCACCAAAGACCCCTAAAGGATGTGCATTTAGATTGTTTTTTCATTTGCTGTTAAGGGAGTCAATGCTGTTGACATTGTTTGTATTATGCTGTGGACACTGACTTGATTCAATACCACCAAACTCAATCAGAATCAACTAATTCTCATTATTATTTGATTAATGAAATTATTTGAATATAATGAGAATATATCAAGAAACTCAGGAAACGTGGGTAGCCAATATCAATTAAATGTATGTCAGTGTGGCAGTAACCATCTGGATTTCCCTACTTACTCCGGTATGGTTTGCCTAAGTGTTCTAAAACAACTAATATCCTTGATTAGTTTGGAAGTGCAGATAATTCATTACCTTCCAGAAGCCAGAAAGTGTTTTAGAGCTTTTAATATCTCTCATTAAAAAAAAAAAAATAATAAAAATTATAGGCTACCACATTGTATATGTCATCAGCATACTCTTAAAAGTGGAGTTTTCAGAATTATGTATTTACAGGGAATATTAACTGGAGTAAGTTTCCTTTTCATGGAGTGCATCCCTGAAAAGATGCCACTAACTGTGCTTGAATGTTGCAAGATGACTCTGTTTTCCACAAAAGAATGCCAAGAAACCTCACAAATATGGAAAAATATTATCTAAAAGATTATTTACATTTTGTTTACACAACATGATGAGTGGCTGCAATGTCTAATTTAGATAGGATATTTGGTTTGATTTTGTTCTACTTAAACTGAGATTTGATCAGTCTTTTCACTGTAGCTGTGCAGCTTCTCCTTAAGCCAGACTACATCTCCTTAAAGATAAAATATCTCATACAGCTACCTTTTCCTCAGAATTTATGAGTGTTCCTGGTAATGGGATGCAGAAAGAAAAAAATTGCTCCAGGTTTTGAGTGCTATGTGCAGGACAGATACGTGGTAATGTCAGGCAGCCTATGAGACCTTCCTTTATTTCCTATAAGAAGCATGAAGGGAAAAATCAGAGAGTGTGAGATGTTGTATAGATAAAAAACAGTTAGGACTCATTGCCTGAATTAACCCATGTGAGAATGAGGAAGGATGCTGCAGTTTGATCTGTCCATGAGAATCTGAAATAGCTTCTGACAAAAACTCTGGATTGGTAGGATCTCTGTTCAGAGATGGACATCTAGAGCTACACAATAAAATATGCTTTAATCATCAGCAGAAGGGAATTTTTAAAAACTGGACCTGTGAAGATGTTATATAATTTCTGTCAGCTTCCCTCTCTATGACTACTCTACCATCTTACTTTTTTTCCCTTTTTAATCCTTAATGCTTTTCTTGCAATGTGTTGGGGAAGATGTGGACAGTGGGGAACAGGGAAAAGACGTTCTCAGGTAAAGGTACATAAGAGTTGCACCATGGGTGAGATGGATAAGGAGAACAAAATGTCCTCACAGTTTTAGAGAGTTCTTTTCAGGTTTGGCATGTCCATTGAATCAGTACAAGTCATCTCTTAGTTCTCTATGTGTTGTCAAAGAAATCTTAACTGCTTCCAAAATAGAGGCATCTCCACTAGTGACTCATGTTGCGGTACAAAGTAGCCAGCTGGCAGGAAACTGGAATGGAACGGCTCTAGACAGCTCCAAAAGGATCCAAGATATCTCAGAAGATACGTTAAAGCAGGTCTTGGAAGTCTTGACTGAATTCAGAGTGCTCCTGTGGTACCACTGTGGAATTCTTTATTTCTGAGGAAAGTAAAACTTTATTTCCTTTATATGTGATGTCATATTTGCTCCTGCCTTCCTAAATGTAAACACAAAGCCTTGTCTATAGTACCGAAACAGAAGAGACTGGGAGAATTCACTGTCTGCTCTTAAACATTGTGCAGTGTGCTGGATCTGCATAATAACAAAGTTGTTTAAATAAATTACAACTCTAGGCTTACAAATGGATGAGTAAGTTCCCTTAGGTCTTCCTAAAAGTTGCATTTGTGTATTTTGCCATGAGCTCACTATAGTTGTACCATTTTTTGAGACAAAAATATGAATGCATGATGAACTTGCATTGCAGCTAAAAGAAAAATAAAAAGATGTATTGATTGCTTTTAGTCTTGTAGTCCCACGATAGTTCAACTCCTAGACTATACTGATGTTCAAGGTGCTGTAGGGTGCTGCCTACATAATGATGTCTTCTTACATGAAGATCCATGTTTATGAGGCACAATTCATTGTTAACTGAAGAACCGGAATTCCTCCTGTTGACTAAAATGGTGTTACCATACATGGGCCAAAAAAATGAAAAGTCCAGGAGTGAGTGAAATCATGGAGGAGCCGGGAAGTAGGGAAAATGCCTAAGGTGTTTTCCTGCAAAACTAACTATAGCTAAAGGGGAAGGAAAGAGGAGGAGTTGCTGTCATGAATCCTGCTGATCAGGATGTGTTACAGATAGTAAATCAATTCCTAGAAAGAGCCCAAGGAGTTGCCATTTATACTGCATAGTTAAGTAATGTGTATAAAATCTTAGCTCGGGACAGATACCCTCTCCAATAATTGGTAGTCACACAATAATTTTTCAAAGAAAACAATGTAACATCAGAGATCTTTTTTCCTGTCTTCTGCTAGTGACTGCTACTCTGGGAATGGCAGGCAAGCAATCTTTCTTTATATGTCAGCTATGAATTGAATGAGGCAAAACTGTGAAATGAATTGAAACCTGTTTTGCAGCTGATCAGTCTTTCATTCATCATCCTCCCCTTTGGGATAAAAGGCATGGAGTGAAATAGCAAAGAAAGGAAAAAATTAAAAATGTCTTAACAGAGGGTCTGCCATGGTATGTGCCAGATTTCAGCTCTCGTTCATTGGCTTTTTTGGTGGAAGCATCACTGGGACCACTCTTAATCCAGCAATGTTGTAGGAACACAATTCTGGAAATGGGATGCTTGTAATTATTTTATATGCGAAGAAGGAGGAAAAAATGTCACTGCAGCTTAAAGTAATGAAAATTAGTGTAGGGCTGACATTCTACAAATGAATCAGAATGTTCTTTTGCATCATATTTTAGATGTGAAACTAAAGTGTACAAGACCTTGTGTGATACTCTTAGGCCTGAGATTACCTGGTGTCATAAAACATGATGACACAAATATTGCTCATTTATGTCACTATAAAGTTAAGTTTATAGTGGTACAATCAGTACTACCGTTTATGCTATCTAAGCTCAGCATTACTAATTGTATCACTATAAAGCTATTTTATGGTCATATAAACAATACAGATAATGCTGTCAGGCATCAGTATAAATGTTGCAAATAAGCTCACAAACACTTAATTCACATATCTTTTATGGGGCTAATATGCAAACATTAAGGGCAAGCTCACCATTGTAGTCTGTATTATTGTGGCCAGTTATGAGCTGAGAATGAGACAAAGGAGTGTCCTTGCACTTTCCTCTGCATGAAATATTTATTACCACATTTGCTTTTCATAAATGTCTGACTATTGCATCTTCAACAGGGGCTGTGCAGCAAGAACATCTTTAAGTGCAGGTCACACTTTGAGGACCTGAAAGCAGAAGTTCAGTTTCTGGATGAGGAGCTGGTTTAATTCTGTAGCTCCTCTTTTTCCTGGAAGACATAGTGGAAATCTAGATGGGAAAGTAATCTTTTCTGCTAGAGAGTACATTGTTATTTTTATTGCTTCCTGAACATTGCAGAAAGGAAAAAATCCAAAAGCCTCTCTGAGAGAACTGGTATTGTGTCCTGTTGCCAATTCTTTTCTCATCTATTGCGTCCAATAAGTTTCTTGGGTGGGAGAATACCTCAGACCTGTAATAGAGGAATAAAAAGGAAAATCTTGTCTCTCATACGCTTTTACTGCTAATTTGCAACTCTTAGTCATAAAACTGAAAGTATCCAAAGACCATGATAATTTTATGTATCCAGCAGCAAAGGCAGTGAGAGAATGCAGGAGTGCACATGATTTTTTTATGCCTTGAGGGCTATGAAACTCAAAAAAGGAAGATACAATTGCACTTGCAATGTGATCTTGGATGACTTTTTTTTCTGTAAAGCATCAGGATTAATGAGAATATAGGAAAAAAGCAAACAAAAAAAAGTAAGACTAATACAGGGGAGTCTGCTACAAATGTTGATCAACCTTGCAGGATATCCAAAGTTCAGGTGTATTAAGTTCTGGGACATACTGAGGAGGAACACTAACTTTCTTCCACGGGATTCAGAGACAAACATCTGCCTTTTGAAAGCCTTTCCTCAGTTTCTCCCAGAGCTTTAACAGTGCTGCAAGGGCAAACCAAGGGGAACACTGATCTCAATGCCGTGTTGCAGGTGGGCATTGATTTAGTGCAGTGAGGACAGACTGGCACCTGTATTATGATACTCCATTGCTGTTGGTTCTGACTAGCAGGAGAAAGAGCACATTGAAGCAGGGAAAGAAGTGCTCTGAGACCCCAAGACAGGTGAGGAGATTCAGCAGAGCTGGTTATTTCTTGTCATGGACTGAGCTGAGAAGCTAAGAGTAGAAGCTTAGATGAGAAGCTTCAATTTTCATATGGCTAAAATTAGGGAGAATAAATTTTCCCTATATCTGAATGATTCAAAAATTGCACAAGTAGAACCCAGCAGGCACTTTCAGCTTTGGTTCTTCTTCAGCCCAACATCAGGATGTACACCAGCTTTGGGAAGAGGAGCTTTCCAGCACTCAGAGGACACTTAGATAGGAAGGAGGAAGCTATTCCCACTCCAGCTTTTTCAAGTGACAGTACAACCTTTCTTCACTTGAGCGATGTAATAGAAATCTCAAACTTTGCTTTAGAAGACTCAGAAAATCAATCATTCCTGTAGGTTTTCCTGTCTGCTGTTCTGTCCTGGACTGCTCGGTCCTTTTTCAAACTCTCTCCTATGAAAGACTCTAAAGGGCTTTTCAAATGGGTGACTAAGAGGCACTACAGAGGAAAAAGAGATCTCTGCATTCAGTATCACTCCTGTTTGATATTTTTCATAAAATGTGAGATGATAAAATGAGGTTTTCTAACTCTCTCCAGTATACTGGTTTTGATTTCTGCTTTATATCAGAAATGCTGTGTGGTGTTCAAATTAGGGAATTTAAAATTTTATAAAACAAACCCTGCATAAAAGAGGAGCTCCTAGAGTCAAACTTGCAAATGGTAAGGGCAAAAAGCTTAAGATCTCCAGACACAGGATTCTCAAACAGTGAAATACAATGTACTAACTTCCTACCCCAGTTTTCACCAAAAGGAGAAATGTCTGTTGCTGCACAATGATTAAATCACTTAAAGGAACCAGATGTCTGTGACTGTCATGGGAAACCTGGGGTCCAGGTGGTGAGGGAAACCTGTGTGACTGTGTGACTGTGGGGTATGCAGGGAATCAAGTGGGGCATCCATCACCTCAATGGAGCCACCTGCTCTGGAGGGCCTTTGGTTCCAGCAGTAAAAGTGTCTGGAGTAAGTGTGACTCCCAGAGTGGCCACCAGATGGTCAAACAGGAAAGTTTCCTTAACACATAAATACCTTAAGACATCAAAATAATGCTTTGAGGACCAAGAGGTGAAAGCCAGAATGAAATAAGAAGGTTTGATAGCATCGGGTGATTATAGGATGTCAGAGGGCACAAGGGAATTTGTGCTCTATGAATCCAGATTTATCTCTACCATGCATTTTGAGTTGGATGTGTATACCCACTCTGCACTAATGATTTGTAGATCATTAAAAGTCTTCCATTCTGGAAAGTGGCTCTGATATTTGAGCTTTGGTGGAAACTGTCTTTGTATGGCTTGTAAAGGGGACATATATGTTAGCAGAGTTAGTTTCTTTGTTTTCCAAATATTTTGCTGTGTTCTATATACTTGTTTTACATGTAATATCTCTAGCTGCCATGATTGTAAACAAATGCTTGAAAATATGATCTGAAGGTAGTCAGTGCAGTTATACATGCTTCACTATGCCAAGAGCTTGAAGCACTAACTGCGAGAATAGTTCCTTTCAGCTTTAACTTCGACGTCACTGATGCCATCTACATGTCAACATTAACTGCTTATATGTTCATTGAAGCATAGAAAGGAGACAGTACAAGTAAAGATCTGTGTGATCCAATCCAGGTGAAAAATCTCACTGGAATGCAGCATGAGAGCAGCTGAATGCACAATTAATATTGTCCCTGTCAGAAGAAGGCAGGACTTAAATGCTCAGCAAGATGTGAGATATACTGAAGGAAAGGCAAAAAACAAAAGAGCACCCAGAGACATTTTCTCACATCTTGAACATTCAAGCAGTCTATGCAGAACATCTTTGTTGGATTTCTTTGTGGCCATCCCATTTACTAGTGGGCAAAGATAAAGCTGCATATTATTTTGTAATTCATCCTCTTGTCATCTGTTACTGATATCTCACTTTATGACTTCCAGATATTAAGACATAAGAGATGGTACCAGGAAACTACATTGTCACTGAGGCCAATCAAACGGTTTCTCAGAAGTTGATATTTTTTCTCATTCTCTGTCAGATTCTTTTGAGTGTCAGAGATGTGACACAGGATGGGACTAATTCAGGTATTAGACAGAACTAGTGGACACAACTGTCTGCTAAGGTCACGCATCCATTTTTAGTGGAGTCTTCTGGGGGAGACTGATCAGGAGCTGAGATACCACAAGACTGAGCAGTTGTGTAGAAGTTGAGCTGACCCACTATGCTGTTTGGTCTGTATTTGTGAAACATATTTGGGTTTTGTATTAAAATATGCAAGACTTTATTTTCTTCTTTGGTGAAGAGGGTGCATTTCAACTTTCAGACAAAAGATGCTGAACTTCATCTCTTGAAGACAGAGCCTATTTATCATGTTGTTTTTAATGTTGTATGCACTTCTCCTGAGAGAAACATTAAAAGAAAAAAAAGCAAATCCCACAAACCAATGCAACCTCTGCAAACAAAACCTTGTTTTCCCTCAGCTCTGCAGTACATTTTCCTCAAAGCAATGAACAAACTCCCCATATCCAGCAAAGAAAGTGGAGCAGAAAATACTTTATCAGCTTGACATTCCTTTCTCTGTTTCAATTGAATTATTTTCCAAATTGCCAGGAAGTACAAGGCAGGTGGCCTTGACCCCATGCTGTCACACTAAAAAGTCAGGTCTTTTCTCTTGCGTGGTCAGCTCCAGGCTGACAGTTACCTTTCTACCTTGGGAATCAGCCATGGCCCAGGCACTAGAGATGTTCAGCACAGCACATTTAATCCTTCATGCTGACTCAACTGCCTTGGTTGCCTCCTGCTGTTCCATTAGTCTCCTCCTCTATGTAGCTATTGATTAGAGTGATACTTGACCCACTTTCCAGCACTCTCTTACTCTCTACATCTTCATTTTTCTCTTGTTCACTTGCAGTCTCTGTTGTTTTGCTCTGTCCTTGTTAGCGGTGTTTCTGGGGGATATTTTGCCAGTGCAGCTGCTCTCCAGAGCCAAGTATTGGGTTGTGTCTAATTACTCTTTTAATGCACTCTGGTGAATCAGTCGCCTTTCCCAGGCACTCTGTGCAATAAGAAATAATTCAAGACAGCAGCAGAGCTACTTCACAGAAAGCTGGAAAGGTGAAGTCAGGAGCCTGAGTTTACTCAACAAAATTGAAGAAACAAGCAAGGGCAGATACAGACATATGGGGTTGGAGCTTTGCAGCACGTGGTCTAAGACACATATTTTGTATGTAGAGTTGCAAAGTCTAGTTTAAAGGGGGTTCATATGTGATTACTCCATCTCAGTTTTTCATTACAACTCTTTCATATTAGGATTGGTATTCACATTAACCCTACCACTCCTACACTTCAGGAGTGAAAGAATTAGGCAAAAATTATAAAAAGCAATCAAAACATAAAATTCATGGATTCAGTTAGTGAATTCCCTGGACAAATGAGCCTATAATCTTTTCTTAAGAACAATGAGGGTGCAAGGGTATCTGAGCAGTTTACATATGAGACCTGAAACTTGCTGTCATAAGGTGAGGAAGAACATGGAGATTTAAGGGAGATGCAGGGATTTAAGGAGTTTTATTCAAGCTTGATCAGTGTGACGTTGCAGATAATTTTTTTTTATGAGAGAGAAAGTGAAAAAATATTTCCTTTTTTCTTTATTTCTTTTTTTCCTAGGTTTACATGAACTGTGAAAGACATACATTTTTTTTCTCACTGATGTGAAGCTCATGGTGCATCAGTTCTGGTCAAGGTAAATTCAAAGGACCTTTAAATTCCTCTAAGTCTTTTTGTACTAGCTGAGATGCATCTCAGTAAACTTTCCTGTCTACCAATACTGGATATGAATGGCTGTGACCACTCGCTAGTTTCTAGCATGTCTGTCACTTGGTTATTGCTTAAGTATGGTTCCACAATCTGTCCTGCCTAAGAAGGGATCGTATAGGTCTTGTTTGTCAGAAAGCAGTCACTGTGCATTTGAGGCATGACACTTCTAGCATGGTTGCCTTTTTCACCATCTAGAGAAAGTTGTATCACCTTTATATCAGTGAGTACATGAGCATTTCAGTCTTGTTTCTGTGCCAAACTAAGTAAGGACGGCTATGGAAATCTGCATGAATTGTTATCAACTGGCTCACAAACCATGTGAATATGTAACATGTACTATATGAATAATGTACAGAGTGTGACCCCAGTTTATTTTTAGAAATACTGTTTTGCAGGAGTTTGGAACTGTAAGAAGGCATAAAAACAAACCTTCTACTACTGATCAGAATAGCAAGGGCTGGGGAAGGGACCAGAACATACAGCCCCAGAAACGGGTGGGAGACAATAAGTCAGGGGGAGACTGGGGAAGTCATTCCAGCCACAGCAAATGATTTTGTTGGTTGAAATTTTCTGAAAATATGCTGTTTCACTCTCACTGCAGTATCTGAACACCTTCCAAATTAAACAAAGGATATAACTATATTTTCAGGTTTCCAGAAGTTGTCTGGCATTTCTTTCTATGAACTCTTCAGAATATTTCAGAAAAACAAGGGTTATTTTTCCTGTTATTTGTCCTGGTTCAACTGGATAGCTCTACGAAGAGTCAGTGACATCCTAAATAACTGAATTAAACTAGATCATTGGAGCACATGGGCACTTTCACTGTGTCAAAATACATAATTTTCTTTGTCAATCTACTGTGTCTTTGGCTGTCACTGGTGGCCACTGATGAAATCAAAGTACCAGTCTGAATGCATGTTTGCTCTGATCCAGTGCAGTTAGGCTTATGCGAGAAAGCAAAGAGTAAGAATACGACAAAAGGCCATCACTGAAGCAGACAACCTAGGGAGACTGTGTGTTCTCTTCCAAAAGACCTCCAGTAACATGCATCATTCAGGAACCATGCAGGTGTGGTTCCATCCACCCAGGGAAAGATGAGTTGATTTTTGGAATTTCCTTCAAGCCCTCCAAAGAACAAAGAAACATATTTACAGCTCCACAGAAATTTCCATTTGCGGGGGGAATTTCAGATACAAAGTCATCTAACTGTACCACTAGCTCGTCTATTTGCATTACCTCCAAATCGTTGTAACACTTCCTTGTTTCAAATGCTGATGGTTACTTGTTGCATTGAAGAAATGGTTTCTGCTGAGCAGAAAAACTCTCCTAGGAAATTATTGTGTAGCTTAAACTGTAATTGATATAGCAGCAAGATTTTGTGTAACTTGATAAACTCTGGAGCTTCTGGCCAGCACAGAAGACCATGGCAGCAGAATGGAGTCTGACAGATATGCAGGCCCCTGGATCCTGGGAAGGGTGTTTATAGCCCTGTGAGTGAGAAAGAAGGAAGCAAGAGCACATGTGCATGTCCACAAGGAGATCAGCTTAAGCAGAGCCATGTGAGCTGCACAACAAAGTCAATGGCTCAGTGATGTTCTGACATCAGCATTGCTGGTTGAAACACAGCCAACCAGCCAATGGAGAGCTAAAGATTAGTACAGGGGATACAATCATTCAAGCACCACTTATCACAAATGAGAACCAATTATTCTCTTAGTACATCTGCAGAATACCTATGAAAAATTAAATCCTTGCCTCGCAGAAATCAGTTAGAGCTTTACCTCTGAGCTTTAGCAAATTGCAGCTTAAAAATACAAAACTTTATCTCTGTTTTGTAGATGACTAATAAATACAGGCCCAAGAGTAGGCATGAGTATTGGATTCTGTCCTAGAGATGGCTAGACTTCTATAAATTTTGCATGAAATTTAGGACTCTTACATAGTTTTGTTCATTTGCCTGTAAAGACAGTTCTTTGTTGCAACTTACTTGTATTTTCTTTTGAAACTTATTATAAATCCACAGGTGAGATTTGAGGCTTATATATTCAGTTATCAAGTAGATAGATTCAGTTTTTTTAGTTTTTCCCTCAGAGTAGTGGTAAGATGCTGATAAGGGGAAAAGAATAGTACTTGTTCCAGTTGTGATATGCTGATTTTCACCTTAGAAATAGAAAATAATCAGACTTCCAGTAAGAGGGGAAGGAATGATATATGAAAAAGAGAAGCATATGCACTGGGGAAAATGTCCTCTGGGATTTCTTCATGATCAGTTGTTAACTTTAACAGGCTATTGGACCACCTCTTGCACAGATAAATATTTCCTAGTGCAAATTAGAAGGACCTTTTATGGAATTTTGCAAATGTTTGTTGTTTTACTGCCTTTTTGCTTGTCAATTCAAAAATTGAGCCTATGATTTTTCTGAGGCATCCAATTTCTAAACTTTTGGTCATGTCTCATCTGCTGACATTCAAAATAACTTTAAAAAGACAGCTACAGCAATGTAGCATGTGTGAGGTTTTTCACCTGGATCTCAAATTCAAAACACTGAAGAAATTTCAACATATAGTGAAATATTAGTGGTGGAAAAGGCTGACATTTGCTTTCCCATCAGTATATCTGACACTGTGCACTTTTATATATGCCTCTCTGTTTATTTAGTGCTCCCAAAGGCTTTCATATAATACCACACTTCATATTTTTATATTCAGGAAGCTGTTTCTTTGATCTGGTACTTCTACAATCTAATTTTCTTCTGTCTAATACTGAAGTGATTTGGATTTTATAGAATCATAGAACTAACTTGGTGGAAGGGACCCTTAACATCATCTAGTTCCAACCCCCACCCCCCAGCCCCCTACCTTCCAATGGGCATGGATGCCATTCACTAGACCATAGCCCTATACAACCTGATATTGAACTCTTTCAGGGATAGGGCATCCATAGCTTCTCTGGGCAAACTGTTCCAGTACCTCACTACCTTCACAGTAAATATTTTTTTCCTAATATCCAATCTAAACTTACCTTCTTTCAGTCTGAATCCATTTGCACTCATTCTGTGACTACATGCCCTTGTAGAAAGGCCCTCTCCAGCTTCCTTGTAGGTCCTTTTTAGATATTTAAAATGCACAGTAAGGTCATACAGAGGCTTTTCATCTCCAGACTGAACAATCCTAATTCTCTCACCCTTTCTTCATAGGAGAGGTGCTCCATCCCTCTAACTATCTTTTGGCTCTCCTCTGGACTCACTGCAACAGGCATATGTCCTTTTGCTGGGAATCCCGGAGCTGATTTCATTACTCCAACTGTGTTCTCACTCATAAGCTTTCAGTCTGCTTATGGCTGCTCTTCAGAGGGACCTCTTCACACTCCATCCATCTCTTGATGTAGAAGCCAGCCCCCTCAGCTCTTCTTCCTCTCCAGTCCCTTCTGAATAGCCTGTAGCCATCGATAGCTGCACTCCAGTAACAGGAGTGTTCACTATCTTCAGGCTGCAGATACCCTTCAAGCAGGATAAAATATCTACCCAAAAGCTACCTGCAACCTCAGGAAATCAGTTGGTCCAACTGGCCCAGTCTCCAGCAGAATTTTATGCCCTTTTGCAGGCCAAAGTGAATCACAATCCTCACATCGACCCCACCTCTGGAATGCATTGATTATGCCAATGTCCAGACAGTTCCTCCTGCAATTCCCACCTGGCGTTCTTATCTTAGGACAAATTACATTGAACATCAGAGACAGCAAGAGGGAGGAAGGGTGTGGAGAGGAAGGACCCAGTGAAGACCCAAAGACTCTTTCCATGCCTGTCACAGTAGATAATCTACCTGAGACCTGGATGGCTGCGTGTTTTTGTGGGGGCTCTGCTTGTGTCACCACATTCTTTCTGGTGAGTGCTGAGGACATAGCAGCCTGCTGAGTGAAAACAATAGCTGAGCTCCTTCTCAGAGGGATGTGACCACCAACTGAGCTCACCTCCAGAGCTGGTGGGTGAGTGAACATCTTATAGGGAACCAGCAAGTTTTCTAGCTGCTGTACATTCTAAGAGTTATATTTATACAAGGAAATTGTAGCCCAATTAAGCAGAGATTACAGAGGTTTGTATTATATGGATGGTTCGGACTCAGGCCTTCTCTATTCTTAGACAGCAGCTATTAATCTTGTTGCGTCTCCATAAATTGTCATGGATGGCCTTTTCCTGCCCATTTTGTGGGTACACATTTGTAAATAGTTTTCAAGTTACTGAGAATATGGGCTCTTAAAAAGGCAGTATATATTTGATCATGAGGACAGGGGACATGATAATATGAGTGACTCTGAGTGCAGAATAGGCATCATTCCCCAAGGACCACTGTAACATGGACAGTATTGGGAGGAATGGGTTAAAAAGCAGAAGACTGGTGAGGAGGATTGTGAATTGCTAAGGTGACCTTGCAGCTGGGAATAATTCATGACAAACCTTTGTGAACAGCAGGCCAATGATCCTCTAGTATGGACTGAGTTTAACTATGCCTGCACCTCTGCTTTTGAATGCCTACCCAGGTGTTTCTTTGGGAATACCCCAGTTAGTGAATTAATGGCAATAAATTTACACTTTACATTCTAGTAAAGAGCATTGTGGTTGTTCCGACTGCCTGCCTGTGTCAATTCACACAGCCAGAGAGATTATTCAGGAGTGGGCATTCTTCACAAAATAGACAACATAAACATTCCACTGTGTTATACATACCTGGCTGTCCAAATACTAACTGGCCACTGTAATACATGTAGTGTGTGAGCCAAATAAATCAATAGAAATGTTTTCCAAGCCTGGAAGTACAGATTTCACTGGTGAAATACAAGACATTTCCTGGTCTGCTCAAGACAGGAGGGCTGCCTGTGTAAGATTATCTGAATTTTCCCCTTGCTTTATTTAAACCAATGCAGCAGCAACATGAGACAGTAAACTTTAGAAACCCTTTCACATCCTGGAACTGGAAACACTCCTTTCCATGCCAAATCCCCAAGGTCAGAGCATTTAATCAAGGCTGAGAAGAGTTTTCTCAAACTCCAGTAGCATCAGTCATTGTGCTATTCTAGTTTTCTATTTCTGTGTTCCATTGATTTCCATTGATTTGAGTTACAGCCATGCAAAACTGGGCTAAAGCAGGAGGAAACAAAGCTGCTTGCAAGGATATTTCCTTAATTACAGAAAATAATATTTTTTCCTGTTCTTAAGGTAAACTTTCTGCTTTTTTATCAAATCTTCTATCTAAGATGTGTTGCTTCCTCACCTTTTACAGAATTTTATTTTTTTAATGTTATTCTTTGCTTCTGAAAGCTTACAGGAGATACCTTATTGCTGTCTACAACTACTTGAAAGGGCATTGCAGCAAGGTGGGTGTCAGACTTCTTTCCCAGGTAATGTGATAGAATGAGGGGAAAAGGCCTCAAGTTGTGTCGGGGGAGGTTTAGATTAGACAATATTAAACATTTCTTCACTGAAAGGGCTGTCAAGCACTGGAACAGGTCCCCATGGAAGAGGTCGAGTCATCAGCCCCAGAGATATTTAAAAGATGAAGACATGACATTTAGGGATACAGTTTCCAGTGGATTAAGCAGCGTTCAGTTTGCAGTTTGACTCGATGATCTTAAGGGTCTTTTCCAACCTAAATGGTTCTGTGTTTGTATGACAATTGTATAAAGTGATTATTTGGACCTTTATTGCAGCTGCACTTCCAGTTCCTCCTGGACAAAGCAGGAAATGGGTAGTACTACCATTTCCATGGTAACCAGCATATTTCAGCCTGACTCGTTTGCAAGCACCTCCTAATTTAGTAGTTATGTCAATGACATCTGAGATAGAAAGTCATTTGCTGACAAGGTTATTAAAATTTCAGTGTATTGTTTAAGAAACAATAGAGGAGTATTTAGAGCAGCTTTCTGAGGTTGAATGTTCAGCAGGGTTAAGAATGGAACTGCATCTTTAAATATTTTTGAGATCAAGGCCCTTTCCTTCTCCTTGAATTAATCTATTCAATTAGTTTATGAGATTTTGGTTTCTTTCTTCAGCACTTCCCTTTTAATAACAGTTTACCATAGGACTATTCAAGCAGTAACGAGCATCCTGTCTGCCCCCATCAAACAAATCTGTAGTGATTTATCCCATGAATACTAAGGAATAAATTGTAAGATCATGCATGTGATTTTTGTAAGAGCATTAACATAACCCTGTTTTTCACTGGGATTTTGCTTCCTCTAGCTTTACAATACACTGTCATGCTAACAAAGCTGAGCAGCATATGAAAAAACAGCTTTATCTTCTTCAAATACCAATCTCTTACAAATGTTCCTGCAAAAGAGTGGCTTTTGCAACATCTCCAAATAATAGATTTCAACTCTGTCTGATTTTGATGGAAAGTAATTTTAAATTCCTTTCACTGCAAACAGCCTTTTGTTGTACCCCAAGACAGACTCAAGCACTATGGGAAGAGAGTCCCTGAAGATCATTAAAACCTCAAAAAAGTATTATCAACATAATTTTGTCAATGAGCCCACCTAGCTCAGGAGTCAGGCTGATAGGGTCTGGTGGGTTACAGGACTTTACAAAATGTAGAGAATCCAATTCTTGGCCTCAAGTCATGACAATGTGGTAATTTTTGCAGCCATACATTGAATCTCCATTCAGGATAGGAGACCCATTCTTGCCTTGGTCCAGATAGAGAATAAGTTACAGATGGATGGTTGTTCAGAAGAAGAGAATCTATCTGAAGGATTCCCACATGTGAAGAATGGGAATTTTTCACTCTACTTTATCAGTAATTTAGTCTGCCCTTCTTCTACCATGTTATGCTGATTGAGACCTTTCTGTGTCCCCCAAGTTATGTGAAATTAGTGGTTCACATGCCACCCTAGGATTGAGCTTGTGAAGCCCGGAGCTGCAATCCAGCACATATAATTTCATTTATTTAAGGATGCTGTCTCTCACTTTGGCTTACTTTTCCCCTCATTTCTTTATCATTTTCATCCACTAAGGGAAAGTTGTCCCATGTTTTATATTCTCAGAAGTCAGGAAAACCAGCTCAATTGAAAAATGCTACTTCCTGTATACAAACATAACATTTTAGAGTATTGTAGGTGAATTTGACATGGCCACAGAGCACATAGGGGTGTAAGTGACACTAAGCAGGTCAGAGTCAGTGTTTTGTTAAAATAAATGTGGAAGATCCTATTTTTCATACCCTGAAAGCCCCAGCTTTCTTTATGGAAGTGGAGGGGTTAGTATTTACTGAGAAATAATGGCAGCAGGGCCTGTGTGAAAGTCCAGTTGAGAGGAAAAGGGAAAGAGCTAAGCTGAGTGGATGAGCTCATACTTTCATTTGACACCAATTTCAGCAAAATGGAAATTTCATGCCTCAGAGATGGAAGGTCATGTTTTCTGTGCTACATCCTGTGGCAGAATCAGCTCAGTCTAAATGGCTTCATGGAAGGGTTCATACCAAAAGCATGCAGAGTGACTGTCAGTGTTACAAAGGAATTTTTATCTAACAATATGTAAGTCAATGACTGCCCACAGCTAAAATGGATTTAAATCAAAACTATATGGATGTGTGTACATAAACCAGCTTGGGAAGCAATGACATGTATATTCCTAAACCATCACAGCAGAATTACAGGAACAAATACTACTATAATTCAGTACCAATCTTGTATATCACGGAGACAAAGCAGAAAAAAAGCAACCTTTGGTTCAATAACTCTGTAGGTTATACATATATGAAGGCATTGTAGTGAAATGTTTACTCCTGAGCCTTTTCCTACCATTTACTTCTACTGACTCAAATTTCCCTGTTTATCTGTCACTGCCATTCCCCTTTCCTGACTCTGTGGAACCTCTGAGGTGGTAGCTGTACTTTAGAAAATATGAGTATGTTGGTGATTCCATAGCTACATGGGAGCTGGGTCCTCTCCTGATCATCTGCTGCAACAGGTAGTTTTGAAATATTTAAAAAGCAAATTATAAATGTTACTTCTTTTCGAAACTGTGTTGGTGTTAAATTGGTATCTGGAAAACACACAGGTGAAAAAGTACTGGGAATGCAAATGGAATTCTAAATATTTCAGCTGTAGATAAACTAGAAAAGATGTGTGAGAAATTTTAAAATACTGTCTTGAAGAAAGGGACAAGGCACTTCAACTTACTCTTTTTAAGCAACCAGAAAAAATAAATTGCAAACCCACCTATTTAAAGCTAGTTGAAGGATTTGAACTTTAGAAAGGTAATTAGAGAACAAGAAACTATTGAACCAATAACATTAGGATTAGATATTTTGTAAGAGTTTAATATATTCACAATAACTGAAGATAGGATACAAAAACAACAAGTAGACATGTATACGAAAGAGTTTGAATCACCTATAAGTAACCTGGAGACAGAAGAAAACCTCGTCTTACAGGCAAGGCACTTCATGAATTTTTAGAGGACTTTTCCCATCTGTCTTTGTGGCAGCCAGCACTAACCGTTTTAAGAGACATGGTGATTCACTAAATGTTTCTCTGCACTGATCAAAAAATGCATTTCCTCTGTTCTTCACTTCTCCTCAAACATTCACACAGGGCCATATTGGCCAGCTCCTGGACAGCTTCATGGAAAATTTGCAGCAGAAAGCTACACATTTTCATAGAAACTGCCAGCAAGCTGCTCTATATGCTTCTTAAGATAAATCATTTCCAAAAAGATACAAGAAAAGTCAGTGGCTTGTGGAACTAGATGAATCCCTGTGCTGTACTGTAGCCAAAATGTGAAAATTACCATTTAATCCAGCAGGTGTTACTATATAGTCTTCTATTTTTAGAGACTTTTAATAAATTTTATTAATAGCGTTATTAATTTAATTTAATTGATAGTGGTATTAACATTACAACTTGGATGGCTTCAGCACCACTTGTGCTTGGTATTTTGCAAAATTATTGTGAATAATAACATCTTTTCCAACCAATCTACAAGATGAGACCCTCTAGACCTATTTCACATTTTATCAGTTTCCTTTTCTCTGTCCACATTTATGCAGTCATTTATCTATTGTGTCTCTCTTCTCTCATTTCTTTCTCATTTCTGAAGCTGCATGTTCTTTGAGGTGAAAAAGTCTTACACTGCTTTCCCTATAGGAAAGGGTCAATACTGCAACAGTTTAATTTTAGGGTTATTTTTCTGATGAAGTAGGACTGGAAGATACTTCAAAGGTTGTCTGCTACTCAAATATCTCAGTGTCATCCCTCGTAGGATCTTTTTTATAATAGCAGAGGAGAGAAATGCAGTTCCAGAGAGGAATGCTTCTTTGTGTCAGAGGGAGGCCATTACTTGTATCTAATACCCACAGTTGCCCATTCCTCATTAGACTAATTACCTCTCTCTGTTAAAAATGATCAATTCCTGTTTTTCCTCTTGTCTAAGTCTAGCAGCAGAGCACTGAATTGCTTTCTGCTGTATTTAGCTTTGTACTTCCAACTCAAGAAGTAAAAGTCCTCTTTAAGACCTATTTACCACAGTGTTCTTATGACACACAAACAGAAATTGAAAGGGAGTTTGTAACAGTGATTAACTTTTGTCTAATTGGAATCACCATCATTTCAACTAAGAACTTGGAAAGTTGTTCCACTTTTTTGTCCTTAAAGAACAGAGTTCAATAGTTTTATATCTTGAGAGGCTTTGTTGTCAAATGCAAGTTCATCAGTAAAGTTGGAGCACTGTGGAGATCAACGAACAATGAAATGTTAATGAATGGCTCTCTCTGTAAAAAATACAATTGGTTTCCATTGTCTCAAACTGAAGGTACAAGTTTACATGAAGTCCATCAGCAGAAGCTTTTCAATTTGAGTTGCATCCCTAGGCTGGCAGATGCAAAAGCTGGATTTGCATCAGGTGGGAGCCAGCCAGGCTTCACTGAGGCAGGTACAGTTCTACAGGTGGAGACCAGATGGGCCACTGTCACAAAGAAGTCAGATGGCTCTGGAGTGTACCTACTTACTTTGCTCACTGCTCTTATTTTTTTACATATCAGCTTAAACAGATTTTCAGAAGCATCAGTTTGATTGTTTCTCACAGCAGCCTCCTCCTCTGCCAGCCATGTTCTCTTCCTCTGGCCCCTCTTCATCCAAACTCAAACCTGTTCCTTGTCCTTTCTAACCATACCTACATGGAGAGTGTCATGAGCAGCTGGGCCTCCTCAGACAGTTACCAGATGTGACACTGCCTCTTGAGTCAAATGGGTTTCATTACAGCAAGGTAATAATCATCACTTTGCACTACATTTTAGCCCCAGAGAGGGAACCTTTCATATCTTTATGGCTAGAAAGAAAATAAGAATCTCTGAGTGTTCCATGGAGGTGAACCTGCTGAGAATAACTTGTACCATGGATCCCCATGATGGTATCCCAAGCAGCCTGCATTGAGTCCTTGATGAATACTTCCACTATTTCCCTGTATTAGGCCCTACTTTCAACTTAAAGTTTTCTTCATGCTATAAGAGAAGCAATGAGAAATTCATACAAGGAAGGAATGGAGGCGGGCTAGAACAATCCCACTATGAGTCTTTTAATTTCTAAGACTGAAATAGAAAGAGCTGTGTTTTATGTCTTCATCCCTGCTAACTCAGAGCCCAAATCTACAGCAATTTTAACATTTGCCACTTGCAGTTGGCTAAAGTCCAGAGAAAAGTCTGATGACTTCTTGAAATAACTGCATACAATAGGCAGGTCCAAAATGACATATATCAGTCCTGCTATGCAGGGAAACCAGGTACATGGCTGCACTGCAGATCCCTTGCTGGTGTGGGAATAGCATTTGAAGGACTTAGTGGCTTATAAGACACTCTTGGTACATGCTTAAATCTCTCCAGAGAGACTTCTCATGTGTTTATAAAGACAAATTTTTTCCCCCTCACACCAAATAAAGGATGGAGAACCTCCTTAGCCCTACTTTTGTTGCTGATGTATTTGTAAATACTCCTTTTTTATCTTTTACAACAGTAGCTAGATTAAGTTCTAGTTGGGCTTTGGCCCTTCTGATTTTCTTCCTGCATAACCTCAAGATGTCCTTGCAGTCCTCTCAAGTTGTCTGTCCCTTCTTCCAAAGGTGGTACTCTCTTTTTTAATCCTGAATTCCAGTCTGTTTGGCTTAGCCAGTCTTCTTCTCTGTCAGCTCATCTTTCAACATGTGGGGACAGCCTGCTCATGTACTGTTAAGGTTTCTTTTTTAAATATTTTCTTCCTCTTTTGCAAGAGGAAACTTTCTTTCAGATGCCAACATTTTTGCCACATGCTTTTCCCTGTGCTGACTGACCAGAGCTTCTTTTCCCATCACATTGGTCATGAGGAAAGCATCTTACTCTACATGAGCATCACTGCATGCACTGGGAAAAATGGTCATGGATTTCAGCTGCAGCTCAGCATCCTCGAGCAAAGGCAGAGGCAACCTCAATATGGCTATTTCTGAACACAGGGATGAAAGCAAAAGATAATGTCAATGAAATATTTTGTGATCTGAAAACAAGAAATCAAGACTACACAATCTTGTCTGTGCATGGCTCTGTAGTATTCCACATAACCTGGCGAAAAATAAATTTGAAAGCCAGATAAAAGGTATGCACTAATTATTTAAGAGGATAGCTGCATTCAATAGCCAGTAAGCCCCAAACAGCAGGGCCATTTTCCTTTCTTTACACCTTTTGCCTTACATCCATACAAATTGAGGTCAGGGAGGAAGATAGGAAAGGAATGAAAGAGGGGAAGCTTGTTTACATACCAGACCTTTATGTAGAGTGGTTTTGTTTCTTTCTGTCCATTCCAGATTTTTATCAAGTTAAACTATTCTTTGTTGCCACTGATGTTTCGTTCCTTGGAGAGGAACAGCTTTATTAGCCATAATTACACCTGGACATCCTGCAATTCTGCAGGGACTGGATGAGCAAAGGAGCAGGAGGTGGGTGCAGAACAGAGAGGGGAATTCTGTCCTAAGCAAAACATAAATCTCAGGCCAGATCTCCTTGGTTTTGAAAAGACATAAAAATCTCATTATTAAATCAGGGGAGTGTGCACAGCTGCTCCTGTCAGCATAAAGGTCATAAGGTTAAACAGGCTCTACATGGGAGCAGAGCATCTCATCAAAGCTAATCCCAGCTAGTATCTGCTTTGTTTCTCATGGAGAAGAGTTGCAGCTCCACAAATAGACTGATCTGAGAATTTGGGGGGCTGCCAAGATGGGGCACAATTGGAGATTCAGGAAGCCTGCCAGCCTCTTGTGCCCATTTCTGTACAAGCAGATAGGAAACCTTAAAGAATTGTTTGCCTCTTCCTGTGCCCCAGTATCCCTATTTGAAAATAGTAATATCAGTCTTCCTAACAGTAGTTGAGATACATAAGGAGCTGAATATCGTTACACTTAGTGGTTATTACAGCAGGACTTCACATGGAGGCAAACAGGCACAAACCCCCATTATTAAACTTCCAATACTGCCATCACATGCTTGACATGTGTTTTAAAATTCCAGCTCTCCTGAGTTCACACAGTGAAGAACATTTGAAATTTTTCAGAGAAAACTCTCTAAAATTAAAATACCTAAGAGAAACAAAGACAGAGAGTATTATTGTTTTTTCAACAACCACATTTACATCCAAATATTTTATGCATGCAAAAATATGCAGCATGCCTATGTTTTTTAGATTTGTCTAAAATGCAGATAGCTAGAGAAGCAGTTGCTTATCACAGTTTCTCATATACACTTTCAAGGGTGAGTTACAGTGACCCCATTTTTCCCAGATGGTAATTAATATTCTTTTTCTGTTTTGCTAATTTTTTAGTGTGTAACTTATGACCAGGATATAAATATCTGACTATCTATTATGCTGAAAGGACTTCTTCCTTATTGAATGTCTGTGTTTAATATTCATTTCCTCTATCAATTAGATGTCAATATTGGATTCTGTGATGAAATTTATGGTTTGCAACAATTGCTTTTAGCTGTCTGAGAAAATACTATTTTATATTCAATCTGGTTTTCTAGCCTACCTATTTTGTCTATTCAGTTTTTTGTTCCTCATGAAGTTATAGCAAATATAAGCGAATATATTTCCTAATTGTTGTATAACTGGGATATAAGTAAGTCCCTTAGGGGCTTTGATCTTTTATATTATGAGATCTATATTGCCATCAAGTGAAAAAGCCTGGGTAGCAGAGTGAGTTGGTGTTTAACAGGTAGATAAAATTCCAGCATTTCTAGTGAATTATTTTTTGTCTGAGGCCTTTTTTACTATATTGTGAATACAGACATTTCATCCAGAAATTGCTTCTGTTGGATTAGTATGCCCAAGAATGGCTGTTCTATCCCACCAACTCACCTAATTACCTGTGCTGGAGATATTGATGAGAGTTTGGTCACTTAGTTTCGGTGTCATGCCCAGTGCTGTCTCTGGAGTTAATTCTAAGGGGAATGCTCTTCATTTTTGTTATCGGTAATGAGAACTAGAAGAGAAGGCTCTGCATTTACTTAATGAGAATGTCATGGTTTAAGCAGAGCTGGAGAAGTGAATTTGAAGGGCTGATCTTTATAATGAACCAGAACATTATCAAATCACATCAGCCATGATACAGAATTGGGTTTAACAGCTCGGTGTCTTACATGAGGTCAAATAACTGTGTGCATGTGAATTTTGCATGCTTAAACTTATAACCATTTGTCTCTCACAGAAAAATTGATTCATGATATACTTTTACACACGCTATTGATCAAGCAAAATATGAGTTTGTAGTAGGACTAGAGCAAATGCTGGTCAGTGGCAATGAGAAAAAGAAAAAAATTTGCTACCAGCATAGGCTTTATGCTTTCACTAGGAGCTAAGTTTTAGAGACAAAAGAGAGCAGGAACTGACATGGATTTGTAACTGGCATGTACTATAGTAAGACAGATCATAAGACAGTTCAAGAACTGTCAAAAGTACTTTCCAAAGACAGGTGACAGGTTCTCTTCCAAGACAACTAATCACACCATCTTTCTGGTCCTCTTCAGGAAGTTTGATCCTTAATGTGTCTAATCTATGTGAAAGAATGAATTAGCATATCCAACCAGCGTTTTCTTTGTTGTTTACATGATGGAGGATCTTCTCAGGAATTAAATGGGATTCTTCCAGCTCAGCTGGGATGCAGAGTCTACTTAACTCTACTCGAAACAGAGATATTAACTAGGCCTGATCCTGCCTCTACTGAAATTGGTGAGTGCTCTTAAAGACAGTAGTAATCTGCTCCTTAATTGCTACTCACAAAAAATCTGTAGTAGGTAATAATATTGTTTCTCTCTTTAATTACTTTGTCAGTTTTCCACCTGACAGATGAAGAGCATCCACAATCCCCTTGCTGCTTCAGTCCCTATTTTTGGTTTTAAAGTTCACAGAGAGCCCAAGGAAATTACTGAAATCATCCCCACTGGTTCAGCTAATACTGACACTGCTGGAACGCTGGTATAGAGAATGCTCAGGCAGTGCAGACTGGGTTTAGCTGCACCACACATCCCTCTTCAGCATTCCAGCCTCCTTTCTGGTTCATTTAACCAAGTGAAAGCAGCTGAACTGATCAGCCCAGGTCTCCCAGGGAAGCTGGAATTGAGAGAAGAAAGCCTGGTATAGATCTCCAGCACTAAAACAACTATCGACTGCTAACAAAGAAGGGGGGGATAACACCAGCAATTCAGAGTGCCTGTTAGTCTATGAACAGTCCTACTGTGTGTATTTGGCATTCAGGTGAAACCACAGGTGACTTTCATCTTCTCAGTGCTGACCTGACTTATGCAGACCCAGATTTATTCAGATACAATGACAGGCAATTTCTGACAGTGAAGCTAGACTTTCAGTAGCTGAGATTGCTTGACAAAAAAAAATTGGTTGTACAATATATTTTAATTAAATGAGTTGGTGGTGGTTTATCCAAGTTACAACAATAGTAGCAACTGCTACTTATAGAGGCATCTTATCACAAATTCAGCCCATATACTTTCATACAGCACAGATTGTCACTCCAAACTCTCCTGAAAAAATACAGCTGTTGGTGGGGGCTTGATATCTTACCATGTTTTTCAAAAAAGTAACCTGTTAAAATGGATAGAGAAATTCCTATTAATTCTTCTTTTCCTTCCTGATTACACAGATTTTCCAGAGCCAAAGATGTGGGTTGCTATTTTCACTCTACTTTTTTATTGTCCACATCTCATCTTCCTTTAAGACTGGAATTTGAAATCCAAGTGCCTAACAGTAACATATTTAGACATATTTTCCAAAGTATTGTCATGTGTCTGAGGAATAAAAACATAAGCCCATTTTCTAGGTGCTTGGATCCAGCACACAAATGTGTAGGCAAACTTGTTATTGTAGGGGCTGGATGGCTCACTGCTTTGGTGTTTAATCTTTGCAGTTTTTATCTAGTGTCACAAATCCTTAGAGGGCTTAATATATTTCACCGCAAGAAATCCCCATGAATTTTGTGATCAACCTCAAGAGAAAGGTCTTGGCTTTACTGCTATGTCCACAAGAGCAGACCTGTGTGAACATGTAGCATATCATAGGAATTGGCAGCCAGGACAGTATCTTACATGTCCAGGCTAAGTAAAGAGCAGCCTTTTAAAATGGAATGGAATGAAATAGGACAGGGCAGGACAGGGCAGGGCAGAATAGGATAGTATAGAATAGACTAGAACAGACTAGAACAGAATAGAACCATTGAAAGTGACCTACAACAATGTTCTAGTCCAACTGCCTGACCACTGATTTTATCCACTTCAGATTTCTGAAGAAACCCTGACTATGTTCTCAAAGGTCTCCCATCATTGCTGTACTGAGGGAATAGTTTATACCTTAAGCCAGATTTTTATGTCCCTTCCCAAACTCTGAGTAGTACCAAAGGCTCTAACTCAGGTCCCCTTGACAGTTCCATCTACTCTTGGAGTCTTGAACTCAGTGTGACCCTGTACCACAGAATCACCTGTCTCGTTGAACAGTAAGATGCTTCTGTTCCTCAACTGGACTTTAGGCAAATTTCTGTGAGCTCCAGGAGCATGGGTGGAGTTAGACTGAGAAGTCAAGGTTGGGTTAGTGGGACCCATTGATAGACTTGAGCCCAAAGCAGAAGCAATCACAATCTGAGAACTAATCTCAGATCTATATGGAATGAGCTTGTGGTCTCACTCCAAGGCCTCTCAGGAATGGCAACCCATCACCCATTACCCATGTCTTTCTGCGTTGCCTGTTCCTGTCTGGATATTGCTCAAGGGCTGAATTGGTGAACTTGTGACCAAAACTCCATGTGCTCCCTATCAGATCTTCTCTCCCTTTGGAAGAGCTTAAGCAATCACCACTCCATTTTGGTACTATAAGTATAAACTCATATGGGAATATGGGAGAGACATCACTACTGGCAGAGATGTCAAAATCTCAGTGCTCAGGTTTCTATGTCCCTGTCACCTTTTCCTTGTTTCCACATGCAAAGCTTCAAGAGACCTGGATTTTACTAGGAGCAGCTCTGAATCTTGATCCTCACTGCTTTGCTGGCATTGAGAATCCATTCTTGCTTTCTTCCATACAGGTCAGAAATCTCCAGTTCCTGGCCTCAGTGTGTCAAGAGAGAGCATGGGCAAGTCCCCTTGCTTCTCTGCATCTGAACATGACTCATGCTGCCTTTCAGACCAGCAAGCTGTATGTGTTTGTTCCTGCTGAGGGCAGAGAGTGGAGCACCCACACACGCAAGTGGCTTGTCAAAGCTGGGCAGCTGCTTCAGACTGCTCAGAGGTGACCAGCATTAGCAAGGCCTGGGAGGAAAGTGGGAATTTTGCCCCTTCACCTCAAAAAATACTCCAGCTTGTATCCCATGGATCTTGCTTCTGTGTGTGCATTGGTACAGAGGTGGTATAGAGTAGCAGTGAGCATAAAACCCCATCTCTCCATAGATTTTAAATCCTGCTAGGCTGCCTGCATGATTTGATGCCATATGCATACCAACAGGCTGGGTATTCAGTCCTGGCACTGAGTTCTTAGCTGAGCTCTTGCAGAGGCATTTGACATATTTGTTGCTGCAAAATGCTTAGCCTGTTTCCTGCAGAAATACGTTTCTGACACAATTAAATACAGTGGCAGTGATAATAGTGAGGTATGATTGAAGGTTCTGCAGGAAAAGCCAGGTGGTTTTTGTCCAGCTGAAAAATACGTACATGATGGAGATGCCTTCAACACTCGGAACAAGAGCGAGTTTTAGTGTATAGGAAGCATATTTGGCTCCACCTGCTGGTTTCATTCTACCCTGAAGCCAAGATGCCGTTTTCTTGGGAGAACTCTGAAATACTCCATTTAAATTTAAATAAAAATGTGAACAGATAAAAATTCTGTTCTCTGGAGTGAGACAGTAGACTGCCTGGACACAAAACAAAAGGAAAAAAAATTAAAAAATAATATAAAAAAAATTTTTAAAAGTTATATAGCCAAAGCTAAATTAAACTCTTCCAGAGGCATTACTAACTTCAGGGATTTTTTGAAGGAGTTCAAGGTGAATATCTATTTTGAATGGCCTGTTTATCTGTAGTCAAACTCCCTGTTAAAGGTTCACTGACATTCTAGCTTTTGGGTTGATAAGCTAAATATATCCATTCTCAATTATATTGTAAAGTCAGCTGATCTCTGAAAACTTATTACAGTTTGTAGGGCTTGTGAAAATTATTATTACGGTGATTGCTATCCAAATGCCTTTCAATTTACTCATAAAACAAGTATAGTAAGTCTCTTATGCTGTAGCCTTCTGTTCAACACTGAGATGTTCAACACTGACAGATGAGTCTGAGAGTTCTACTCCTGTTTGGGTTTTGCTGTTTTTTATAATAACTTCAAACATCTGTGTGAATTCTAATGATGTATTTTCTATCTTTTTTTTTTCCCCAGATTCTGTGGGACAAAGGGGAGTGTGCAAAGAAGAATCGTCTTACGTATAAAGAAGACTAGTTTGAGGATTGTGGATTCAGATCCTTAGTTTCTCATAGATTTCCTGTGGGATTTTATTGAGGAATTAGGGACTGTCATATTTGCTGCTAGTAGTGACCCATGTTTCCTTTAGAAGGAAGTTTCTGGTAAGCTTTGCCTACAATTGTGTGTATCTATACCCATTTTTAGCAGAGATATCAGTGTTAGTAAATGCTACAAGAAGCATGGTAGGGTTGGCAACAGCAACAGTGCGTGCTTATTCTCCTTTGCATAATGATGAAGTGACTTGTGGTAGTTTTGGCTTTCGGCCTCAGTTAGGCCTAAATTTAGCAGGCCCAAAGGATGTGACATAGATCAGAAGGGACAGGCATCACCTGACTAAAGCAACTACCTGACTTAAGCAACCAAAGAGGTATTTCATATCATCTGACATCCTCAAGAAGTGTCAAGAGGTATAAAAAGAGAGAGAAGAGGAGCTTCTGTCTCTTTTGGGTTTTGCCTCAGGTTGGTGAGGACGCACTGCCTGCCCTGCTGAGATTAGGCCTTGCCGCCCTCCATGCTGTGCTATCCAGGGAGGTGAACATTTTATTGTTCATTTTCTCCTCTCTTTCTGGGAGGTTTCTCTGGAAGAGTTTTTTGGGAGATTTTGTGGGGTTTGAGTGTTTGGAATCCATATGATTTGGTTGGGTGACTCAGTAGTTATTGCTGTTAGTGTGGTTTTCTTTTTCTCACATTTGTATATATATGCATTATATCATATTCTGTTTTTAATTGTCTTTCTTTTGTATAATATAAGAAGCTTGCTACTTCAGGTTTTGGGTTTTTTTCTCTCCCTCCTTTTCCCTTGGCTGGGGGGGGACTTTCTCTTTGTGTTGGGCAGTTGGCATTTTTCCAGCTCAGCCCAAGACAGACTTCAGGCAGTAATTCAAGAAAAAGAGCACCAGCTTTTCAGAAATGGACTCTTCTCCATTGGTAAGCCAGGATATGAATTTGCTGCTGCTACCTGGAGGACAAGCTTTTTCCTTCTAAAGAGTCCTTTCCATTCACTTTTGCTTTTACACCCTTTTTTGAAATAAAGGCTGCCAAGTCATTCCTGCATAGTTCCTCAACGTGACACCTGACTACATCTTCAGTGCCATTCATATTTTATTTGGATGAATTTAATTAAGTGCAATCTTTGTGAACGTATGAGACAATAAAGTACTCAGCCTTATTTATTTTAAAGGCTTGCAATAGGAACTGTCAGTGGTAGTTGGATCATTCTATTCTTAAATTTGATATGCTGTCTTGCAATGAAAGATACAGTTTTACCAGGTACCTATAAGGCCTCTCTCTCTCTTAGATGTGAGATGTTGTATATCCCCAAAATTCCTTCTTGACACCTTGTCAGTGTCTGATGTGTATCCCAGAGGAGACAGTGTCTTTGCATTTAATGGCTGTAATGGGTTTTGCTTCCTTGGATATGTCTGATTGCTTATTGAATCCACATACAGTTTTATCTTCTGCAACACCCTTTGGCAAGCTGTGTTTCACAGCTTCACTCAGGCCATAGAACCATAGAATCATAGAATGGTTTGGGTTGGAAAGGACCATAAAGAACATCTAGTTTCAAACCCCCTGCCATGGGCAGGGACATCTTCCACTAGGTCAGGTTTCATGGAGACCCATCCAACTTGGCCTTGAACACTTCCACAGTTTCCGTGGGAAACCTGTCCGAGTGTCTCACTACATTCAAAGTAAATATTTCATCCTAATATTCAATCTAAATCTACCTTTTTTTTGTTTAAATGCATTTACCCCTCATCCTATCATTATATTCTCTGTTAAAACATCCCTCCCTCTCTTTCCTGTAAAGACCTCTTTAGGACTGAAAAGCTGCTATAAGGTCTCCCTACAGCCTTCTTTTTTCTAGGCTAAAAATCTATCTCTTTTATTTTTTCCTTTGCTGTCTTCAAATGATGTCAATAGAATTGTTATTACTCATATAAAAGCACCACGTAATATTTGTATACAGGGTATTTGTTTTTGATAACAATATTAATTTTAAAGCGCAGATTTGAGTATCATCTTGGCCTCTTACTTCATTTCCTGTATATAAAGAGTTAATAAAAGAGTAAATTATGGTGGCAGGTGGAAGACAGGATTTGGAAGGCTTACTTACCATGACTTGGAGTTGCAGAACTCTGCAAATTCTGCACATTTCCCCAGGCTATGTCAGTAAAATAACTTCTACTGACTTTCCCCCTAGCACATAGCACATTTTGAACAGCACCCACAAATTCTCTGTAGCACTCTCTGTGTTTTATTTTAATCACATGATATATACCAGACATTGAGTCATCATTTGCTAAAGCACATAAAAAGGTATTCAATCTTTATGCTTCTCTAGCTGTACAGCTTTACAGATTATTGTTTTACTGGTTCTTTGGTGATTATCTTACCCATACAATATTACACTGCATAAAACTGTTTCTCGTTATAGGAAATTGAGTTTGGATTGTGATTCATACTTGCAATTATTGTCTAAATCCTTTCAATGACTCAAAATGACATAGCTAGTAAAAAAAGCCAAACCAATCTTCGTGGATAACACATTTGCCCCTTGCCTTGAATTTTTGATAATCTGTACTAGTTTTGTGAGTAAAATCTCTCTGGAATTTATTCATACTTCTCTCTTCTCTGTGGTCATATAAATTGTAACCATAAATTCACCTGGGAAAGATCTCTACAACCAACTGACTCAGATATGGCTGTGGCATTCAACATACCTGGGATTGAATGCACTAACACTTCACCTTAAGGACTGATGTCACATCTGTTTAGTGTCTCAGTCTAGTTTCTGAGTAGAGACATCTGTCCATTCCGAGGAACAGAGACACTCCTCTGTCAGTTAGAGGCACAGTCTGAGGTGAGGGTTTCCCCCTATCTCAGCAATGGGAAAGACAAACAAACTTAAAATCATAGAATCATTAGGTTGGAAAAGACCTTTCCAGGATTATTGGGTCCAACCTTTGAACACCAACATGTCAACCAAAACATAGCACTAGGTGCCTCGTCTGTCCAGCTGTTAATGAAGTGTGAAAAAGTCACTTGGTTACTCAGCATAGTAACCATATACCTGTTCTATGTCTCTGCAGTTACGCATTATCAAGAGTCCACTCATGTTAGGAGTTCAGTAAAAACTGTTGTTTCCCATACACCTTCAAGCCTTGTGTGGATGCTACTACCTTTCTACAAAGACATCCTATCCAGAAAAATGCAGTGCAGAGCCATCGGAGTAGGCACAGTTGTAGAGATGGCATTGAGGTCCTAAGTTGTGCCTGCAGACCCTCAGTCATTAGCATGAGCAAGAAGGAAGAAAGCAGCTTGACAGTCCAACACAGTCTCCTGAATGTTGGATCACTAGCAAGAGGGGAGAAAAAGATAATCTACTGATATTCTGTAATGTAAAGGCCTTGTTCTATAGCTTTGCTGATCAGTCTGGCACTCCTCCAGCTCTTGTATTAGCACAAACATTTCAGAGAGTTTGAATTATGCTGATCAGAAAACTTTTATTCCAACCTGTCCTAACTGGAGCCTTGAAAGAGATTTTTTTTCCCTTCAGGAAAAGAATAATGGTGTCACCTCTGCTGACCTTGTTGACCTCACAAGACAAGAACACCTTTTATCAGTAACTGCCTCTCCATGGGAAGCCACCTCATTTCATCATAGAGAGCAAACTAAAAGCCTGAACACTGATTTGTTTTGGTCTGCTGTTCTTCGCCCTCTCCATGAATCAGCATAGCACAGCTGGAAAGAGGCTCTAATAAGCTTCAAGCCGTGTATGTGAGTTTGGTTTAGTGTTTAAAAGCATTTGGAGCTCTGTACTTGCAGTGAAAGAGGTGTAAATTCAGAAAGGTGTTTTCCTTTGGCAAGAGAGGATGACATGGGAGGACCGCACTAGATCTTGAGAACTTGACCAAACTGCTTTTGTATGAAGTCTCCTGACTTATTGGAACCTCTTCACAGAAGGGAGACCAGTCCTGAAGGGACAGTGGTTTAAATAATCATCTCTTCTCTTCATAATCTGTTCCAGTGCTGTAAAATTGTTCCGGGGGAAAAAAAAATGGTGTCATAAATCTCATTGGAACAGAATGACCTTAGGCTTGTAATAGTGATCTTTTCAGTGTGAGGATTTGGAAGCAATTCTTCTATATAGTGTGAACATATTAAAAATAAATTCTGTCTTATTGGGTATAAAATTTCTAATGACTGAGACTTGGGTGAAAAACTATCTCAATTTCAAATGAAACTGTGGAGCTAAAATTGCCCATTCATTTATTTCTTATTTATTTCCATACATGCCCTTTCCTTACATCCCCCACAGCAGGGAGATGAGAAATTTCACTGATTACAGATCAATCTCACTAAGCATTTCTCCAATGCTGTGACTACTTCTATGTAGAAATATGCTCTGACCACTGAAAAATACTCACATTTAAGCTTGGAGGAACACAGCACAGTTCTAGCAATAATGTGACTATTTAAATATTTGATTATTTTGTAGTACAGGTAACATTGAATATACAGAGTCAAAACTTTGAATAAGGCATAAAAATCAATACTTGAGATCCAAAAGGGTTTATAAAATAAGTCGATATCACAGGTCTGCCCAAGAGGTTGTGATCTGGTTGCACTGAATGCTACTCCTTAAGAAGAAAAAAAAAAAAAGGCAAGGTTTAGAGTGCATAACAACTAATTGAAAAAGCAGCAAGCATAATCAATTTTTTTAAGAAAGTTCATTGACCTCAATACATATTTAGCATGATGTATTCAGTTATAGATTTTATACTTTCATAGCATTTCTTCATAATGTGAAACAGTGGCTCTACTTGATCATGTAGCATATGCATGACTCAGTGTATGGACTGTCTAAAGCATGTTGTCTTTTACATATGTCATTTAGCAGGACAAGTGGCAGCTTCCTTGAATTCAACCTGCCTGAGTGACAGCTTTACTTCACAAGGTGACATTTACTTGATCTGATTTCTTTTGTAGTCATGTCCTTGTAGCTATTTTCCCATCTTTTCCTTTCACCTTCCCATAAAATTGCTTTTACACCTGCTGTCCAGGCATAATGGAGATGTGTGAATGGATAACAGTAGTGAAAGAAGCCTCCATAATTCACTCCATGCTTTGAGCAGATGCAGGGTAACCAGCTGCATGAATCCACCCTAAGGCTATTGATTATGCTGTCACTGTTATAAGATGTTTACACATTATC